>LQNS02277217.1:13346989-13384121 GCA_001587735.2 Parhyale hawaiensis
AATGATCAGATTTTGGAGTTTATGCAAAGAAAATTATGGTTTCAGAGCCAATTTGAATTTTTGCTACCGTTGGCTCACTTGGCGGAGGTATGCGCTCTCAGAGTGCTCTAGTTAGAAAATGTCTACTAATTAGCGTTTGTAAATTCTTTTTATTGGCTTATTTACTTCCGTAATTGCAAACAGGAGCACTACATATATCGCACTAAATGAGAAAGCGCGCTGATAAGTAACATTTTAACACAGACTCGCTTAAACTCCCTAATTCCGCTTCTTATGACTAGCCGGTTATCCGTGGTCAAATAAGCTGGTCTCGCTGTGGACGGATAAAGCGGAATCGACTGAAGTTACGCTACTGCAAGTTAGAAAGACATCCCGATTTGGGGTACATTTTTTGTTCTCTTGTTTGACCATCCCATAAGTGGACTCCTGAGGCAGAGATTTTTTTTTTTGCCAAATTTTCAGACGTCTATAACTGGTCAGTTGATTACGATTTCGCATGCTGCACGTACCAGCTGAGACTTGTGCAAGTCAGTAGAAACTTTACGGTTTATACGCAACTGCTAGGCATTCCATTTTGAAACGCACTTGTTTTCGGGCTCGTAAAAAAACAATAAGAATAAAAATGAATTTGATTACGTCAGTAATAAGCCAAGATTAAATACATAAGGAGATAAATATGGGGTCAAATTGCACTGCTTTGCATACAATAACACAGTGCCTACAACAAGTTGCAACTCAAGTTAGCGGTAGACACCCGAAAATAACAAAAGAATTACAATCCCTAAATATAGCCGTAAGTTGATGGCGCGTGTGGAGGTCAGCAGAGAGAAGAATACATCATTGAAACTCGAGGCAGAATGCATCCGGGAGGGCACGCAGCAGGCAAAATAGGGTGTCACCGCGGGAGTTCTGCACAGCAATCCTCACTGTACCCTAATGGGTCACGACACTGCTATGCCTGGCTTTGGAATACGCGCGGTAATCGATTTCCCGGACAGAAGAGAACAATCGTAGATGCAATCGTGTCAGCGGAGAATGCAAATCGTGCTCGGGATACAATGCAAATGAGAAGCAAGAGGCGGAGGCAGCAGCGTGGCGCCAGCGAAACTGCAGCAGCGCAGTCAAGGTTTGATCCTGGAGTCCATATCGCGGGCCACTGCCAGCAATTCCAGTGCTGCACACACACGCTGTTACGGCTCCTGTAGATGTCAGATAACGAAGATGGCGGAGGTATTATTGTTTCCAGAGCGTAGAAGTTGCTGGGCTTTGCAACGTATGGATGACAGTGGAACGAAGGGGCGGCAGTTGCTGCGGGCATAGGCCGAATTCTCTGTAGTATTCAAGGGCGGTTACATAGGTGGTAATATGAAATGGAGAAGGTGTAAAGGAAGAGTAGGCAACTACGTAGGGAAGCCAGCACTAATGCGAAGAAACATAAAACATAAAAGTATCATACCCGTGAACACCGCGAAGAATCTCGGTTTACATCAATCTGAATCAAAGGTAAGAATTGAATTAGCCTAGTAAGTACCTACAAGAAAAACGCTAAAATTTTTTTGAAATAGGTATATTCTTTGTACATAGCTTTGTTTTAAAGTACCATAGCTCCTAAAGCAAAGTGCTACGCAACCAGCAGAATACAGATTTGCCTCTACTTTGTTTAATAAGTAAAGCAATAAAATTAAGAATTCAATAACAATAAACACGTAGGGAAATAGATGCATATGGATAATGAAAGGTTCGACACAACAAGGAAGTCTAACCGAACCAACAAACACGAAGAGCAACAAAACCTATGGTCAAGACGTTATCTATATAATGGCAGCATGCACTCGGAATAGGCCCATAAGGCAGAACAAATTACTCCTCAAAAGCCCATATTTCTTATCGAAGGTCCATGAAGCCTTAACGTAGAGGCACAAATCTGATAGAAGAAGTTGTGAGGGTCGATCGCATCCTTTCCTGCCGAGCTGTAATGGTCAATACGAACAGCAGGTAACAGATAAGGCGACGATAGCGGACGATTTAAGGAACCGTCAGCGATAGGACGAAAATTGGCGCTCACATCAGCAGTGTTGGAACTGCCATCGATAGGGGACATCAGCCATCACTATATGTCTTCAAGTAAAACCAACAACGACGCACAGTTGGCAGAAAAAATATTTTTTTAAGATTTAAGCAATTCCTTAAAATCTTGCCAGCCTGGTTATAGAACTTAACTCGTTAAAGATTATACAAAAACGTCAGTGTCTCGGTGAAAACGGAATTGCTGGAAAGGCAATTAGTGTTTCTGATAGATGAAGTAGAGGACATACAAAATCTTTCCGTAGCTCAACGAAAAATGTTTCTGCAACGGTTGATGTACTTGCTAAAAATAGGTAAAGGAGCCATGAAAATACCACCTTTCCAAAACTATAAAATGACGGCAACTGTGTGAGGTATCCATTTTACCTCACGTGCGCTTCCACTGTCTAGAATCTGGCCAGAAAAGAAGCCTTAGCTCCAGTCCTTAGGAAAACAAGCCCAACTACTGTTACAGCGGAAGAAAACCGCGGGGACAGACTATAACAACCATGATTTTGGGCACAGCGGACGCTGTGTTTATGTTACTATTTTATAAGGGGATATAAATGTATTACGTATGCGCCACCAAGTGTACTAACTCGTGTTATAAAGTTAACAAAAGTTGAAGAAGAGCAGCAGTGTTGGTAAGCGCTGAGGAGTCGCCTGAAGCGATGAGTCAAGTGCGGCTAATCCATGTGACGGGGAGCAGAAGCGTCAAAAACAAAGTCCAAAGATGGCGCACGAGTGTCCCCTAATGACAGGGTTTTGGACCAATCAGCGGTCATATCGAGCAGCGCCAGTCATGAAGCGTACGAGCTACAGCCACAGCGTGCGGCTCTGACAATCCCATGTATTGTAAAGCATCCTAATAGCACAAATTTTACAGCAAATTTAAGATGCAGTTATCCATATAAGAATTCACTTCAAAGTATATCATGTCGAGGCCGTAATATTTTCAAATAAACAAGCAGTAGTACAACAGTTCAGGTGAGTAATGGAGATAATACGCGCAGGAGAACGTATAAGCAGCGGCGGCAACATTGAGGACACCCGTAATTGACAGTCGTGTACAATTGGGAATAGACGAGGGAACTCGCTACCCGTGGATGTAACTAAAGGTTGCAGAAGTTGCAGCAGTGGACCAAATTATATACGATTCCAGGTTTGTTTAGAAATGTCATTAATTTTCATGAACGTAATATACTTACTTCTCCAATTATTCTTACAATAGTTAAAGACATCGAAAACAAGTTGTATACTGAATGCAATATGATTACAAGTGGGCACAGACATCAAGTTTACATAGTGGCATAGCAGACGACGAATGTACAGGAGAGCTGGGAACAGGTAGATGATATGAAACGCATATTTAACCGCACAGCACCGACCTTCAAAGGACGGCTGTACTGCGGCAGGACCGCTATCATCGAGCGGATCACAATGCAGGTCCAAAGAACTATGGACGCATTCAATAGGGCAAAGCCAAATTTACATTGGCACAAAAGAAGGCCGGCAGGTGGCCGCTATCCTGCCATTATGGCGGCGCTCACTTCAAACGACAACAATTAGCAACACAGAAGAGATGTGAATGAAGTTACATAAATGCGTCGCATATCTTAGGAGAGGAACAAAAGATGTGCACATATACCGCAGAGTACGTACGGGTGTGCGTGCAGGACGGGCACCGTAACCCAGCCGCGCCACCCCCCCACGTCGCTCTAATTAGAGGCACCCAAGGGTATAAAAATACGCACGTCGATCAAGGGTTAATACTTACTAAGTGGAGGTCACGTGCCGAGAAAAAAGCCGCGGCTTTATTAAGTTTGCGGCTTTCAATCAAAATTAATGTAAAGGCTTGCCACGCAGAATTCAGAGGCCTCGCACGATCCTGATTCTTCTCCATGCCAAGGACACAGAAAGTGTAAAAATAATTTAATAGTTTCGAGTACTGCAGAAAATGAGTTATCTTAACAGCGTACGATTTGCATAGAATATTGATAGTTGAGATGGATAAGAAGAAGAGACTTCACATGAATACATATAAGTCCAGGTATTCATTCAAATGAGATGTAACACTATATTAAGAATAGATAAGTATAGATAAACTCAAATCATGATGGATCAAACGGTTGAGACTAAACAAATAATACAGTCACGGATGGTAAAGTTGAAAACCAAGCTAAATGATCACATAAATTTGGCTTTTTATCAAGTTGGATTTTGTTCGGAAAACTACTACGAAAATTTCCGTGAACAAGTTCTCACTCGAGTCCCATCGAATTATGGCCTGACTTAAAGCACCACTGTTATATTACCTTTCAGTGCATTAAGTATAATATTCACAGCACACGGGCCTCATAATGTTCGTCCAGGAAGGTTAAGTCCAGTTATGCACGGAGTCTAAAAAACGGTTTCTTCATATCAAGAGCATTGTTTTGATATTTTGTACAGTATATACTCGTCTTAAAATTTTGTAAACCAATAACTGCCCAAAAGCACCGTTCGGTCCCGCTCTAAACAGCATTGTTTCCTCAAGAAATTTACGTTTAATGGGAACGGTAAGAGAGCAAACTGAAGTACCTTTGGGGTCATTTCGTACACCGTGCAGGCGACGTAGCAAGTCATTTACACCACACCAAGTGTGCAGGGACTTGTTTGCTGGCAGAACAAAAGACCGAAACAGCACCAATGCTTCCGGGTTCTTATCCATATTTGCCAGCTAGGGCAAATAATCGGAAGAGCCGATGGCAGAAGCAAAGAGAGAACACTGGAATGAAACGCAGCGACAGCAAAACAACATCGCCAGCCCTAAGATAGATAGCACCAGAACGCACGCAACAGCTGCCAGAACCCGAGCACTAACTTGGAGAAACTGCCCGCCAAGAATTAGGCTATCGTACGTCATCTACGAATTAGTCAACAATATGCGAGACTAATTAGCAGCGTTAACCGTTCCAAGCAGGACCCGAGCAAATCGTATCTTTAACCAATCAAACATTTTTGCTCGAGCGCTGCTTGTTAATTTGGGGCTTGGATATGCACACAAAAGTCAAAAGGGCAGACGATCAGGCAGACAGCAGACGTTGGGAGGTGAGTGACGGTATGCAGCGATGCATGATGCCGTCAGAAGATGCGTACGGTCTTTCTTTGGACGAATGTGTAACAATGCAAATGCGACAGAGGCTCTAAATGCGTTCACAAAACCAGCTGACATCATAGGCGTTAATCGCAGCAACTGCTAATCACATCCTCATCTACCTGATAAGTCTGTTTGCATATGAGTATAATAGAGTTTAAAAATTGAGCGGCGGTGCAGAGATAAAATTTTCATCACCCGCGTACGAAGTGAGAAAGGTGATAATGTTTTCGATGAAGATTTAAGTATATCTGTTTGTAGGTATATATACACACATATATATTTGTCTGTCCACCCAATAAGTGGTTGAAGGAGTTGAACAATGTTCATAATTTTCATAGGGAGTTTGGTGGGTTGACCTAGATATGACCCATGCCAAAAAACTAGACCTAGCTGGCAATAAACAAATGACGGCGTTAAATTTTCCTCCACCGGGGAGAATTGGCCTCCACCGCGGTAGATTGTCTCCCGCCACAAGGTCTTCCATTTTTCCTATGTTATTATTAACAGATCTGCACGGGGCGGTCAGCGCGGCGCTAGCCTTGGTGGACACAGCATCCATATGAGAAACTAGGATTAGCTGGCCATAAAAAATGACCTCGTTGAATTTGCTCCCACCGCGGGCGATGGTCTTACGCCACGAGGCGTTCTACTGTAGTTAGTTCTGTGTTGTCCCTTTCGGGCCTGATAGAACATAACTTTGCAAAGAAATAGCATCATGTATAATGGCAGCAAATGTTTACAGTATAGGCATAAAGGGGTTAACTGTTGCCCATGCAGGTGCTTTAAAGTTGATTTAATTATATCCTCGCAATTACAATCTTGTATGAAAGGTTTCAGGCATGCAAAGAAGTTTTAGATACTGACTTAACTTTCGATCAAAGTTTGGTCGAGAAACAAAAAACCGCTGACTTTTATCTCATGAGCATAAATAGTGAATAGAGATCCATTTTCTTTCGTGCGATACTCTTAACTAAACATTTGTTGTTGCCAATATTCGCACAGCAAGCTTTGGCACGTGGCGATATTCCTGAGCATCGGTCGGTCACTTCCAGAGGGGCAGGTCGACAGCGCCTGCTAACACATCTAAGCTTATGCTGACTGATTGCGCTCTCTGCAGAGCCAAGTTCTGTCGACTTTCAGCGGGTACCAAAAGCGCTTGGCGTCAAGTGCATACAATTCCAACAGTTCCAAGATTAGGAACCATTCAGTACATCAAAGATGCCGACGGCGAATTGATAAGTTTTGTAAACGATGAATGAAACGAACAATTACTAAGTGCAGGAAATCGTGACAAATCCTTAACATGGATGAGCAAGTTTACAAGAAAAAAGAATAATAAGTATATTCCTATGTGATTTAACAGAGCCCGTAGTGAATATATAGTGTTTGTATTACAGGACTTTTGGGAGTAGCACTTCTATTAAGCAAGTTTAGTGACAGAGAATGCCATATTTGTGATTAATTTATTCTCTCTACTCTGTCTCTTGCTTATATAAAAGAAAGTATTCGACTTGCATTATGGGGAACGCTGTATAAGAGTTCTTCACTGAGTATGCATAGCGTGCGAAAGGCCGTCTATGAAGGTGGTGACAAAACGAAAAGCAGACGAGTAATATTGTCGAAAACGTATATTCTAATATTAATATACCACTTCACCAAATGGATACAATATAGTTAGATCGAAATTTTTCTAACACGACTTCCTTTGGTGACTTCTGCTGTACTCTTCAGTCTTCATGCAACTAAGTTATGCCCATTGCGACCACAAGCTGAACCAACATAACACAGTAATTACAACTACTTCGTTTTAGCTAATAACTGGATCAGCTCCCAAAGTTAATGCAAGATCGAAAGGTAAAGAAAAGATAAAAATCGTTTAACTGACGTACAGAATACGTTTAAAAGGTAACAAATACATGTACAGCCCATATGTTTTTAGTACTGTCAAAGGGCAAAGTAAACACTGAGAATAAAAGTTGGTAAATATTTTCAAGATATGTTGGTAGAGGCAGCCGAAACCCCAAAAAATATATATTTTTTGAAGGCAGAGAAATGTTCCTACTGACTAGTGATTTTTTTTTTTTGTGGGAAAAATACGATTATTAACATTCACGTTTTCTCTACCTACGTCCACGCAGGGTTACAACTTACTTATTACATTTCGAACAAACAGCTGTTTCAGTAATTCATTGAAAAAGTGTTAAATCCCGCACCAGATGCAACAGGGGATCAGCTGGGGGGAGGCGCTATAGCGATACAAGGCAACCCACTTCTCCCTGCCCCAAACTGGTTGTCAGGCGCTGTTGTTTTTGCTTGTTTCCAGCGCAGGTCAAGTTCATGTCTTGGCACAACGAACTACTCAGAGATATATGAGAGCCCTAGAGCAGCTCTGGGCGTAGGAATAGAGCTGATGATACACTGTTGCAAAATAAGCATTGTTATGTTTAAAAAAGCCTCCTCCTCCTCACACAACGTCATTTCAGAAGTCAAAAGATTATAGAGAAGCGGCATGTTCAACGACAAGAAAAACGGTGAAATATTGGAAGGGAGACCAGCACAGGAACAGAAAGAAATAACGTAGGAAATACATAAGCGTAACTGTACACAGAGAAAGACATGACTCAGCTTTCAGCGGTTCTTTACGTGCACACAGTCACCGTACGAACGCTGCAATAGACGGCCGTCAAATAAGTATTCTCTTAGCTTTAAAAAAAACTTTAATTCAAAGAATACTAACAGAAATTTTAGAAAGCAACAAAACGTAGAAGCAAGATGTAATTTTGTCTCTGCTGCTAAACAGCTTTGCCAAAAAAAAAAGCCGAGTGCCAATTATACATGACGTTCCACAACATATCAATAGGCATTGATACGAAGACTTATTAATAAAATATACATGACACCCAGACAGACGGGTATCTTATGACAGTGGTATCCGCAAACATCTAGTTTATATTGTTCAAAAACTGACACAATTTTCCTAAAGAAGCAATCGGTAATAGTACTCGTATCTACTCCAGTGATAGTATGAGAATGAGAACATGATGCCGTTAGCAGCTGGTGACTGCAACGCACCATAGGTAGTAATCCACGGGGTGCGCACCTCATAACGGGTAAAAGGTGCTTTAGGGTATGTATGTACACACCTGTATACAGAGAGGACTCTATATTACAGGGTAGCTATGGCACTATGCAGAGGTGAACGAGACTGATGGCAATTTTGATTGATAAAAGCGCTAATAAAACAGGCGGGTGGAGCGTAGTCTTTCCAGGAATAGCTGGAAATTAAGAAATATGTTCTAAATTGAGTTTGAATTAATGCCCACACACCAAGCTAAGCCCAGCATGCCCAATGAAGTAGGAAGATGCATGACAACACCAGCACACAACCAGCAATATATCCCGATTGCGTGGAACGGCCTCCCAAGCCCTAGAATTTTCCAATTTGTCACGGGTATCAGCAAGCGCTAGAGAAAATAAATGTCTCAGTAACTGCTGAACACTTCATTTGAAATGTGGCTCTTCAAAGCCGGAAAATGCATTTTTTTCTTGCTTTGGACTAATAGGACTGCATATCTATTGGCGGACTGAATTTTCAAAATACTAAAAACTCTTTTCAATTGATGCCTTACACACAGAGTTATAAGTGTCTACAGAGGACTCAGCAATAGTGATTGTAAAGCTGAAGCACAAATTGACGATAAATACTACTAAAAATAACATTAGCTATGCATGGCTACATAGCACACGATACCAGTGAATAAAGGTGTGATAAACATAGAATAAATTGCCAACATTGGCGACAATAATTAGTATTTTAAAGTAATGGATAAATATCGCTCAAGTTCAGAAGCCAATTAAAAAACGCGAAAAAAAATTCCTAAAATGGCAAAAAAAAAGCTTTATAAGAAAGCCTCTTCACGACTACGACTTTTCATCTATTAAGTGCATATTGATAAATACATATAACCCACTAGCAGCACAAGTCCTGCAAGAGCGGGATGGACAGAATGTCATTTAAAACAAAGCCTATTCACCATTGTAATGATGTGGCTCGCTAGATATCTATGAAAATAAATTTGCGGTTTCTTGCTGAAAGCCTATAGGGAATTATATGCATCATATGACTGATTCACAATCGGTAAACAAACCGCTCATGTTGCACATGATTGCGGTGAACGGACCGCGCATCTCGAGGCAAATCTTTCAATTGTGCAAAGCTCTCATCAAGATATTGGACAAAAATTCGGCCGTAAATAAGGCAATACTTCACGCTTTGCGCCTGTAATATACAATCTTGCATGGACCAGCCACGACAGGTTCTCACGCCGGGACCAGCGTTGCGCGTACGTGCGTAAATGTGAAGGGGCGGTCCTAGCGGCGCAACCTGGGCAAGGATACTGCAAGGCACTATACTAATTCTTCATGTTCAGAAAATTTTAATAGGTTTGATAAGACAGAATTTGCGTAAATAAAAGACCTTGCAAGGGTGCTGCGCACGAAGCAGCTGCGCTGCAGTGTCGTACAATAAACAGTAAAGCCCGGACACTGAGTTAGCTCAAAAGTATTTATTTCAACAGCAACAATGTTGCTTGATTCAACACCTTCGGGAATGAAGTCTGACGACACGACAAGTTAATGTACGTTTACAAAGACTTACTTTCCAATTAAGTAGGATAAAAAAAATGGATACACAGGACACAGCTTAAGCTATACCAGTGAACAAAAATTTCATATCAACAAGATAGTGTAATAATTAATGTAACGCCGACTAACAACTAAAATTTATCGACGTTTCAGGACAAACGAATCCCATCATCACTGATGATGATGGGATTCGTTTGTCCTGAAACGTCGTTAAATTTTAGTAGTTAGTCGACGCAATATTTATTATTTCCATATTTTAGATGGTGTAATATTCTTAGAAACGTGAATGATAGCAGACACTCGGCGATATATGTAGATAAATTGGTAAGACACCGAGGAGACCGCAACGTTTGAATGATAGTGCTGGCAATGGGGCAAAACCAATATAACAAACGGGCAGGCCAGGAGGTAGCACTGCTATGCTTCCTTCGGGGCCTCCCGACGTTGTCGAAATGTGAACCTCCAAGTTTCCCAAATTTCGCAGCTGCGCCTTTCACCAACAAATGTCGGCAGTTCTACGGTCCACCAAAGCCGTGACACAAAATGATGCACCAGCGAACGCGTACGCTCGCATTGTTCTCTTCTCTCTCAAGCAGAAAATAGAGAAAAAAGCACAACCACAACGTTTATGACACGAGGAACTGAACAGACGATAGCAACCACAGTCCCAGTGAGGTGAAAAACTGGAAGTACAAAAACGCACACGCTTGGAATTTTGATGATATCAGCAATTATGCCAATGGGCAATAATTGTTGCTTTCAAACCACAAGTAAAAACAAAAAGTCCAGTAAAAATCAGCAGCTTGACATTAAAAGCTGTATTGGAGTGCCAATGTGCAATAAATATCTTTTATGGGGCAAAGGAGCAAGTGTAGGCAGCGCATACTCACAGAGTTATCTTACTGTTCCGTGTCTGCGTAGCTTCGTTATATCCCACCTTGATTTGTACCACTGGTCCTCAGATATTAGAGACACACAACCTGAACTCTTATAAAGCTGCCGAAGTAAATATTCTTCAAGATATTCGGCTGCAAATTGAACTTCAATTTAAAGGACTAAGAATCGCCAAAATAAAGACAGAGTAATATACGCAGTTTGTAATAAACATCAGTGCTGTAGTTCCTGCATGCAGTTGGTGTCGTAAATGGTGTAGCAATTTTCAGCCATTATAAACTCTTTCGATCTGTCTGCTCCTTGAAGGCGAAGCTTCAATTGTTAGGGGAGTGAGGGGGAAGAAAATAGAGTTTGTTTCTGCAGGTCTTACCAAAACTATATACAACTGGTTATTTAAGCCCTTCCATTCGCGGGGTATGTGCTGGTCCCAATAACGTTCTTTCTACGAGAAAGTCAAGAAAAAATCTTAAATTAAGGAGGTAATTAGTGCGGAAAAATGATAACGATCACCACTCACCATAATCCCAAACCCTGCTTTTTCTTCAGGACGGCGGATCGACCCAGTCGTACCACCGAAATCCAACGTTTTAGGGCCAAGCTGAAACGGTGTAGAAAATTTCACGACTAGGAAAGCCGTCGAAAAAAAACATAGTCCACATTTCTACTCTAAAAACCACGGATTTTTATTAACGTGGTCGCTACAGAGAAAGTTACAGCGCTAGGACGCACGAACGCGTCGCTGAATGCACCGCTAAATCTCGCAGCCGTGTTCCTTAGCGTTCGTTTCCCAGTACTTCAACCACGAAAACTCAGTCACACAGCGTACAGGAAAACGAAGTCGAAATACAGCAACTGCTGCAGGAAATAACGACCATACTGAATGCTAAAGGCAAGACTGAATTCTTGTGTTTTCGCGAACGCAACATATAAACCGTACTTGCAGTCAAATATCATAACAGTAAGATCATCAATGGAGAACATATAATAATTTAACGCCCCAAGTGAAAAGAATTTTTTCCTAGGAACAACAGTTTTTTTAATCCTGACCAAATGGTCCATGGGGCATTAAAGGGTTAACGTTACTGACGCACAATTGAGCAACTAAGATCAAACAGCCTGCAAGTGTCACCTTGCCCGCGTCACTCACAAGACATCGTAAACAAACCAACACTCAACGCAGAGTCAACAAAAGGAACCTCAGCCAACGCTGTCCTACCGCACACACTCCGCCTAGCAGAACCAAAATGTAGGGGCGCAGTTTGGTAGAGGGGATGGCAAGGGGAGGGGGCAGTCAATATTATTTCTCTGCATGCAGTATTTAGGATGATGGTACTTCGGGTGCCAAATTAATATCACTTTAGTGCCCCAGATATTGCACATGAACAAAGTTCAGTTGTTCCTTCCTCTCTCCAGTAGCTACGCCCTTGCCAAAATGGAGATATTCCTCCCGACCACAATGGCATGAGACTTTCGCCATCTTAGCAAAAGTGTTATTAAGTTATTCAGCACTTGCCATTGCCTCGTGCATCATCTTGTAATACATGAAGAATATTTTTCATTAAAAGCATCAATTGAAGATAGCCCTCTCCCTCTCCCCCTCCCTCAGAGCAGTTTTTTTTTCTTTTCTTTTCTTTTTTGAGAGGCGGTGTTTCAACTGCTCAGAGTTGGGGGAGGTTCTTCAATTTCTCAGAATTGGGGGAGGTTTTTCAACTGCTTACAGCTGATGGAAGATTTTTTTTATTGCTCTCAGTGGAGGATATTTTTCAACTGTTCAAAGTCGGAGACATTCTTCAGGCCCACAGCGTTTTTTTTTTTTTTTTGAGGAGGGAGGAGAATTGCATCTTCAACTGAGGACACTGAAGAGCACGAGGGAAGGGAAGGGGGTAACTGCCAAGCAATCCAACATATATAAGCCGTTCGTGCGGGAACTAAAAATGACGCGGTATTGTACGGGATCTCAAAATGTAAACGTCAATGAGATTATAAGAAGAGCGTAATTTTAAGAACTTTAACACATTCCCGTACCGGGGAGACACGAACACATTTGACACATCAGGTTCGTAACTGCCAAAAAGAAAATATCGGAAAACTTGTCCGTCGTTTGCAGTGCATGACCCTTTATCAACGGACACAGAAAATATGCTACATAAAATTTTTGCTTAGTTTGCAAGCAAGGCTAGCGTAGCTGCTGCAAGGCAATGTTGCACAAAATAGGTAGCTATAGGTTACGGTGCGGTGTAACTATAAACAAGCAGAGATTGGCATCTCGCAGCTCTACTCAAGAAAATGCGACTTATATGTTCACGTACAGTACTAGCTACATACGCTGCATTGTAATGAACGATTTTTCTATTCGCTTCAGAAAGTTAAACGTAGCGGCATTTACTGATACAGCTACTGTATCACTATCAGTTGAGCTCCGAATGATGCATACAGTTCAGGGAAATCTCCAGCGCAATCGGTTAGCGACTAGTGCCTGAAACTCAGTCGAAAACCCACAACTAATGTTTCGGATAAGTTGCAACTAAACTTACGTAGATTAGTGTATCTCGATCTCAGTGAGCAAATTGACTACTCCTAACGTAGACTAAGTTCAGGCCGGTATAGTATGGTGGGATGATGTGCGGTTCTGCAGTCCCCCCCCCCCCCCACACAAANCCCCCCCCAACACAAGAAGTCCGCACACAGCCATACACGCTCGCGAATGCGCTCATGCCAAAAGTTACGCAACACATACACTGACCTCAAGCGGGGCACGGAGTGTGTACGTGGCATGTACGCCAGTGTGCGTAGAGGTGTACAGTACGTACATATGTGTGCGTGCCGGAACACGTACAGAGATCTCTCTTACATCCATGAATGAACTGCGTGCTGCAGACAACAAAAAGTGACCCAAGCTTTGGTCCAGAATATGTACAGTCATTCATTAACTGTTGGAGCCAATATAGTGGATATCCTGCTGATGTTCTGACAGTAACGCTCGCTGGCGCCAGATGGGAACATTAAAAAAGGGCTATTCTTATTAGAAATTAAAATGTTATCTGGTTGGACGTTAGTAAGTAACGCCAGGTACAGAAAGCGTAAATAATAATAATAATGATGATGATAGCTTGCAGAAAAATAGGCTAAGAGATTTCATAAAATAGATAAAAGTAATTTATGTTTGTGGATTACTTTGCAGGACAATGAAGCAAGTACAATTTTTGACACTTTACGACAGACACCGAGAAGAACCCCTAATTTTCTCTCATACATGTAGTAGAAGACAAACTCTTAATACACGTTAAAAATTAAACCTGGAAAATGGTCAATATAAAAAATCCCAAAGCTGGAAAATTATACACTATTATAGAATAAAAATTTTTATATACCTCTATCTATCAAACTGCTATGATATTATGTACTACTAAATGCATCGTATTGAAGTAGAAGCACGCGAAATTATTTATTAGCGTACATCGATGTTAACATTACCAGCATAAGAAAAGTATTTAAATAAGTTAATTCTCAATTGAGATAGCTTCCCATACTTATTGTCGTATGCACGCTGTGCGCCATAATACTGGAACGCATCAGCACATTGAACTGTTACGGCGACCTCAATACCCACAAGAAAAAGAAACTAATTGTGGGGCAGGTTTGTTTACAAATTTGCAACTGGCAAGAGACATCTATAAAAGCAATGCAAATAAAGCCTTTATATACAAAGAGCGTGCTCATCTCTGCAAGAAAACTAACAAACCGGTATCGCTAACATCATATTATTTTTTTTTTAATTTTATACTCTGACCTAACATCTTAAGCCACACAGCTATTCTGGAAATACCCTATACGTCTGGGTACAGGTAAAACTGTCGCTTTAATGGAAACTGAGTTTCTAATAAAGATTGCATTATTATTTCTATCATAATTACTTTTCAACCGCTATACGTAGTCTGAAAATACCGTCTTAACGTGAACCTTTTGCTGAGATGATGATGAGTTCTAAAGAGAATTATTACCATTGCCATAACACGAATTACAAGAGAGGGCAGCGGGGCGATGTCAGTGTGGCACTGGCACAGAGTGGCACTGTGACCTCGAGCCAGCAGAGGCCGGAACCGAAAGTACTCCACACGATGNATTGCCATAACACGAATTACAAGAGAGGGCAGCGGGGCGATGTCAGTGTGGCACTGGCACAGAGTGGCACTGTGACCTCGAGCCAGCAGAGGCCGGAACCGAAAGTACTCCACACGATGCGTCGGTCAGTGTTGCCAAATAAAGTGCGTGTACCTGGCACTGGCACATGTGTGGCACTGGCACTCCTCCACTTCATTTAAAGGCCATGGGGTTCGCCAGCCATGAGACAAACGTATCTAGCATCTAAAGCTGCATTTGGTATGAAATTTTGCGAATTTTCATACGTGATATGCAGTCTGGTCTGAAGCAGTGGGTGAAGAAAGTTGTGAAATTTCCGCAGCCAAATATCAATTTCGTGAATCGCCATCGTGAACACCTGTATGTTTCTGGCAGCGTGGTGCCAGGACAGGCGTGGCTAATTTGCAAAAGAAAGCTACATTATGAAGCAATAAGCCAGTGGAAGCAATACATTTCTTGATACCCAGGTACATGTTACATTTACTCGATGAAAAATGACATTGAAATCGTAATAATGTAAGCCCCTTCCTGGGCAACCCTAAAGTATCACTTTTTCCCGTATTATATTCAGCATACAAATATAAAAATATCTATCGTACAACGGTACATCTCATAGTTAACGTTCTTATAAATTAAGTATACTTTTGTGACCCTGTTGAATTTAAGCAATAATCAAGGAGGTCGCTAGCAACAGCACTTACACATTTCCAATCATATGTTACTTGTTTACAAACTGCATATGACTTACTTGAAAAGATGAAAAATTATACATTATATTCGCATAAAAAGCTGATACTAGCCGTTGAGAGCAAAATTCAACAGAAAATATCAGAAACGGGGTTCTCCCAATGGCAAAAAGTTTTAAAAGAGGTGGTGATATAGCGAGCTTTTAACACCAGAGAACGAAGTGAGTGAGGTGACAATGCTTTCGTCCTGTATGTGTTTGTATTTGTTGGTTTGTATAGATAAACAGATCTTTCTTAAAAAAAACTGCCAGAAGGAATTAAGCTATTATCACAATCTCTTGCAAGCAGTCAGGTGGGTTGGCCTAGATGCGAAAAATTCCAAAACTGATGACGCAGTACTACACACCCCCTCCTCGTCGCGGGGATGGTGGTCATCCACCAAGCGGTGTTCTTGTTATTTATGTATTTAATAGACAGTAATGACAACAGAACGATCGTTAGTATTGCATCAACTGCTTTCAAAATACCTCATATCCCCAAACTTTGAAACTCTTGAACAGGATCTCTTCTAGGACTCTGTGTTCACTTCAACAGGGCTTCAAAAGGGAGACGATGTTACACTTACTTTTCATAAAATTATAGTAAAAAACTAATAATATAAAATACAGTTAAATAATGGGAAATGTGTTCAATAAATGTTGTCTGTTTATATTGCAGGAGCCCTTACTATCGTAAGTACTTTAGTAACGCTTTAGAGGAAACATGGCCTACGTGGCGTGTAACTAGTAGCAATCAGTAGTATTTTCTTAACGTAGATTTCGACACGCGTTACATACTGTGAGTCTGAACTTTTCAAGAACAAAAAAGTCTCACAAAATTATCTTCGCTGCAAATATTTTCCAACTTGTTTTTCCTCATTTTCCGTAAATTATGGCGCAATCCCTTTAACAATACTTAACGTTTCAAATCATGCTATTTTTTTAGTCGTAAGAAACCAAATCATGATTCATGGCCTCAACTAAAAGTCGGTGCCTACTGTATATACGCCTACCCAGAAAACGTTGTGCTGTATCATATAACTAAGTACCAATTAAATGCACATGTTGTGAGTGGCATTGTCGATTACGTTTTATTTCAGCACTTACACGCTGCCAAGCATGATGGCTACTCGAAATCAAGCGACGCACCATTAGTTGATATTGTTCACAGCCCATTAGAACACAGCTGATCGAAAAAGAAATATAAAGCTTCTAAGAGACCAGACACACATGAGCTAATGAAGGTAAAAGTCCTGACCCATTAGAGATATCCGCGATGCAGGGCACAGACAACTAGGCTTGGTGACGGCCATAAATGGCAAGGGATCGGAGACAGCAATATAGCGGCCATTGACAAGCATCTGCTGGAACCAAGCTGTCTGCTGGGGCTCGGCGGTGTCTCTAGGTGCAGTAGTCAATAAATAATTATCCTCCCTGTTTCTATTTCATAGCTACTGGACACTTTAATTTCATGTGGCTTGGTGTTTTGAGTTCCTTTGCATGAGGCGGTTCCTAACACCAACTACAACAATCTAGCTTCAACTTTGAAAAGTGGCGTTTTTGTTTCATTCGAAGCAACGGCATAGAGTGAAATAAACATTTTGACCACATAGAAGTATTTTAAAGGAGAATGTTAAATAAAACTACAGCACGAGCTGAGTTTTGAAGTAAAAAAACGGCTAATTCGAAAATGGATCATGCGGCAACCGCTTTCAACTGCTAGAGCTTTCCTGCAAGAGAAGTGCCAATAGCAAGCAACACATTCCACCAAAAATCTGAGCTGGTTATAAATTTACGAAGGCAAAGCAACAGATTATGTAAAAGCTCTGCTGTAAAGACTCAAAGTACAACTTTCAGCCGTATTTATTTGTAGAAACGGTCTATCATATTCTGAAGCATGTCAGCATATAAGCGGCTGAAGAAAAAAAATCTATTGTTTACTGATCTTAATAAAGCCTTTTTCTATAAAACCATCCACGGTATGTACTAATTATCGTTACGAACAAATGAAGCTCAACACCCAAGTATAACGACCATGTTTCCGAATTTTAAACAGAAGCGCTAAACAGTATTCGCTTTCAAATTCTATCTCGACATTAACTTCGAAAGCTTCAACCAGTAGTAAAGATCGTTTCTCAGGAACGCTACCGCACGAGCACAAGTAGACCACAAGGCCATTTCCGAAAGTCTGTCCTGAAGTACATCCTGAGCTCGAGAGGTCAGTCCATCAATGAGATCACAAAATCAATGGCACGGAAACTGAACTGCAAGCTCTATATAGAAACGGACGACGCGCTTAATGATATCGAGCGAAGATGTTCAACAATTAATTCCAGAGACAAAAGGGCAACAGGTACGCCTCTTAATACAAATATTATGAACGAAAACCTAAGTTATATGATTGAAAATGGATGTTTTGACATTCAAGGTCATTAATTTTCATTTCATTCGTTAAAGTAGAAACGTTCAGATTTAATCATATAACTTAGGTTTTCGTATGTTTCCGTCAGTAATGATTGCCTTGTGAGTATTGTATCTGGCTGTTTTTTCTTTTGATTGAAGCCTTTACGGGAAATTATCATAATTTGTCTTCATAGGCTACAAAAAACTTTATCCTCTTCTACGCTTTTTCTTCTTCAGATGTCTAACTGACTCCGACCTACTGGGCTTTGCTCATAGAGGGCCGGAGCGTGAGTCCAAGCTGCACTTTGGGAATGGGCCCGTTAGTCCCTCTACTGCCAGCTATTTAATCTATATTACAATTCTGCTAGTCCATCCGATAGTTAGTTAGTACGACCGTGACGGTTGAATCAGTATTAGATAGAAGAAAATTAGGGTGTCCTTGAGGTATCCTAGATACGCTCTGGGAAGGGATCAATAGGAGGAGTCAAGATGAAATTTGGGCAGGTCTTGGGTAGAAGATACTGCCAGACTTGGAACATTTTTCGCCCTTCGTATTCATGATACGGGTCCAAGGGCAACATAATTAAGAGCCAATGCTTTTGTTTTGTAGAATTCCCACAGGTGCCTTCAGTATTAGATAGGGGAAAATTAGGATCACACCGGTCTGAGATATCACTGAAGAACATTGCTTTTAGTTCAGTGGAAGTTTCACAGGTTCCAGGGAGTCTTATCTAATTGTGTATTTGTGACATGAAATATCGACCTCATCTATAATGCTATTGCTATAGCGCGGCCTGCGCCGTCATAAACTGACGGCAGAAAATAACTACTTCAACGAACCATCCATTCTCATATCACCCCTATTTTACGAAGTTCTACTTTGAAGAACATCTTTAACATTTTCCTCTGTTGTTCTTCTACTCAACTTGCGCATGACGAGCTCATAGCAAACAAAGCTCTCCTTTGGGAAGGAAGTGAAATTCAGTATCCATGCTACCGCTAAGAGGTACCTACTGCGGACGTCTTCATTTCGTCCGTAGATTTGACGAGTGACATAGCAGCGGGTTCTTTGCTATTGAACGAAATAATTTCCCTATTCTAATACAAATTCGCGTAAAGAGAGCAAGCAGGCAAGCTATGTTTTAATACATTACTAGAGGCAGCCGTCAAAAATAACGGCAAACATTTTGTGCTTGAGCTTTTTATTGTTCCGGATCCTAGTATAGGTTTTGCTATATTATAGGTCTCATCCCTGCAGGCCTGATCTTCCATTAGTGAAACGCAAGCTGTACAACAATGGGTTTGCGATAGCAAAATAACCCCCTTAAGAAAATAATAATGTAGTGCAGAGTAAAGAAATCACTGGAAATGCCCAGGGCTCACCGTATTGTGGATATCAACAGATTGTTGAACCTCCAGCGTCGAAATTTGGCTGCGATGCAAATTCAATATAAAAAGGCGGCTGCTCAGCGTGAAGATTCAACTATACTATGACATCATTCAGCAATGAAAGCGGGGATCCAGAGGTTAAGGATCCAGAGGCTGGGGATTCAGAGCCCGGAGATCCAGAGCTATATTTGTCACCGGTACTCCAAGCGCTGAAATTGTATGGCATCTCAACTTGTTTTTCAGTACATGAATTTTCTCCTATTAAACTCTTAACTGCGTGACGGAGAGACGGACCAACATTGGAGCAAGCGACCAACAACTGTGTTTTATTATATAGTGGATGGGACATTATTCTATGTATATAATTGTTACCTCATTAACAGCTCCTGAAGACTGCAGTGGGCTCGCAGCAGGTGGTGATCTAAACAGACCGCGGGTCCAATCGCTCACCTTACACGGTCTATAGATTAAACTTAATAATTCTAAAGAGTTGACAGCTCGGGCGATTAGCGCCATGTCCTGCGAAGGGTCCGTGGAATTATAACGAGGAGACCAGCGACAGCAGCCACGCCGAAGCGTCCCAATATAACTAAATAAGTTGATCAGAGCTATGGATGAGCTGAAGAGAACCATGTATCACAGCTCGGTATGGTGAGAACTAATCACGGTGACATCGCTCGCCATGATATATAATCCACTGCCGGACCCTTTCGCGACTGGGAATTGGTCAAAATAAAGTTTTGGGCACGCTGGCTTTGGGCAAAAATTAATCCAATCAGTAACGGATTACACAGCAGCTAAATCCCTAATTAGGTATCAAGAATGCCAAACGTAGTAACTGCTGTGAACAAAATACAGTATTTAAATTCATCCAACAGATAGAAAATAAAAAGAGCGTAAATACACTGACGAATTACAAAGTAACTCGATCACTCTTCACAAAAGAATGCCAAACAACTGCCGAGAGAACTCGTTCCCAAGTAGGGAAATATCAACGTGCTAGATACTGCAGTGACCCGGAATGGCAATGAATCTAGTCAAAATTTTGCTCTATTTGCAATACCCTCACCTGGAAAGTAAGTACAAAGGAGAATAGAACACTTGCTTGCCGTGGAGTTTATAGGTACAGCTTCATATGTCGATGACCCTGTGCTCTACGCTAACCTGTTTGAGTCCCTTTAATAGATTTGATGTGCGTTAGAACGCAACTGAAGTACGGTGGAGTGGCTGAGGTGCGTTATAAACTCAACGAGAGTAGTCCCACAAAAATGTGCCTCTATAAAAAGTTGGAAGCAAAAACACCCTACAAGCCTTAAGTTACAAGACCGTACGTACCACAAAACAAACTCTGGTAATTCTTGCTGTAAGACACTAGCGTAATAAACTACATTACAGAATTTATATAACTACTGGACAGTACTGCGCTCTCGCTGGAGAAAACTGCAAACTCTGGAGTACAGTGCTGAGGAATGTCATTTTATTAGAGGAGAAATAGGCGAGGCATCGAGTTGCAATGGATACAAGGCAGGTAAATACCGGTGAGTTTAAAGCTTAATATGCAATGGACGTCGCCCGTAAAATTCTAAATGGAGAATAATGATGAGACTTAACGCGCCATTGTAAGGTCAAACGAGAGGATCTGAGGCGTAAACTTGTGAACAAAACGAACTGGAATCTCTGTAAAAATGCACGCAATGTGAAATAAATAAGACTACGAAGGAGTAAACCTTCAAAGAGTACAGGACAACGAAATGTGCGCCAACAAAATGGTATGACGACCGCAAAATTGTATTCAATTAGATACACAAATGATTAACCCCGGAGATGAGCACCTTTGATCCAAAAATAAAATTTGTACAAGGTAGTCTCAAGAGTGTAACAACAAGAGTGCAAACACAGAGGTATTTACATACACGATCACCGTGGATGGGAACAGAAACTCACGAATGTAGAGGAGAAAATTAGCAAGGGTTAAACCCACTAAGAGTCGAAATGAAGGGAAGCCAAGAAGTCGCAGAGATGAAGCCGTGCCAAACGCTTAACTTCAATGTCTTTTAAAGCTAGGAGCTCTACCAGTTCTTTTAACGCACCTTCCAGCCTCTTTTGTAACCCCAAGGGGGCTCATAGGTTAGCTCCTAAATTTACGGCACTCAAGCGTGCAAAACAAATAGCTGTAGTTCCCGTAACGTTTTTTAAAAGAAGAGCATAAGGCTGGGTAGTGTATACCGATTCAAGTATTTAAAGAACCGACGCCATTGAAATCTTTTTGAGAAAATAACGCACGATATCAACTCACAGGAACGTAATTGTTCGATGCAAAATAATAATAGTTTGCCCTGGATTGAAGTTACCAATTTAGAATAGAAAACAATGGCAAGTTCGAATGGAGCTGACAGGCGCGCAGCCGAGGGCTGACTGCATGGAGACGCAGAGCTGAGGTCGCACTGGAGGCAACTCGGAAAATAGCAGGTTTGCAAAAAAAATTCCGTGCACACTATACCGATAAATAAAAATACAATTGTGCCCCAATTGGGACGTTTTCTGAGTAAAAATACGTGCGAAGAAAGATTTGTTATTTTATCTACGAAGTCAACGCAGTCCATAGAGACGTGTGAGTCTTCAATAACCAACGTACGCAACGCTGTGCACGAAAACGATGCTGAACACAGACTTCACTATTGAGTGAGCGAATATTTACAGCCCCGGAGATAAAGGATATAAGCAGGCGAATGTACGACTGTTGGATGTAGTATTAGGTAAGAGAGTGAACTACATCCGGAAACTGCAAGATAACAATAACGAACCTCCACATAACCCAAGCTGTTTCACTGCTAGCTACAGATAGTGTACGTCCCAGCGCCAGCAAGTACGCTCTCATACAAGTAAAATTACACGCTCGCTAAAAGTTGAAAAAAAAAAACATGGCTCACACTGAGCCGAGCACCAAGGAGTAGCTAGAGCGGAAAGTCACAATACTCTGAAACATCCAAATTTGTGTGCGACAACGCAAAACAGTACAGTAATGAAGCAGTTCCTTCACAGGAATGTCAAACTCGCGATCTCAACTGCAATAACTTTACCGAAGACCCGCAGGCAGAACTTTAGAGCGGCAGATTCACGTACCTATAGCACGTAGGGTCGGACCTCTCAGCCAAACAGGCGGATTCTTGTGAAGCTTGAGTTGCTGAGTCAGTATTTTGGCGTTCAGACGTTATTGGGGGTAATGACCCTGGCCAGAAATGGAGGATGGTCGCGAATGTCGCCCGGCCTTCTTTTTTTGACGCCCTATCGCTCTGACAATCGGTGGTCGGCAGCAGCCGCGCTCTCCTCTGGGGCCATCGGGTATATCGCAATAGCACGAGCTGCAGTGCATGTGGATTTCCCAATTGGAGTGTGCGATCAAGTTGAATTTACCTTTACCGCGCTTGGTCTGTTTACAGAGCTATAAATCATACCGGGAGAGTACGCGCTGCAACGCACTGTACCATCAAGCAATCGCAGTAATTACCAGTCTTATACACAGAGGCTGAGACGGCGATATATCTGCAGAGATATTCTTAATAACAGACTGGACTACGCTCACAGCTCTGGGGAGTTATGAGAGCAAGTCTTTGAAATGCTGTTTCTGAGGAGCACATGCAGAACCTGTATGGCTGTACCATAATAGTGACACATTACAAGGTACGCAAAGCACCGATAATGGAAGAACTGTTGCATTGGGTAGGTATTATGTGACAATGCATGAGGCTTTAGACATGCAAGAGTTTCCATACGTCTGGGATATTCAATGAAGCGCAATTAACTGTGCGACTATCTACAATCAGGTAGATAGTCATAGGTTAGTATACACAAACTAATGACAACTTTAAAGTCAGCGAATATTACTTACGATTCTTAAGAGGACATCACGCCAACACCTGAACCTGCCGGGATAACAGCAATGCCTCCATAGTAAATAATATGCTATATTCTCATGTAAAGAATCGGCACATAAACACTAACACTGACTTATAATAAAAAAGACGTTTTACAGGAGGTCGTTGGCACAGCCATCAGCGTCGGGAATGTCCGCACTCTACGAATCAGATGGCACCAATAGCTAAATGGCTTGAAGCAAAGTTATGAATACTACATACGAGTAATTTAGGTGCTGCTGAAATAAATGATGTCGTATGTGCACTACAAGTATTATTTGCTAACTAGTATCTCCTCCAAAACTGTGAATGAATCTCATCTCCTCACAAGATGTTAAGATAGCAACCAACAGTAAAGGGCGGTGGAAAATGAAATGTTCTTTCTGAATGAAATAAATTTACCAGACATCCGCTTCTTCACGAGCAGCAGTGAGTGTGGAACACAAACAAACATGCGATGCATCGTGAGCGCGCATTCCACTACACGGAAGTTACAACTGGACACGGCCGCAGTTGCTGCATATAAAACCCACGACACATTCTGCGGAGCAGCCCCTGCAGCACAGGCGAACCTGATGCGGGAAGGCATAAATCCTGGCATGAGAAGCGTAAAACGAACATGCAAGAAGACGCCTACGCGTCACGATAACCAAGGGGTTCTTTTTCCGACCGAGCGGCTCTTCCAGCCTGAGTTGTGGAATATGCATAAGCGATGGGCTGTGCACAGACACGGAGGAGGAGGAGGCGTTCCGTCTGGGTAAGCTCGAGCAGAGTCGAGTTATAGCTCAGATTCTTCAAATTTGGTAATGTACGTATGGAATATTACAGTACGAAATGTAAGGGATAGTTCTGCATTATTTGTTGAGAACGGTTCAGATCCCGTTTAGAGTAGGTTGTTGGATTTGTAGCGGTGCTTCAATATCAGGANCGGAGTCGAGTTATAGCTGAGATTCTTCAAATTTGGTAATGTACGTATGGAATATTACAGTACGAAATGTAAGGGATAGTTCTGCATTATTTGTTGAGAACGGTTCAGATCCCGTTTAGAGTAGGTTGTTGGATTTGTAGCTGTGCTTCAA
The DNA here is from genome assembly GCA_001587735.2 of Parhyale hawaiensis. Taxonomy (NCBI): domain Eukaryota; kingdom Metazoa; phylum Arthropoda; class Malacostraca; order Amphipoda; family Hyalidae; genus Parhyale; species Parhyale hawaiensis. The sequence continues at coordinate 13,371,380 of LQNS02277217.1, forward strand.
TATCAGGAAAATTTGCACATAATATACTGACTATCGCAGTATTGGACGTATACGTGTGGATAGTTCTGCATTAATAGCTGAACATTAACTATTCACTGCATAGTTTATTATATATTATACGTACTAGTATCGGCACGATTGACTTAATCTTGCCTTGCGATGAACGCTTTATAGCTACATACATGCAGTGAAATTTTAAGAGAGTAAATAGTATGGTTTGAGTGACTTGCAGCTGTATCTATAGAGAGAGAACGCTACAAATCGAAGCAAGAGATTAAAAGAAATACTGGAGAATGATGATACAACGAGCTTCATTAATTAGTTTTACATTTCTGCATCTGACGGACCAGCAATTGGTGAGGAATGCAAGCGAAGGTATGAAGAAAAAGGGGCAGAGATTCAGCTCCCTATATAGCAGCTATATTCCTGTACTGTATTTCAACACTGAATAACCACAAGCGGGAGATAGAACTGCACTTGTGCACGAGGGACACAGAAAGAGATCAGCATGGATAGGGAAAGGAGCAGGATCGGTCCAGAATGAAAGATATCATACTAAATGAAACAATTTCAATCATCTCCTTAGCTGAGGTTTTCATATATATTTTCTTCTTAACATAACGGCAAAGTCGGTAATAGCCCATACAGAGCCCGAACGTGAGTCTGGGCTCCTTCCTGGGAAAGGGCCCGTTGGTCTATCTTTTGCCCGCTATCAACTCTAATTTAATTGAGGAAGTATCTTGACCAATGTCGTTCATTTATAGATAGCACAGTAGGTATTTATGACAGTAATATTGCTACGAAATAACGAAATTTTATTCGATCGCCATTGGCTAAACGAGACCTTGGGTCTCTACTCCTTTTAGCAGGCATGTAAACTTGACTCACCTAACCTTGTGACCTAAGGTGGATCCTCTGCCCTTTGACCGGCAATCAAAGCATCAAGTGTTACTTACGTAACCTACAAAGCTTAGCGCTGTATATGCTCACTAATAACAGCGCAACAAGCCCACAAGATACGTGAAGCATCTCGTACATCAGGCCTTTGAGAAGGCGCAAATATGAAGCGAAGATCGCACAATTTCAGGCTGCATACACCTACACAGTGTCGGCGGGAGGCCGTGAAATCGTTAGTGGCCGTGTCGAAGATAATGTTTAAGTTCGCCTTGCAGCGACCTCGCACTGAGTATGGAGGAAATACGACCACCACGAGGCAATAAAAGCTCGTACAAATTACCATGGCACCACTGAGGTAGAATAGCATTGCATATAGCGATGCCCGGCACAATAGCCATTGATGGCAACAAGTGAAGAGGCAGGTACGCCTCGACTTCCATGGCTAGCTATTGAGTTATCCCTGCAAAGATTCAGTCGTAGATTTGCCATGAAAAATGACCGGTGTTATGCGATGCGAAGACCACATAGGCTAGCACTGCACTTGTTAAATGCTCTATGACAAAAGCTTGAGGCTTATCGCTCCAATAAAGTGCCAAAGGGACAATACATTTTGTAGTCATGGAACTTCGTCACTGCCTCTTTGCATGATTGTACACTATTACGAGAAGATCAAACTTTTGGGCAAGCTGGTTTCATCTCTCCTGTGAAAACAACTATGCAAGGTCCAACAGACAAACGTACTCGTAGCTGTATACCGAGCAGTGCCCATACAGGTACGTATAGGAAGTTCAAAATGTTTTGGCAATAGGGTTACAATAAGAAAACTAATAGAGCTACACAGTTATTGAGTCTCAAACTCCTTCAGTGCGTTCTGTTACAAGGCTTCAGCTCTTCTGGACTGTGTCGTCCGCTTGCCGAAGGACTCAAAGGATACTCTCAACCTGGTATATTTTCCAGCTCTAAATTTATCTTTCTGGCAAGATCATGTTCAAATTGAAAATTGATTCTGGCAAGTTTTTCGGACAAAACTCGTTAATTTGTTGCGGAAAAGTAAGCTGCAACTCATCGACTATCCACCTTACAGGCCTGACCTAGCACCATGTGACTTTTTGTTATTCCCTCATGCAGTTGAGAGAACAACTTGCTAGAATCAATGAGGATAAATTCAGAGCTGAAAAGTATCCCTGCTTGTGAGTACTCTGAACGCTCGGTTGAGAGGAAGACACGACTCCAGAAAAACGCAAACCTTGTAGGAGAGCTTGCTGAAGGAGTTTTAGCTCAATAAATGTGTAGCTTTGTTGATTTTGCTACTAATACCCCGATGCTATAATGTTTCTAACGCCCAACCATAGACCTCAACTGTATTTAATTGACTCTTAGATCCGAGTGGCCTCTGACGCTCGCGGCCAAAATAGGAAAAATGAAATTTTCTCTAGAGTTATTATGAACATGTCCAGACACGGTCATGCAGGCAAGCGCCCAAATGCGTCCCCGCTGCATCCATGATACCTTCTCCGAAAGAAAAATGTTGGGTACTTTGGCATTTTTTTTCTTCAGTATTAGATAGGGGGAATAGAATAGCTCTTGAGAAAATCCCATTTTTCCGTTGTCGACTTCTGGCCGCCAGCGTCAGACCTAAGAGTCAAGTACTGTTGCGGTCTATGGCCCAACATATAATAAGTCTTTCAGATACAGCGTAAACGAAGGAGCCAGCCAATAACAACACGATACACAAAAAGATATATACAAGGCGCTGCTGTGTCAGTTTACTCATCTGCTGGCCAAGTTCATTCTTAATCTAATCAAATTGGTAGGGCATGACTACTTGAATTTTTACTTGATAACGCAAGAAGCCGAGAAACTTCAAGATAAACTAAAAGTATGACAGAAAAGAAAACATATAATCTAAAAACTAAATTTAAACAGTTACTTGGAGCGAATGTAGCAAAATAATATATACTTATTTCACAAATCTCATTGCAATATAAGCCACCTCGTAAAAAGAATCACACAGCGAGATCACAAGCACGAAGGACTCGGTGACATTTAGGACTAAAAATTTCAGAGAAAAGGCTTAAGCTTTTTGTATTTGCGAATTTCTTGCAAGATAAAATGCAAGCTCGACTCGATCCCGCATCCAAGCTCGAAGGCCTGCAGCAAAGACGCTTAGATCACGCGCCTAAATACGACGCGGCCTGACCAAAACTTTGGCCTTAGCTCCAGTATAATAATGCAAGGAATGCATTTAATAATGGCAGGCAACAAAAACAATGGTATTGAGAGCACAAAGTACGATAAGATCAGGAGAGCTGCAGCGGTCGCAGGTCCTCCTAACGTGTCTTGACGCCCACACGCGCCGCCCCAAACCTGCTGCCCCTTCTGTATAGACCTGCCACCCATGCAACGGGTCCTCAGGCCGACCCTATAGTGCGGTGGTGCTGGGCGGACGGTGTCTCGGTGGGTGCTGTATAGGTGGGTGTGAGTGAGGTAAAGTGAGAGAGTACCTGCTGGAAATGATGTGAATTAAGTTTGTTTTTGATGCATGAAAGTGTGGCTCGATGTGTGAAGTTTTTGGTGGCAGTGATGGGCATGAAGCAGCTAAATATATTTTTGACACATGAGGTAAGGTCTGTATAATCTTGGTGGCAATGATGTGAAGTAGATAGTAGATACATATATTTTTGACAGACACATGAGGTAGGGTATGTAAATTCTTGGTGGCAATGATGTGAATTAGATACATATATTTTTGACAGACACATAAGGTAGGGTATGTAAATTCTTGGTGGCAATGATGTGAAGTAAATATATGTATTTTTGAGGCATGCGAGTGTGGCTGGATAGTAGAAGATTTTGGTGAAACGTTTGCAATGGATAAACGCATTTCGAAGGTACAGCGACATTTTGTTAAACAGCGGGGCTATCTACAATGCCAGCACGCAAGCTATATTACATTGCCACTGCTTTGCCGCCATTTCTGCGATCACAATCCGTTCATTCACAATTTCAATGATCACATCCAGAATTTTCTATAATGATAAGGATGCAGTCAAATCTTAGAAGTGAACCATCGCTAAAGAGCTAGTTTACACCAGTGGGAGCGTGGGACCAATAACGGCTAAGTAAAATTATTCTACACATCTGCTAAATACGAGAAATGTTCAATGCAGCGATCTTGCCAGCAAATGCAACGAAGCTTATATAATCTGCAAACATACTCTGCGCACTAATACTTGACAACATCAGACGATGACTCACGCTACAAAAGAAGTAGAAAGGCAAGGATGCATATCCTGGTTAGAATTTACTCTTCATAAGAATAACAAACTGAGGTGAAAGAAAGGTCTCCCAGAATCAACAAGAGGCCATGCAATATAAAGTATTCACCTCAAACAGGACGGTGTGTTCCCAGCAAACAGCGCGGCGGCGGCATGCTGCAACTGCACAGGCCTCTCATGTATTTTTGTCCAACATGTAAACAGCTACTAAATTGAACAAGCTTGTCAATGATGCTGAGTGATAATTTTAGAAATTTTTGGACGACAAAATATGTAAAATGGTAGTCAAAAGTACTTTTATAAAAAAGTGATGTTAGTATTCGTTTGCCATATTACTGAAGATCGTACACATATATATACATTTGTAAGTTACGGACTGAGCACATAGTGGGAACATTGTGAGGTACGATAGCATAAGAAGTTCAAGAATTTATAATAGCTTCAAGGTTATATTTCCGACTTTGCACTAACAAGGTTTGAGTGGAAACACGCTCTCATAAAATTATGAGTTAGATGAGCAATAGTTAAGTTAAATATTGACCAAATACCTCACAACTTTGCCTAGACAGTAGAGTTTTTTCGTCGAGTAGATAGCTAAGAAACCCGCACGCCGAATAACTCGCCACTCAATGATTATGAAACATTTTTTTCATTTCGACTCGAACTAACACCTCCGCTGACACACCTCCTGCATGCAATTAACCACTTGACAGCTTGAAAATAAACGCGGAAATGAGCACCTTCCCAGAAAATACTAAATACCTCACCTGTTTTTGTTAAAATCAGGTATCCGTGAGCAAAAGCTTCCATTCATGAGCCAGAAAGCGCTTACGAAACAATGTTGAGAATCTTAGGTGCAGTTAGCATTAGGTTCACAACGCTACGCAGACACTGTGATGCTAATGACACATTCATTCTTCACATTTAGTGCGTGTCAAACTTGAATGAACTCTTTATTTTATTAAATAAAACAAAATATCACCTATATGTTTTGGTACAGTGCATCGTGGAAAACTGAAACTGGCAGCAGTCTCCGCTACCAATCGTACCTATTGGTACGATAACAAGAGACAGGTGGTGGGAACCAAGTTTAACAGTTCGTGTTACTCACGAAATAACACGAATTGCTATGCCAGGAGATTAATCTCATTTAATCAAAGGCTAGGCACGGATATAGAGAACTAAGTTGAACTTCATGCTACCTGTCCAACTGGCATCAAAGTGTACTGCAGTTTCAATCATTTGAGGGCGAAATCTTCCTTAAATGCGAGTCCCTTCAATCCCTTAACGAAGCTGGGATTTATTTTTAGAAAACTGAACCTTAACATATTTACATGAAACATCTCGTCTAACAGTACGTTTGCCAATTTGAGTTTGTCAGGTAAATGAAATTCGATGCATACTGGGCAAAAATTTAATAAATTTAACTCTTATAATATAAAAGTTGATCTGTTATGATCTGAAATATTAAATAACTTATGTTAACGGGTTGATAAGCAACCACAAAGGTAAAACTGCACTGTATCAGCCAGCCTTAGGCCTCATATCATCACGGGGTTCACAGAGTACATATGAGCACAAAAATAAGACTCCCACAGTGGTTGGCCCGAAGTAAAAAGATCAAAAGTGACCAAAGTAATCGTGACGCAGCGGCAGACCATCAATTAAAAAGTAAGAGGATCTTATAGCAGCGACCTCGCGCAAAGACTTCCAACAGTTTCTGTAAGGGACACCGCGAGAAAATCCTTAACGTATAACGGCACCTCAGTTCAACTACTTCCTGGATGATGGGACAGAGACAGAAAAAAATTGGATACAATTAGCTGCGTATACGACTAATGAAGGTAATATCCAGGACAGAGAGAACTGTATGGACTTGCTAAAGTAGCCTTCGTTTTCTAAAGACATTATATGCCTCGGTAAGTATAGGCATATTCACGTATGACCTAGCGCGTCGCGTCCTTTGGGCTGAGGACTTGAAATTTTTATATAGATAACATATCTATAATTTCTCTTCGAATTCTGAAAAGAAGGAACTTTTACAATAGAATATAATTGAAATCGAATTAAATACTATATAGCAACGGCGACAGAAGACACACGCATAACTGTAATCACAGAATTATTGTGCAAAGATTTGTCAATATTGCCAAAAATATATTTTAGGGCTGTAACGCAGGCTAGTGAAAAGAACGAGTTTCCGTAGTTAATCGTCTCAATGTTTTGTTGAGCTCTCGGAAAAACAGCTTTAAATTTACGAAGAAAGGTGTAAAAATTTTAGCTGTTAAGTTTGGTCTGCTGAGCGAGCACCATTCGCTAAATTTCGAACATTTCTTCAAACTTGAAAGGAATTCTAACTCAGAATTCTTTGCACTTTTGTGTTACTAAAATGGACACAACAAGGCATTCGAACTCGCGGAGATGAGGAAACTCGTTGTTCTTTTGACTATAGCGTGTGTCACCGCCATTAGTACTGTTTTCGTATTTGTGGACCACAAGCATGTAAATTATACAAGCAAGATCATCAAACGGAGCACCTGAGTGCTTGCATGGTCTCCGAGGCGGCAGACGCAGCGGAGCCACAAGCTGAGGGGTGCATCCCAGCACCGTGGGTGGGTAGCACGGGGGTCACACGCCCATCTAGGCGCCCCTACAGCAAATAAATAGATTAGGCATATATAAGCAAATAGATAGAAAATTAAGTTACAAACAACAGGCTTGGCTTTGTAGCAAATATGCTTCTTTACTCCACACTGCTGACAAAAACAATAAAGCTGAAACTCAATTCTCCTTGCGCTTGACGCACTTCCTTCGCTTGTAGAAGAACAAAAGTTTTTTCAGAGAAAAGAAAAACTCTGTGCATTTCTCCTCCAAAGGTGTGGAGCACTCAGTTGTGAATGCTATTAAAATGGAAAAAGTTTAACAAAGCTAAGTCCACAGACAAGTTTTCCATGAAAATACTATTCATTCCGCTTGTCAAATTACTATATCAAGTTTACAAACTTTCCATCCTACCTCAGAGTCCATAAACAACGCGGGATAAGCATTAATTCTTCGCAAGGTCGGACGGCCGGGTGATGCATGGGAAGTGGTTGGGTGCCTATAGAGAAGTCCCGCAGCAATTATGAAGAGAACGCGCATGCACCAGCTATAGATGGTCACGAGTAACCTAGGCACGACCAGCTCTTCCTGTAATTAAACAAAAGCTAACTCACGACGCCCGATGAGGAATTTGCATCAATCTGTTTTCTTGCTGTTCAAATGGAAGGAACAGTGGAACAAAGTTACGCGTTAAAGCTGAACGTTATTTTGTCTAGAATACGAGCAAGATGGTCATTGCGCGTTCACCAAAGTTGGATATTTTGCTGTACAGTATTTACACGTCTTGGAAAATAACTGCCACAGCCATTTATTGCGATTAATTCGTATATACAATTGAATTAAGTGGCAAAGTAACCTGCGCTCCAGAGTTGCCATTACTGTGCGCTGTGAGCAACAGTACTGGTCCAAAGCAAAATCTGTGTAGTCAACAGGCTGGTAGGGCAAAAAGAGTATCAATATTTATAGATAGAAAATAATGTGCGTTGCATTCGGGTTATATTTTCTGGCGGCAGAGATTAGCAGCAATCAGCACAGCAGGTGTTCCAGCTTCCGATTGTCTGGTTTCTCTGAGTAGTTTTTTTTTAGACGCCCAGAGTATAGGCACGTAGCGTATCATATGCTGCAGCAAAGAATACATACAGTGCTTATCATCTCTGTCGCTGAGCAGTGAGTCACAAAAGCAAACGTCTGATGCAAACGTCATGTACAGTAGGCATTCGACATTACAGGCTCAAGTTATTCAGTCACAAGTGACAACAACAGGGTTGTATCATGTTCCAGCGCTTTTTAGGTCTGCATGATATTCCTACATATGCCATTCATTTGTCAACATGCTTTTCCAGGGAGCGAGTGTATGTGTATCTGGCCTACAGTATATTATATCAAAGAGTGCAGTCTGGCAAGAACTTTAAAAAATTTGATGTGGTAGTAAAGAACGTTGTGAGTTAGGAAACATGATCAAAATATATATATAATGATCTCCCTTACAAAGAATGAACCAGCAAAATACTATCGTAAATATACATCGTTCATGATATTTCGAACAATGCAATATACACATCAGTCCACAAATACCCAATATAAGAGGACAAAGGCAATATTTAAGAGAATAGAGTACCGCACTAGTTACTGTGGCAAAAAAAAAACACAGCTGTACAGATGGTCCCCGCAAGATAAGAGTATCCAACACCTCCCTCTCCCTGCACCAACCAGTTCTACTCTTGCAATCGCGTAACTTCGAGATCATCAACCGTTGGTATCTCTGGCGCACGTCACCTCGCAAAAACTGCCAAGACTTTACTTGAAAAGTGTCATAAATTGAATAGGTGGCCAAGCAAGCAAGGAGGGAGAGAGGCGGAACAAAGCAGGCACACAGTAGAGCACCACACGCAGGGCCGGAGGGACCCGCGCTCAAGAGTTCTGACCTTCACAGCAGGCGCTGCAGCGGTGAGACCTTCAACTGAAGATGACTCCGAGAGCCATTTTAATTTAGTGTGAGTCTGATGACAGGGTACAGAGGCGTGCGCTACATCAACTTCAATGGGACACAAGGTTCCTTATTGAACAAAATGGCAACATGGCTTCACGTACACAACATTTGCGCTTTGTATAGCGCTCACTCGCGAATGTTATGTACCAAGTCACACGAGTCGTACAACTGAAGTGTTGGCGGGAACCGCAGCTTTAAGTCGTTGGTGAAAGATAATAACCACTTTGCAGAGCCCGACTTTATGGCCAGCAAATAATGTATACCGTACAACTTTGAGCGCCTCAAAGATTCACTAATTTATAACAAAACGTTTGCTTAAGATATGTAAGCAAGAGCGAGCAATATAATAGCTATTGTGCTTAAAATGCTTGACGCACAGAAAGCGTAACAAACAAACAAACGTTGGTGACATTGTTAAATGTATCGAAATATAGCAACATACTAAGCAATTAAAATACACAAACATTCAGGCATGCAGTCTCGTCTCGCAGCTCGTTTGCAATTGATGAAATGCCTAAACTGAAGCTCAGAGGTCTCTACTCAGTTAAAGCGCAACAGTCGAACTACTTGCTAAATATAATTGAAGTACACACGTGTGTAATCAGCCTAACATTCAGGTAAGTTGATCTTCACGAGCTGACACTGCCCACGCGCACTACTTATATTTCGTAGGGTTTGCTCGCGTCGGATGGGCTTCCATCTACCGACAGACTATGGATGAAACCGTACAGAGCCCGCGCCCAAATGTTAGGAGTTCGAACCACACACGCCCAAATGTTAGGAGTTCGAACCACACACGCCCAAATGTTAGGAGTTCGAACCACACACGCCCAAATGTTAGGAGTTCGAACCACACATGCCCAAATCGCAAATATACGCCGACATCGACTTTAATTGGGCATGTCTCGAACCACACACTTGATATACACGCCGAATCTTACCTGCAGCACAGCACGAGCGCACCTGCCATCCATCACGAGAACCACAGTCTAATCAACAACATTGGCGCGCCATCACAACTGCCAGATTAATGAGACAAGCAAACGACGCAGCCATAAGCTATTGATCCCTCAATACGCCGAGATGACACGTCGCTGCGATGTCGCACTCGTAAGGTGATACGGGACGGAATTTGCTCGGTCATCGCTGTTTGGCCTGATACGAGGGACACGCTTGTCTGCCCTGCTCATATGCCGGAGGTAACAAGAAGGCTAATCACCGCCCCACGCAATTAGTAGCTTCACGTCTTCGATTATTAATTAGATGAAGTGCACACGAAGGGAAACCAGCAGCAGCGAGCGAACTTGCACTGGCGAAGAAATGAAAACAACATAGGCTATTTATAAACATTATTATTATTTACTTACTCGCATTAAAAGATGTTTTATTATCTAGTCCTTACGTTGCCGAAATTCTTCGGGGAACTTTCCATATACTGTATAATTTTTTAGCGGGTTGCAATCATGGTAATGAATTCCCATGTGGCGACTCGAACTGATGAGTTGTCACCCCGCACTCTGACATTCTCACGAAGCATCAACGAAGGGAAAGCATACAGCGTTCGAAAAGTCTCAGAAACCAACGATAGCTGAAACTTGCCGAGTTTTTTACTAGGATGAAATCTGGCAATTAAAGTTTAGAAAGGCTAATTGCCGTCGACTTCAAGTATCGTTCTCCTGAGTATTGCGTGGCAGTCAGTCATTCACCCGGGCTTCGATAGTCTGCCAGCTGTCTCTTCGCGCAACAGGTTTCTTTTTTGTTTTTTGATAAGGTGCAATTTTTTCTAATAATAAATGGTTCTGTACTATGAAACTTCCGGCGTTTCGAGCTACAGACCTCAACCAAACAGTTACAACAACAGCCAGGCGTTAACACTCGTCAAGCAAATCGAGACTCACCAATTTCTCGCAAGGTGCACACATAAATAAGGGGGCAAGTCGAGCTTACGGGGAAGTCAAGCACGCAGTAATGTAACGGAGCGGACGATAATGCCACACAAAACAATACTCCAAGTGATCAGCTCACCCAAAAAGGACAGCCCTGAGAGACGTATTGGGGGGAGCCACTGCCAATCAACCACAGATCTTATCAACCCTACGACGTCTTCCTTGCCAGATCGACACTCAAGCTCTGGACAGACAAACTGAAGATCAACGACAGACGCCTCATTACGGTCTGTTCGGTCGTACCTGCAGAAAAACTGACGATAAGAAACCTCTGGAAATTGAAGGTTTATTGAATGAGCTTTGCAATGTTACACGCACAGGCAATCAGCCAACGCACGCGATGTCTCTGCGCAGGAATGAAGTATGAAAAATACATGAGCTGTTGGGCGGTGAAGTGTTTCATACTAAATGAAAAACGCTAGTTGGCCTTAAGTGGAGGGCAGGAATGTGTTCACAGTATTTATCATATGTAACTTTTGCAGAATGGAGACGACACTAGGCAAAGTTTTAGTTTTTATTTTCAAAAAGGTCGACAGTAATGACACCTCTGCTACTTAAAGCCAAACCCGCTGGGCTGGTTGCGCGGGGGTTTGTTAACCTCATGGAGTTTCTCCGTTCCTGCGTCGCCAGTCTGGTGTGATTTAATAATAATAACTGCACTTCAGCAACGAGTGCTTCTTTGACAAGACGGAGCTTCTTCGCACAACTGACAAAGGACCCAAAGCTATTGAAAAATGAATTTCCATTCTTGACTGAAACAGGTTTGTGGCTCCCGTTATTTCCTGATCTGAACCCAGCGGACTTTCCGATGTGCTCCATTCTTGAGGAAAGGGCCTGAGCAAAATCCCACAAAATTCTTCCGGCTCTGAAGTAGCATTAAGACATGGAAAGTGGAAACCTCCGTCTCCACTATATACGTACAAAGGCAATCTAGAAGAAGAAGATGTAAGAGACATAAATGTTAGAACGTCGACACAAACGTGGAAATCATACACACAGCTGCTCACACAGAGTCAACGCTCACGGGAACAGTGAGAGGGGAAAGTAGAAGAGATCACAAAGTGATGAGTGGAAGCACGGAAAGGAAAGAAGCAAAGTCGGCACGAAAGAAAGGCGACCCAAAGGCCTAACTGAAGTCATGAAACGTGTAGATGGAGTTCCACTTGGGCATTGTTCCCCATACAGAGGCCGGGCGAACCTAACCTGACAATGGACTCAAGCTGAAGGGAGAGGTTCATTCAAATTATGAAATCAGCTGCAAAAACTGTCGTATATAAAGGTCCTTATCGGCTCAAAAACTAAAGGAAAATTATCATTACTGCATTTCTTGCATAAAAAAATATATCCTTATACCCATGACACAAATTACTGTATGATCCTAAGATAAAAAGAAAGACGGCACGCTGAATATGATATATTAAAGTTGGGGAACGAATACGTAATCTAAGGGTATCGACTGCACAGTATGTCTGCACTTGTATATCTTACAAGAAAACTACAAACATACAGAATATGATTACCAAGGTCAGATAAAGCAAAACTCCGATAGCATTGCACTGAACCAACTACATTGTATATGTACGTGTACTCATGAGGACGTAAAAGAAATGCGTTCATCAACGTAAATTTATCAACATTTAGAGAACCAACAACTGAACAAAAATCGATTTTTACAGCATAGTGCCAATGCAAAGCAATAACTACCGGATAGTCAACATCTCATTAGCGTTGCAAAATTTCAACAACAGATTTTGGTTGTCGTATGACTGGCTAACTATGCACTTTAGCCTCATTAGCTAGCATTACAGTGCCAGAAATATAGAGCACTAACTACTATCCTGGCAGTTTATTTGACATTTTCGGCATCATTATCGAGGTAAGATTACGACAGACAGACGCCTAATATAGTTTTTGCCTTCCATCTTTTTTCACTACCAATGGCGCAGCCTGTTGTTACATTTTACAGAGAAATTCAATTTTCGATTACAAGGCGTATTTGATTCTTTGGGTCTGAGTCCTGAGTAGGGAAG
>LQNS02277217.1:13429281-13448515 GCA_001587735.2 Parhyale hawaiensis
TAAAAATATAAGTAAATGACCATAGAAGACGGAGGCACCTAAAATTAGCTATCAAAAAGGCTCAACAGAAGCAAACTGTTACAAAAAGTATGCTGCAGCAGGAAGGCCGTCATGTCTACAGTAAAAGATGCAGTTTTACCAAGTAGTTATATTTAAGATTTCAAATGTCTACATTTGGAAGTATATGTCACTCAATATAATATTAGCTTATCTCCAATAAACTGAGGCGCAAAACTCACTGCTTACAAAGGAGCAACTCCAAACTCTTATATACTGAACAGCAGTTAGAAGCATAACCAGATTATGCAAAACAGTCGACGGCTGCCATGGTTCCTGACAAGCGGGCTCTCGGTGAGGGAGGAAAAAAATTCCTTATTTAGGAATGTGGCGAAACATGCAAATTACCCGCCTTCCATCATCATTTGCTGCTCAATTAGATCTGACACTGTCCTGGCGCTCCGTCCCTCGCTTATCAGCGTAATAAATCGCTGGAAATATTCCTCCCAATGCGAGAAGCAGCCGACTAATATCACGAGCATGATCAGAAACCAGTCTTGCTTCGCGCATGCACTCGAGTACTGGGCGCGGAACGGCTCTAGTAGTCTACTTACTGATGCGGCAGCTTGAATCTAATTAATTGAAGTAATAGGTGAGTAAAATCTTAACAGTATTGATGCTGCGAAGCCTCAAAATAAAAAGTAGGACTAAAATAGCAGTCCGTAGCGACATTTATTAAAAGCTGAGTACCAACCAATGAATAAAACCGAACGCTTCGGACAATCTGTCCATCATCAGCGGAAAGAATTCTGAAGAACAATATTACAAAAATTAAGTCTAACAAAGTCAGTTTGTTGAAAAAGAACTGTTCTGCAAACCTAACTAAAATTATCTAACGCCTTTTCTTATACATAATTTGTACTTTGATTGACGAGAAGAAGGATCGATAAAATAAGAAACAAAGGGCAAACAATGCTATGTATTAGCTATGCCAAGAGGGAACGCGCTCCGGGTATCATTTAGCTGCGGTTTGGATTTGAAAATATGGAGGGACTCTAAAAATTCAAAGGTCAGACATGTATGAAGTGGTTGCTAGGACTTTAAAATTCTCTATAGAAACTTGAACACTGCACTGTTCGTATAGAGGATTGAGAAGAAGAACACAGGGGCAGACCGGTCCTAAAACTACGTCCTGTATGCTCAGAGACCCTGGTCGTAAGGGTACGGCAGGTAGAACCCACGTACCGTGATTCACCATGTGAACAACAATATTGGTACACAAGGGACACTCGCATTGCGGGAGGCAGCTTATCTTTGTAACGAAACAGAGAACTAGTGGTGAAATTATTGACTAGAATGATTTGAACTTTCAGTCGTGGAAAAAATTTGCAGATAAGAGATTGCACATCGTCCTTCATTTTCATAGATTGATGCCCGAAAAAAGGAAATTTGATATAAAAGCATTGTTGGTGGCAAAACTGGACTACAGGGGGAGGTTCATATACTTTGGCTAGAAACTTATTGATGTATTTCTCTCTAACCGAGGTAGGGAACCCATTCTTAATCCAGAAGCGGCGTAAAAACTCGATTTCCTGGTGTAACAGTTGATTGTTCCAACAAATTTTGCATGCCCTAGCAATGAGAGTGCGGATACCGTTCACTTAAAATTTATGCGAACAACAACTAAAAAAGCTAGTACCTAATCCTGAAAATGGATCCTTACGGTAAACAGAACATTGAAATTTATTGTCTATTCGTTGTACACATGTATCGAGAAAAGGTAACCGGTCGTTTGATTCATTTTCCTTAGTAAACCTAATGTTACAATGACGAGAGTTCAAATATTCAAGAAAGAGGTCTGCGTGGGACTCAGGTTTTAATAAATGTCGTTACGGACAGCTATTTTAATCCTACTTTTTATTAATAGGTGAGTATTTTGAGCTTTCATAAATGTAGCAATTAAGTCAATTGAATAGAGGAATTAATGGAACACTGTATACATATTTCAATTCAAAAGAGAACGAGTAAGAGGACGACGATCTGCTAATTAAATGAAATAAAGGATGTACAATATAAAGGTCAAGTGCAATATTTGCTTGTGATATTAAAATTCGAAAGCAAATATATGCAAACAGTTTCAACTACGACTAAGTTGATAAAAATACAAGGAAATCAGAGTATTAAGTATTCGTCAAGAAAGTAGCTTCCAGAGCCCAAACCGTTAACCGCTTAACGCTCCTAAGACCGTTTCATCGAGTGTCAAACTCATCATTTCTGCGATCACTGGCTGCTAGGACTCTAAATAACGAATCAGCTACTGATTTAAGGTGCTAAGACCGCTACGGAATCGCTACATACGCAAGAGTCCGAGTCCACCCAGGCATTAGCTTACCGTAACACGCATTGTAGAGTAGAATATTTACCGTACTAAGCATTGTAGAATAGAATAGATTTTAATTGGACAATGAACGGACCAAGGAGCCCATTGGTAGAGAGAAAGCGAAGCCAGGGTTTAATCCTTTCTGAGTGGTAGCCATTACATGACACTCGTAACGCTCAACGGTCGCTGGAAGCCGCTTCCTGTCTACAGCGCTACCGTCACAATAGTTGACATTTTAACTCCAGTCACTACGAGCATATTTGCTTATTTCTGTCTCAAACTGTACCATATTCATGCATGCAACGTTCTCAATGGTGTTATTCCTACGGCAAAGGCAAGATTAATTCAAGAACTAGAGCACGCTGAGAGCGCATACTTCCGCCAAGTATGGTCATCACAGAAATTTGGTTATTTACTCTGCGTAATTTGCCAACAACTAATGCAAATTTCATAAAAATCCGTCCATAACTTTTTGAGTTATCACAATAAGAAAAATGGGCAGACAAGCAAACAAACCAACCAACGGATAAACGAATTTTCACCAAAACTTAATCATCTGTTACTCCTAACATACTTAACAATTCTCTATAAATTTCGTTCAAATCCGTCCATAACATTTTTCAGTTATCTTGACGGCAGACAAACAAACTCGATGAAAACATAACCTCCTTGGCGGAGGTAATTAACACATTAACGCAAAAAGTAAACGTTTCTTTTGGGAATAGCACTACGTATTACTGATGTCCAAAATATTGGATAGTGTGCGGTGATGGGTTAGCAATATTCACGACAGGCATTGCTACAACGGTTCTTCGTCCTAATATGTGTCCCTACGGGAGAAAAAGCCTTTGTAGCGATAGAACACAGCATGATACAATCCAATGCCAATGGCTAACCCTTTACCATCTAAAGTCGGCTTCAATCTTTCTAGAAATAGCACCCCATGCAAGTCTCGTACTTTACGCAACGCAAGCTCCAAGAGAGGAGCGCAAAGTTAAGTCGCGTAAAGTATCGGAAACACTTTGTCAGCTAACACAGAAACCTGTCCTACATATTTAAGGGTAACTTTCATCGATGTAAACCGAAGTATTTCCATTTTAGAGAATAATGAATGCCGTGGACGGGAAATATACGGTACCTACTTGGATTTCTTTTTCACACAAGCATTCAAAGCACAGTTCCGAATGTAGTTACCTCTTTAAATGTATCGCACTGTGGATTCACGCAACTGTTATCTCTAGCTATTTACATTACTCGCGTTTCATGCTTCAACGGGTCTGATACTTTTAGTTTTCTTTCGGTGCTAACATTTTTAGTGAAAAAACTTGAGGAAATCGTTTGAAGATTGCTAGCCACTCTCTTCTTCGGAGCCACTTTGACGAAACCACTTCATCGTGGAGATTCTTGGGAACTATATTGCACATGGACAACAACGGCAACAGTCACAAGACACGTGGTAAGTGTAACAAAATTTTTAAAGAAATCAGAGGAAACGTTTTACTCAAAACCGGAGGTAAAAGCATAAACTAAGATGTTGTCAGCCAAAGTTGTACGCGTAAAGTGGGATGACGAAAAGTAGCACTCCTCGCGTATGAAATGTGACCAGGCGGTTCGTTAGGAAGGTCAAAGGTTAATGCAGTTATCTACGCAAAAAAAAAAAAATACATAGTAATAACGTCGGACTTCAGTAAGAAACTACGTAATATTTGAGAAGTTACAATGAAAATAAAACATACAGCAGGCTTGTCAGCCCATTTGCCAATCTTCGGTTCACTGGTTAGTACAAGCTTCCTTGGACAACCCAGTGGAAGCATCAAAAGTGAAAAGGAAGGGGCATAGAGTACGTCGACAGAAGAGTGGAACGCATGCACGAGGGCGTTCCCGCACATGATCACCGCTCATGGGCATAGCAAATCGGCAATGAAAAGGAAGAACAGAACAATGCATCATCACTAGGAGTATGAAACTTGAAGGAAGTAAAGTGAGCATGAAAGACAAGACGTTCTGAAAGCCCAGCTAAGTTTACGCCCCTTAGAGGCGGTGCTCCCTATAGACCCTACGGTCAGTGTCTCATCCTATGTCCCTGAGCTACTATTTCGAGTTAAATTCCATGTAAGCATACAGCGAGTTGACATACATATGTATACCTATATATTAAGCACCATATAATGTATGTACTTGTCGCTTACCAATAAAGAGGAGGTAGCACAACCACGCTATACATTACCGTAAGCATTCCAACACTGGACAGTACACGTACACAGCGCGTGTGATATGCAACGCACTGCAGCGGCCGCACTTCAAACAAATCTAACGCCAAGGCGGCGGTGCCCAACTATAGGAGCAAGAGAGTGTATGGAAGCTGATAACCATCGCGAAAACAGGCTTGCGCGCGCCGACCGTAGTTTACAAAGTGGTGCGAGGGTAGCAAATCAAAGCGATTGTTGCGGGCATTCTGCATTATCAAGTCGATGTAGTACAAGGAAGGGAACTCGCAGTTTTAGCAAACTTGTGGATAACCTCTGGTTCTTCTCATTGTTACAGTGTGGTCCCTATTCGGACTCACGTAATTGTCGGTTTCTCGTAAAATGAACATTATGTGAAACGTCCTTTAAGAAGGACCGTGGTCCTTATAGGGTTTAGGTAACTTAATAACAAGTAGCTAGATAATGGTAAGTTTGACGGTGTCGGGATTCGTCACCTAGACATTTGCATGAAATTAACTAAACATGGAGTAAGATGGAGCAGCAGTGAGCGAGATGGCACGTGTACCGTCATTACAAAATTAAAATAGTTGAAGCCAAGCTCCGTCAACGCGATCACTGATCATGGAGATGCATTAAGGAAAGAAAGTGATATGACGAGACAGCGAGTGGTAACATAGAAGCACCGATTCCTGCTTGATCACTCCTTACAGTCTTACAAAATACGTGCGGCAGAGACATAGCAAACGCAGATTCCTGTCCAAGGGTATGGAACTATAGTTATATGCATCTTACACGCTGCACCGAGTTATCAGACAAGATCACACTAAAGCATGGTGATATGCGAAACTGTACCCAGTGAATTATGCAGTGTATATGATCATAAAAAAAACACAAGCGTATCACAGTGGTAGCACAATAATCATTGGGACGGTTAAAAATTTTTGCAAGATGCAACTGTAGGACAAGAGGAAAGGCAATCCGAAAATTTAAAATATGCTTCGGTGCAGACTACAATATGGATCGTAATAGTGGCGAGAAACCCTATGCAACGCAAATACGTAGAACACATGCCTTCATTCCTGCCTAAATAATGACATATTCATCGGTGTGGAGACTCACAACAAAGGTGGCGTCTTCAAAGAGCAAGCATAGAATGTCAGCGTACGAGACTCTCTTGGTTATTAATGTCTCAAGATGCATTCGTCGGGTCAGATAGGACATCCCATGTAGTTTCTCTTGCGGAAAAAATGAAGCTATATTTAAATCCAAACCTTTTATTTACAGTAAAAACAAATTGCTACTTTTAAACCAAATCTTTTAATTACAGCAACCAATTTAAAGCCAAACCTCTTACTTTGAAGTGCACAGAAAAAATGTAACCCGAAATGCAGTAAAGAGCTGGTGCTAAATTAAGAATTCTCCATTAAAGTCACTGGCAGAATTACCCTGTGGAGGTGCGGGCGCTCGCGCAGTCCGGCGCTATAACTCTTGTCGCTGACGCTCCCCAAACATGGCGGCGGGTCCCTAATGACCATCAGGTGATACGCGCCATTTTATGGTCCCCAAAAGCATTAAAGTGTCGTGGAGCCAAGGAGTGTTTGGAATCTGCAATTTTCCCTCCAAGAGAAATGTTGCATACGATTACCGAATCAAACGCGATTTGTTTAACGCCTTTCTCGACAAATTTAGCCATTGCAACAGTTCTAACTGGTATCCTCATTGACAATACTATTAACTGGTCGTAGGTTATATGTAGTTACACCTCAAACGATGAAACACGAACTGTCTCAACTAATGGCAATGTTGTCCAGA
Source organism: Parhyale hawaiensis (assembly GCA_001587735.2). Taxonomy (NCBI): domain Eukaryota; kingdom Metazoa; phylum Arthropoda; class Malacostraca; order Amphipoda; family Hyalidae; genus Parhyale; species Parhyale hawaiensis. Next base: position 13,435,678 of record LQNS02277217.1, read on the forward strand.
GTGTGTGTCCATGGAAAGAGACAATGCTTTGCTCTGGAGATGAAAGACGACGATGGGCAAGATACCTGGAACCCTCGTCAATTTAAGCACTGACAAAAGACGCAGCTACAGGGTTGGGTTCGAAAGCTGCTTTTCACGTTCTATTCCCGACATAAGATACCAGAAACGTGAGCTTAACAAACTACCCACACCTCAACCAACGCATAAAGTTTCTGACAAGCTGCGGGCCACAAAGCGAAAACGTTCAAAGATCGTAGGTACCGTCCACAAACAGGTTGCTCAGCTCTGACGGCATCAACATTCCAGGAATGCTGAGCACAGGAATATGTTCGCTAATTAATCCAGAGAGAGATAAATGCAGGCGGTCCAGGAAGTGACCCAATGCAGGCAGGCTGTGGTGATGCTGCAGGGCTGCATTGCGCAGCCGGCCAGATAGGCACCGCGTGCCAATTAGTGCAGGAACTGACATGGCCGTCAGCACGGTGGTGACTCTGTCCGTGCGGTTGCTAGACACATTTATTTATCTATTAGAGTCCCGTTGCAGCTGACACTGAGCAATTCAGCAACTTTTATATTCAATATTACCCAATTGCAACGATAAAATTTTAGTTGATGCAATACGGGTACAAATTATAAAAGGCAAGGTCAGTGAAAATGTTGTATGCGTTATACAGTGAAGGCTACAGCTCATTCGAAGCGTGACGCATGACGGCCAATAGAAATAGATAAGAATGACACACGAGAAATAATCTTGAACTGAAGGAATGGCGAGTACAAGCAAGTGAGGAATCAACGCCAAGTTTTGTTGAGCTCTGAGCAATGATTACCTTCACTAATGAAATGTGAAAACGCTACCAAATTAAACGTTGCACAATATGCCAACCTCCCCAATAATGCAATAAATATTTGCTGGAAACAGTACAGGTCACTATGCAGGCGCAGCAACCATTGAGCATCATGGAGCAGCTGCAGGTATGCCAGGCCGCATACCCCGCAGAGTCCGCAACACTGCATTCCATCCAAACATGGAGCTAAGAATGTCTTGTCCACGAAAGTAACTTGCTCATAAAACACAACTTTTAGCCAGGAGTGAAAGTTATTTACAAGAATATAAATTAAAAGTTTAACGTTGTTAGAAGCATGAAATTTACCTCTGCAAAACACGCGCTTAAAATACACAAAATTAATAATCAGCAGCTGGGAGAGGATCCCAAAATACTAACTATGAGTAGCTACAAACGAAGGATGTTCGTCCCAATCGAGAATGTGATTGAGGATGCAAAACAAAATAACAATCTCTGCACAAAATTCCATTCTGAGTCGGCACAGAGCAACAGGAATATTTGCATAAGTAAACAAGTCGAATGGTTTGTAAGCAATGGTAATAATTCGTTTGTAACACCGCAGTAAATGCGCTGTATAGAGAGAGGACCTTACGTACAACACACTCTGCCATAAGAACCAAACTTAGAGTGCATTTCAATAATGAGAGACAATTACGCGCTTTATGTTGCGTCAAACGGTCTTTCCACATAAATTTTCTCTATGATTCCTGCCAGGTGGGTCGCGGGATGACCGAAACCACTGCTCAGAAGAACTCAAAGTTTCCGAGATGCAACACAACAGACTGATGCTCTGGAGGTGAGTGTCATCGACACAATACGCATCCGGCGAACAGTTTCTCCGCAAAAATGCAGAGAAAAAAATGCCAGTGAATCAGCGAAATATCCGGGAAGTAGGGTATCAAATCAGGCCATTAAGGCGGCCATATTACAACATAATTGCGCGGAACAGTCCTGACATTAGCGAGTCGTTGGAAACTGAGTGGCTCCGAATGAGAGCCGTCATAAAAGAAAACTAACCATTAAAGGCCGTTAAGGCCACGCGCTGCGGAAAAGTGAAGCTTAGAGGTTAAAGTTTTAAAATTTTCGAAACTACAAGAGTTTATGTATAAGCTGATTTATACGTCTGCAAGCGACTTTTCGTTCGCGTACAGGTTTCTTTGCTCTTGGCAGTATACCTTCATATACCAAACCAGTAATTTTTAGACAAACAGCCGATGATGTTTACGGGAGAAAGCGTCTGATAATATCAGCTGTCTACCTACAGTTCTTGACTGGGTAATCAAATAACAATAAGCGGCCATAGTTAATTTTGCACCTTCGACCCCTGTTTATAGCGGACACCTGTGCAACAGGCGGGTAAGGCGACTGGGTTACTAATTTTCGATATAGGTCCCACTTGTGCTACACACTCTTATCATTTAGGACGAAAATCTTTACTTTTAGGTAATCGATACATATATAAATATATATTTATTCTTAATTTATGAGTACATCTATTATAAATTTTGAAAAAAATGATCATAAGTAATAGAACTTCATAAAACAAATACTGCGTCTATCGAAAACAGCCTTTACTGTTGTAATAAGTACTTAGAGGATTTTTTGACTCGTCGATCTTGAAGCCACTAGCTTTGCTTCCAACAAGCAATTCTATCAATGGAGAGTTCATCAGAAAATATAACTCTTTAGCAAACAGCACGAAAGTCCCGTACATGAAACGGTTTCGGCATCAAAAGAAACAGTAGAAGAACCAGCATCTTATATCCCAATTTCGTACACAAGCCAACAGGTTCGGCACCTAATGTATTTTTGCTTTTATTTCATACTATCTGGGCGACTTTGAGCCCTTGGCTAGCTAACCATAAAAGATCTGTACCGAGTACTGCTTCGCTCTTATGTCATGCTGTCTGCGTAACCATAAAAGACATATAGCAGGCCCATCGTGTCCGGCAGCATCAGTGCTACGCAGCTCAGTCCCACAATAATTGCCTCCTCCGGCCGACCGCCGGCACAGCATGGGGAGCGGCGGGATACGCTAAGGCCGGCACAGGCATAACGGTGGCCCGCGACCGCGCACAGCGCCCATATAATGAAACAGCTGTGGAAGAGGAAATACAGGAGCAGAGCTAATAACAGACATAAATAGCTAATACTTGCAACACTCAGTTAAGAAAGGAAAATGAAAGACGATTGCAAACTGTAGTTGTTTTTGAATATAGCTGAGATTCGGTACCGGTGCACCCACACTATCCTGGGTACACGAATGCAGATAACCGAATGCGCATGCGTAAGGACTATGATGAAACTAAATATGTACAAAATTGCAACGTACCACAGTCGCACTTCCAAAAAATAACGGTTTATGAATATTTTAATACAGCATCACTCGACGGTATCTCTACGTTTGACAAAAAGGTCGAAATTTCGCAGAGCAGTTCAATATCAGCAGTGTATGCTGCCAAACTAAATTTTCATTCTCCAGCATATAGAACAGATGAAAAGTAAGGAGGGTCATGCCACAAACTTACGACATCATGCGCTTAAAATTAAAACAATAAAACACTGGCGATCGTACGACACCACAGGCAAACACGAGACATGTGTACGAGTGCTTCCCTAAAGTACTCGTTAGCGCTGAACATGTCTACATCAACAACAAAAAAACTAATCAACAGGTGTAAATATGAACAGCATCATCAATTTCCATCTTAAATATACCCTATGCCTACACCGAGCGGCTGCAAAGGTGCGGCACCAAGACATGAGCGGCGGCACTTCTTCATCAGTCGACGCTATAGCCAAGTTTGGGTAAATTGGAATGTAGAGCGTCGCAATAAATTGGGGATTACCGAGAGTGTCACAAGGAGTCGACATTTTACGAAAGAATTATTGCGTCACCTGTAAGGAAAATTACTTATAAGGTAAAAACCAAAGCTATCGCGAGAGGAGAGATCGCACCGGAATTATACATCTGGACGTGAGAAAAAATTCCTGCACCTGCAATCCAACCGGCGCAGTTTCAGTGAAAACCTAAAAGCTGGGACGATGATTTGTTCTGTGCAAAATTGGGTGCCTCTGGTTTACCTGGCGTAAGGCCGCCAGCGCAGGTGAATCTTTGTTACTCATACCGTAGTCCTTCAGTTAATTATGAACTCCCTGTCACACTAGATGCTATAAAATATTTAACTGGTCACCGTACAACTACCGCACCCACGGCCTGATAAGTTTAAATTTAACCTAATGTCACAGAGTGTCAACTTTGCGTTCGGAACAATGACGGAGGAAGAAGCCATATATTGATTCAGTACTTTAGTTCGAGTTAAGTTCATGCTGCTAAGAAACGCATCTCGATCCAAGAGTACTTATGCCGTGTCTCAAGAGATAGCGCTGCTGGACGGACTGCCACGTTATGGTACTGGATCTGAGAGACGTATAGTATCAATATTGGGGTGAAATTATACGCACCATAAACCTAATAGTCGAGTTTTGCTAGAGGTAATAAAAATAACACAGCTATTTCTTGACTGTCATTTAAAACTGATCTTTAAACACTAAGGCTTCTTATCCTGCTGCTGCTTGTGACAACAATTACAAAATGTCAGGCACGGTTATCAGTCATTTTTACCATGAAATATTCTAAATCTACTGGTACCAGACAACAGCGGTGACACCCCAGTTGCTGATAAACTGTTAAATCACAATATTCGACTAGACTACACATCACATGAACAGCACAGATGCTGCACAACACCAATCAATCCACTTTCTTAAGTGACCTGCTCCAAAAGTCTCACGAACCCGCCATTAGGGAATCATTCACAGTCATTGTACAGGCCGACTTTCACATGCATGATCCACACCGCATCATGACATCAGCTCTAGCTGCATACGTACTTAGGTCGTCGGTAAATTCTCATTCTGTTCTGCGACTTGTCTAGTCACGCTGCTGCGTGTGATACCGAGAGTAACAAAGGCTCTCGTTTGTGCCCCACATGAGCTCTTCAAGAGAACTCGTTGCGACGACACGTTACTGAGTCGAGTCTATGGCGTAGGCGCAACTGTAAAGGCTGCTGCCTATACGAGGGACAAAATCGTCCAGATCTGCAATCCTGCAACAAACAAAGAATAGGAAGTGGGAAAATTATCACTAGAAGTAATTTTCAAGGGATGTAGCTGAGCAAGTGTTATTCAGTTTCTACTGGTAGCACTGTAGAACTGCGGTAAAAACGGTACTGAGTTTTTTTAGATATTTGTATCTCCTACATCATACAGTACACAGTTTGTTGCATGCTCGGTTGGCCTCTCCGTCCCAACCTAAGGATTAGATAGGATAAGATTCATCAGCTAAACGACAAGGAAATTAAACGAGAGTAACTTTGAGCCTTGAACTAATAGCTAACACGTTTCCTGAATATGCTTAGGACAGCACTGGCACTTCTGGACGCCTTTGTTGAACTTGCGAGACGAAGACGTCTCTTCTGCAAATCCTCCCGTTATCTTACATGTTGTACGCAAGCACGCATATTTTTATTTACTTTTTTGCAGAAACAAAAGAATCGTTTTATTTTTAAGTAATTTTTTTTCCTTTCCCAACCATTTTTCGTGGTCTTTTATATTCATAGAACATGTCTTCACGGAAAATAATCCCGTCCACTGTGAGAAGACTTCAGAATTGAACCTTAAATATTCCATTGTTTAATGGGCTCGACATTTATGCCACTCCGTATCTAGGCTATAACCGTGACTTAAGTTTCCGCCACTTCACGGAGTTTATTTATATTTGCTTTATTGATATTGGAAAGCCAAAAGATATGAGCACAACCTTTTTCTTCACCATTTTTGACGAACGGACGGACATCCTAATTTGAAATAGATGTAGCTGCCACGAATAGAAACGGCCCGCAACGAAAATAGAAAAATAATCACCAAGCAAGATGTGACAATTGGAATTACAGCGGTTAGTTGTGTTGGAAAAAGTGACATCAAACGGATTATAAAAATGGTTTAATTATGAGGGGGTGTACCGCAGCAGAAAAGGCAAGGATGAATTTGATTATATTCAGTTCATGGTTTTTTGTCCTATATTATGCAACTTCTCGAAGATCTGACCTAAAAATGAAACTACATATAACTATTCTCGCACACGTACATCGCGAGCGCACTGAATTTTATGGTAAATTTGACGTTCCATCAATTTTTCCGGTCAAAATAATGGCAAATGTCGCTCGTGCGCATCCGCCTTAGAGGCTTCGCGGTACGTACGCAGCAGCAATGGTGGTTCGATCAATATCATCATATGTGGTAGACTGGTACACACGCAGTCTTGTGACGTACCAGATAACATTTTTCGACATACGTTTGTAGCAAAATCTAACTTAACTGGCCACGAGCACACAGCTGCCCACACATTTCCTGTTCATTCAGTGATATCAATATTTTTAAAGCTGAATCTATATAATGTGCGATGCGATCCAGTCCGAACTATAGTGTTCTCCTATAGCCACGCAATACAGCTGGAGACGAAACAGGGGATCAATCGAGATCGAGATACACTAATTATTCTTTCGTATGATCTATGAATGCAAAGTGACAACATGCAGAACACAAAAATTTTGTCATATAACTGCGCAATATCATCAGTGCAGGTTTTCTCTTACGCCCTATACCGCAAGCAGCTGAAAATCTCATCTTCTACACTATGTTCGACACTTGACAGCAACTGGCTTCTCCGATCGTTATATTTCATGCGGTAGGTCACTTCCTGCAAGGCTCAGAGTTCAAAAGAGCTAAAATATCATATGCAGATTGCATTAACTCAGGCTCGTGTCATTTTTGGAACAACATATAATGAAATTCCAGCAGCAGGCCTTCGAGGATAACTGTTAGCCTTGTACCGCACGATGACGCTTCTTTTCGACAGTCCAAACAATGCCAATGTACTGTATATGCAAAGTTAACCTCCAGGCATTCACGACAGAAAATCCTCAACTACAAGGAAGTCCGGCGAGTGCAGTCTTCACAAATATTGAAGTTTGTCAGTATAGATTATATGTGATACTGGGCAATCGGCAGACCAACACGTTCACATCCAGTGCGAGTCAGTTAAAGCCCCTTGGTTCTCTATAGGAGCCATTGCGAGTACGTTATTACATTGTGCAATCCATGGGTGTCAACTGAAAAACCGTAGTCGATGAGGTGAGTGTACGTACAATATATGTACATGACGATAAGTTACTGCTGATTGGTTGTAATACCCACACGGTACGTTCGATTAGTTGCGAAAGATCATTAAATGGAACAAAGCCGCCTTAAATTCGTAATGCCAGATATAGGTCAAGAACGCTACCGTACTTTTCAGAAGCGCTCACGAACAAAATTAGAATAAATATCGCCGAAACGTCGGAGTTTCCCGCTGCTTGCAGTCGGCATTGACGAGTATCCTAAGTCACAGGACCAGCAGCACAGCCCGGGCAGAAGCTTCACAAACACGAGAGGACAGCCGTACAATTCCTGAAGTGGACAATTGGCGGGCTTTGCTTGGGACAGGCGAGAAGAGGCATTCATATGACACTCGGATGAAGAGAAGTTTTTTTTTTTCTCGCAAGAGAATTAGCATTTGAATGGACAATGTAAGACGTCACAGCTGTGAGCTGCCTGCAGGAGCTTCCCAAGTGGGTATCTGCTTGCGCTGGAAGGTTTTAAAGGTGTTTTCTTACCAGCTGGTAGTAATTTGATGCTGGCACTCACGTTTCTTACCACCAGTTACATAGTCTAATTTTTGCTGGGTGTTTTCTTTCACAGAGAATAATACATTTCTCTTTCATGTAGGTGGTGCCTGCTGAATTGCGATGATAACTATAGAAAAGGGCAAGGATCTGCAAAGCTTGAGCCCAAATTCATTTTACTGTATACATCAGATAATGACGAATTTGAATTTTTGACATTCACTGCAAAAGTGCAACATTATTATGACCGATACCTACCTGTTGTTACGGTAGGATTCATTATTATCTACATAAAATTTTTTTTTTATTATGAAAACTAGGAGTGGGACCCAATGAATACTGAAGGGAAATAATTTCCCCAGAATTTCTTACTCAACTGACGAGCAGCAGCCACAGAGACATACCCTATAAGTATACTGTACAGTATATGACGCGTTTGGCGGAGAAGGGGCGAAAGCGCAATTTGATAACTTCGTGGTAATAACGGCGATAAAATGCGGGCTGTTTTTGTAAGCAGGTGATTTGTATCGTAAAATCATGAATTGTACAGTAAACTGTGCTGCGAGCAAAATACTGGATTTTTGATATTAATCGCTTACTAATAGGGAAACTATACATCCTAAAATGGTCGGAAACGAATACAAAATGTTTCATACTCTCTATACTCAGGCCGATACTGAACTTGTATCAAAAAGGCCTAAGCGGACACATAATTATGAGTTATGAAAATGTAATGAAGCATAAACGATGCAAATTAATAAACACAAAGTCGACTAACTAAAAAATTTAACATTTCGGGATGAAAAAATCCCATCATCAGAAAAGAAAAATCATAGCCTACAACCTAAAAATTTCCTTGATTTCTAATTCGATGAGGGGAGCACGGATGTTGTCGGGGGAGGTTTAAAAAGCGAATGAACAGAGCTACGAGGAGGGGACGTATGTCAGCTCCTGTACAGTCGGCTGATGGGAGATTTTGTGGACTGTGTGAAGCGGTACAGCTGAAGTTATAATGGTAAGGCTGGGTTTTGTTCTGTAAAAGAGCAAAACAACCATCCCATCAGCAAGAATGACTTCTCCATCATAGACTCTTCTAATCCAATCGAGCCACAACATTAGTCCCTCTACATCCACAGAACAAGACCCAGCTTTAACATTATGACCTCAGCTGTACCGCTTCACACAGTCCACAATTAATCCCAATCAGCCGATTGTACAGGAGCTGACATCCGGCCTCTCCACGTAGCTCTGTTCATTCGCTTTTTAGATCTCCCCCGACAATATCCATGCTCCCCTCATCGAATTAGAAATGAACAAAATTTTTACCTCCGGCAAGGAGGTTATGTTTTCGTCGGCTTTGTCTGTTATTCTGTCTGTCACCAAGATAACTCAAAAAGTTATGGACAGATTTGGACGTAATTTACAGGGATTGTTAGGTATGATGCGAGGAACTGATGATTAACTTTCGGTGAAGATCCGTCCATCCGTATGCTGGTCTCTTTGTTTGTCTGCGTCATATTTCTCAATGCCATAACTCAAAAAGTTAGGGCCGGATTTTTATAACATTTAGATGAGTTTTTGGTATATCACGAAGAGTAAATGACCAAACTTTTGTAATGATCCGTTAGTTCGTTCGTTTGTTTGTCACTGTTTTTAATTTTATGCTTGTTGGCACAATAACTAAAAAAATAATGAATGTATCTTTATGAAATCTATAGGAGTCGTTGGTAATGTTGAAAGACATTAATGATTAAATTTTGGTGCAGATCGGTATGTCCGTTTGTATGTTTGACTCATGTTTGTCATAATGTTTGACAGAAGCACAACTCAAAAAGTTATGAAAGGATGGATCTCCAGAAAAATTACTGAATCTGTTAACACTGTTGAAGGGCACAAATGATTAGATTTTGGTGCTGATACAAAGAAAATCATGGCCTCAGAACCAATTTATTGTTTCGTAACTGTTGCCTTGCTTGGCGGAGGTATACACTCTGAAAGGGTTCCAGTTATTTACAAGTTGTAGGATATAATTTTTCTTTTGCGATGATGGGATTTTTTTTCATTCCGAAGTTAAATTTTAATTATAAGTTGACTTTGAATTTATTTTTTAAATATTGTCTTAGTTTGAGTCTCTTTAATAAACGATACATGGAATTAAGTGCCATATTTATTCGCTTTCATGTAACTAATGTAGTGCATAAGTAAGATAATGGGCAAGCTTGTGAAACACAAATGTGATTTTCAACTTGAAATACTGTGAATTTGGCACTAAGTTTTAGCTAAGCATTTGTATATGAAATTCCATTCACGATGACACCTTAACCTTCCGATTTTCTAGCACTTACGCACCTCATCAGCTCATTTCTTTATGTATGCCATTAAATTTTTAGAGCGGTAATATGGGATATCCCTGCACATCGGTCCTTCGACACCAGCCCTCACTGTCGTTGGTCATGATCCATATCATCCACTATCTGAAATTGTGCTACATAGAGGGCAATAGACTCAGGGCCTGCTGAAGGAAGTTTCCATGGTTACCAGATTTTTAATATTTCGACGGATTAAAATCGGTGGATTTAAAGACGACCAATGGTCAGTTATGGTATTAGGGTACGTTTATTGGTCGTTGGGCCTAATGAAGAAGAGTACTGATCGAGAGGAAAAATTCTGACGGGAAGGAAAGCGATTGCAAACTTCAAAAAAAGCGCGGTTTCTGCTGACTTCCATCCTGGAAGTTTCGCAGCCAGCATAACTTACGAAATTAGTTGAGGTATCTTCAGGAATCCTCCGGCAGGGTGCACGACTCAAAACGCCTTCAAAAACTAAACTCCTACCAATCTAAACAAAGTAGCACAACCAATTCCAGTCAATACGCAGTTTAAAAAGTGTAAGGTTAGCAATGATGTCACTCCAAGTGAGCGGCATAAGTCAAAACCGTGACGTGTTTTCCATATGCATAACTGAACAATGTCAATAGTATTGTTCTATAGTAATTATATCAGCACAAGTGAAGAGGGTAATTCAACAAAAACAAACAGAAAATGTGAAGTCTGCCTTGCTTTACTCACTGAACAATGCTACCAATTTAACTTTAGTAATGATATCACCCGCAGTCGAGGAGAAGTTAAACCACCAAGTCTTTTCTGCTGCCGTCACCACATAAAAAGAGTTCTTATATGCACCGGAATTAGCATATGAATGGGCCCGACAGTGATACTCTACGCAATGCAAATGGCAGAGCGACTTTAGAAAGTCATTGAGGGTGCGGGCCCTGAGGTGTGTACGGTAAATACTAGAAGGCTTTTGGAAGACTCGACACCAACAAAACAGTTTATTTGCGTGGAAATGAGATGAGCTGAAAGGAGATGACGTTGAGATTCATGCCGCTACTTGAGCGGTTTGGAAAAGTAATGTATACGAGTGTGTGAACAGCGGCAGATAAAAGTGATGACAGCAGACGGACTTTAACGGGTCTGTTCGTGAGAGAGAGAGAGAGAGGAAAGAGAACCCATGNATGCCGCTACTTGAGCGGTTTGGAAAAGTAATGTATACGAGTGTGTGAACAGCGGCAGATAAAAGTGATGACAGCAGACGGACTTTAACGGGTCTGTTCGTGAGAGAGAGAGAGAGAGAGGAAAGAGAACCCATGAAAACAATTAGAGCACTCTGAGAGCGCATTCCGCCAAGTGAGCCAACGGTAGCAAAAATTCAAATTGGCTCTGAAACTATACTTTTCTTTGCATAAACTCCAAAATCTAATCATTNAAAATTTGATCATTTATGTCTTTTACCATTACTAACAACTCCTATAAATTTCATAAAGATCCATTCATTATTTTTTGAGTTATTGTGCTAACAAGCATAAAATTAAAAACAGTGACAAACTAACGAACAAACGGACCATTACCAAAATTTGGTCATCTACTCTTTGTTATATACCTAACAACTCATGTTAATTTCATAAAAATCCATTTATAACTTTTTGAGTTATGGCATCAGGAAAAATGACGCAGACAAACAAACAAACGGATGGACATATCTTCACCAAAAGTTAATCATCTGTTCCTCCCAACATACCTAACTATCTCTGTAAATTTCATCCAAATCGGTTCATAACTTTTTGAGTTATCTTGGTGACAGACAAAGAGACAAAGAGACAGACAGACAGACAAACACGACGAAAACATAATCTCCTTAGCGGAGGTAAAGAGCACAACGGAACTTCGTGATCGAATCGAGAAATGGTAACTTTGGATTTAGTGAGATGAAAGTGCATTTGGTGACTGGCAATCGCCCGATATTCGTTTACCGCAGAAGCCTCCCGTACCATACCGAAACAGAAGAGAAAAACACTGTAGCCTACTGGAGAGAGGAAATCAATTTTGTTTCGCAATACAAAAAAGGTGGATAAAATCTGACGTCACATAAAGATACTATCAATTTTTAATAGTCTAACTAGAACGCCTTGCGGTGAAAAACCATCACCCGCGGTAGGAGGCAAATTCAACGAAGTCAGTTTTGGTGAACGAGGCTAAGGCACAGCCCCAATCTCAGAGAGTAGATCTTCAATAACTAGAATGCCCGCGCTGTCAAAAATGACAGCGATGCATATGTGATGACCCGTCGTCATTGTTCATACTTCCGTAACTAACATCTTTTTCGAGGATAGGCTACAAAGGCCAACTAAAATTGTCATCATAGATGAGTGTTCGGTGTCAAATCATGTATAGCTGCAGCAGCAGCATGGTGTCTAGCGATCGGGACTTCTAAAATTCCCTGATTTTTTCCTGAGTTCTCCCTGATTTTTCTTAAATCTCCCTGAATCTCAGATTATCTACTTTCCTCTCAAATAGTGTGCTTACCAATGGGTTTTGGGCTGAATGAGACTGAAAACGTTACAAATTACCCTCAAAATATTAGGGTTTGCGGCCAAATAGAGCTAGACAGTCGCCCACCTTACCTCGGCACAACAGAACAAATCATTCTCACATGGCTCAGTCTCTGGGGGAACGAAGCATTCGTAAAGATAACCCCACAAAATGAACACCATCCACTGCCCTGCAGAAATGCCCTTAGTAATTTGATTCCTGGTCCCTTTTTTCCTGAGTCTTCCCTGTTTTCTCTGAGTGATTCTTTCCCCTGAGTTTTCCCTGATCTCCCTGTTTCTCCCTGTTTTTCAGGCTGCTAGACACCCTGAATTAGTAGCACAATCGTCACATGCCTTAGAAGAGGTGCAGAAAAACTTACATTAGCAAGCAGCAAAGCATT
>LQNS02277217.1:13449544-13488762 GCA_001587735.2 Parhyale hawaiensis
GGGAAGACGGTATCAACGGTATCTTGGCTACGTAGCGGGCACATTGTATATAAGCTGCTATTTTGTTCAAGTTTGTTGGAGTTTTTTTTACTCAAGATGTTACTTCTGCCTGTCTATATAGAAGGCCTAAGGATGCCAGCACGTTAAAGGATCAATGAAGAAAAGAAGAAAATTAAGACTCAAATAAGAGAAGAGGAGATTCCGCACCGGCCTAGAGGCATTACGCAAACGTATAGGTTATTGCGTGAATTCTTCACGCACGGGTCCACTAGTAATTTTATAAAAACACGACGGTCATTCTAAGTATTAGATTAGATAACATAGGAAAAAAATAGAAGCGTCGTGGCGTAAGACGATCTGCCGCGGTAGAAGAAAATTCAACGCATTGGTTTTTATAGACAGCTAAGCCTAGTGTGTTGGCATGGGTCACATCTAGGTCAACCCACCAAACTCCCTACAAAAAGTATAAAACATTGTTCAACTCCTACGACCCCTTTTTATGTGGACAGACAACTTTACAAATATATATACTTAAATCTTCAACAAAAACATTAGTGCATCTCTGTCACTTTGTTCGCGGGTGATAATTACAGTAGATGAATTCTTTTACATTATCAATAACGAAGCATAGCTCACTATCTGATTTGTATTGGATAATGTGGTCTGTAGTTACTTGATATTAACTATACGGACGCTTTTGAGGAATGAAGGTCATCAAATTAATGAAGAGATATCCGCTGTGCATGGATAAATACATGAGGGCGAAAGTGGGAATACGGTAGGACACGCATGCAGAGAGGAGTACATACGCTCGCTGTTACAAGCACATCAGCCAAACTATGCACCCAAGTGCATTTCTTGATTCGAAGCCAGAAAACTGCATCCACAACTAACTTCTGCAGAACAACAAGAGGTTTAAACTAAGACTGTTTACTTCAGTCTAGTAAAGTTCTGACGCCGCAGCGGCAGGAAAATCACACATGCGCATCCACTATCATTAACACATCAGTCAAATCGGCCAATAAAAAAAAAACCTTCACCATCGCATTCTAGGGGGATACTCTGGTAACGCAACTCCAAAACGTAAAACCAATTCTACCAAACGCATTACCATGCGCAGTTTGTCCATTAAAACCGCAAGAATAATACAGGCCTCGGTATCGTACAACAATCGCGCTGCAATATGCAAAGGAAACGAATCATGCCACAAATCAACGTCATGTACTTCAATCAAACCCTTGGAAAAAATACCACCAAACTGACCATCTCAACGCCGAGCCCATCACGCGGCAAATAAAAGGCCGCACCACACTTGTGCATCCGAGCACCGCACCTCGCGGGTTCTCAGATAAAGACTTGGCATAAAGAGAGGCGTGTCAGGCACGACTTCCACCGCTCATGCCGTAATGTGTTTGCTCTATGAGGGTCGACCCGAACAGTAAACCATCCATGTTGGGAGAACATGAGTGTGCCTCTGCCGGACAACTGAAACTGACAGCGCCACGTTTATGACATCGACGGTGCGGCAGAATTTGTTAGTCCCATATTTACAATATTCACGATGTGATGTAGCACAAATTGATAATCCAAGATTTTGTGATATAGCAGAAACTAGTAATCCATGTTTACAACATTTCACGATGCAGCAGGTATTGAAAATGAATATTTGCCATACTTTTTATATATTTATTTACACCCACGGTAGTTGCGGACATTGCGCGTTGCACATTTGTGTCGAGGTGCCCGGGATCGATCCCCACACCAGGCGCAGTCTTTCTCAAGGCACTCGGCGCGCTGAATCAGCGCATTTGCTTGTACGTGTAGCTATCGTTGGGGTACCTGCTCTAGGGTAGGGGGATGGCTGGTCATTGAACCTTTCGTTTCGGCGCCATAGTTCTTAGCGACCAGTCGTTGGTTGCAGCTGCACTTACTCCTCTGGGGCCAGTTGGTCTATGTCTGCCGCACGAACCAGTGCGAGTGGATTTCCCAGTGGAGGGTGCAGTCAAAATTGACTTCTCCTTTACCTGAAAATGGTAATCCATATTTGCAAATGCGTAAGATAAATTAGAATTTGATAATTCTATATTAGCAAGATTCACGCTGTAGCTGAAACTGACACTCAATAGAGCAATTTCCATAATGTAGCAGAAACTGACAGCCCCAAATTTGCAGCATAGACCATCCAGCAGAATTGGCTATCTCATATTTACAATAATTCTGGCAATCTCATGTTTGCAACAATCTATGATTTCTTTTCTTAATGACATACACAATAGTACACTAGAAATAAGAGCGCCTATAATCCATTTTCTGTCGACATGAAAAATATATCTATACATATAACTAATCTGAACAAAATTAATTCAATATAGCATTTACAATTTTTTAGAAACAAAGCTGTCTAAGACACCATGCATTCTCATTAGAAAAACTGCACAATGTTCCCAATCCCATAATTCGACAACACAGGCGCTCAACATCCCAAGGCAACCTTTGTCCAACAAGCAAAGAGACAATACTGTATCAGGAAGCACTCCTGACTGGCCCTGAGGAACATCAACATGCAGTGCATTAGTGACAGCGAAAGAACAGACAGACAGACAGACAAACTGACTATTGTAGGAACGTGGTGCGTGACACCACTTCCCATGGAGGAGTATTCGACGTCTATACTTAAAATTAACTATATGTGTGTAGAGCGTACACATCGTTACAGACGGAGAAGTTTTGATGTATACTGATGTATAAAGTATCGAAGATTTTACTGACTTGTTGCCGCCCAAGAGGACCGTTCGGTCACGCTTACTTGAATCGTGCTGTTCCTAGGAAACTTGGTGTTGAACTTGGACGATACAGGGATAACCCGTCTATGCTCATTACTGATGTACAAATTTGAGGATGTTACAAATAGAGCTTGTCGTACAAAACTGGGTCTCACTCAGGCATGAAGGGGTTAAATTTCATATTTCTAGGAATCCTGAACGCTCTAGACAAATTAGTGTAGGCTTGTATCATAAATCATCCGAGCCACCAAACACTCAAGTCACAACATGACACCACAAAATCCAAATTTTACAACCTTCAGCATCCGCAGCATGTAACCGGACAGGCAGACAATCTAGCACCCCCATCTGCAATGCACCGCAGACTACGGCAAAGAAGTTCCGTCTATCAGCTCAGAAATAATGGAAAAATACACATAGAGTGCGGGGGAGGAGGCAGTCTGAAGCGAGCTTTACGTGATGAGTGTCATTCGTCAAGATGGAAGCGTGATAGCAATTTTCGGCGCATTTTGGGGTAGGTGCCATGCAGCGGCCAGCGTCGCCCTGACCTTGAGGGTCCCGCTCAGACNGAGGCAGTCTGAAGCGAGCTTTACGTGATGAGTGTCATTCGTCAAGATGGAAGCGTGATAGCAATTTTCGGCGCATTTTGGGGTAGGTGCCATGCAGCGGCCAGCGTCGCCCTGACCTTGAGGGTCCCGCTCAGACCTTATCTTAATGTGCTGCTCTGTAACTTATGAGGCGCTTACGACCTCATTCCTATACTGATATTCATGAACGCGTCCCTCCAGAGTACTCTTCTTGTCTTATGGAGAAAGAACGCACGCTGGCCAAACTGTGAGGTTCTGTAGAGTACGGAAAATTGAAACAAAGGTGCGGTTAGAACGAGCAAGAAGCGAATGCCAGCTAAAATACGAGGTTCTAAGCAGCGAGGCGCATTTTGAAAAAAAAATCCCAAAATTGCATGGTTTGAAAGGAGCAAGAAAGGTCACGTTAGTACGAGAAAAAATTGAATTTACAAGCAGGGAGAACAGCGTTACTGTAACGCAGAAAGTTCCGAGATTTATGGCTGAAAGATGAACTCTAAGAGATGAATACCTGCAGCTGTGCAAAGGCGCGATGCGGCAGAATTGGGAGGCAATTGAGGAAGAGCGCGTTCAGAATGAAACTGAATTTTATAGTCAGAGGGAAGCAATTCACACGATCGAAGAGAATGCAAGTTAGTATCACCCAAAGCGGTGAATTCTGAGAGAGCGGGTGACACTTGTACGTTGGGTTGAAGTTGATCCTGATATTCCTAATGTGTCAAACCTTCATCCGCTAGCAAATATAGGCAGCTAATAAAGGCGTGGACACTAAACTTGAAGTCATTGAAAAATATCAAAGGAACAAACTAATTAAGTTCAACTGCAGCTAGCAACACATAGCATCAAGAAAATATTATCCAGAAAAACTCCAGGCACCGGGAGCTGGTAGAACTAACAAAGATGAAAAAATAGCTACAACAACCCCTAAAGTAAATCCAAGCAAAACAAAGACGTTCTATACTTGCAGAAAAGTGCAGAGAAACAAAGCACGAGCGAAGCTCCAACTGCAAACCAAAGAACGACTTTGCGAAACGCAAGTGCGACGAACAAAGACGGAGCGCGTATACCTGCAGCGGACAGGTAAGGGCAATACTGGATATGGTCACAAAATTCCCGTTTTTAGCAGACGACGAAGGTCCCCTCAACAAAGAAAGATTTGGCTGCAGCAGCTTCGCTGAGGCAATTAACCACAACAAGGTCGAGGCGCAGAAGAGCAGCAGGCACTTAGTTTTATCAACCAACATCGATGCTACACTCTGGCTGCACTTACTGCCGCTGCCAGTCATACTAATGCGAATATCAAGGCAACATGATTGGAAAACATGATTGCGCGTTGTTCGCACACACTTAGCGTGGTGCCAGATGGCGAAGAACAATGTTCTACAAGAGCGCGCTTCCATACCCACGAGCACGTGCTGGAAATCGTCATCTGGAAGCGAGGAGGGTGCTTTACAAATCAGTGGATGAAGCTCAAACAACCAAAACTATAACGATTACAATGGAAACGCATCCTGAACTTGTGATCGTTCAAAATATTGCGAGGAAGGGCGACTTCATTCGTAAGAGTGCCGGGATCTATATCAGGGTCAGAAACACTTCATGGAATTGCGACAGCATTTGAAACATGACAGGGAACTGCGACCGCGTTGGAAACATCACATGGGACTGCTACAGGCTGCATTTTTAGCTTTTATTTGTTTGCTTTGGAGTTCAAACACTTCACGGAATTGCGAGAGCGCCCGAAGCCTTCCATGGCGTGACGATTCGTTTGAAACATATGAAAAAATGATCTCGATCACATTCAAAATAATCGATTTATAGAAGTATGAATGCATTATTGAATGGCCCTGTGTCATTGAGAAAGCGTTTGAATATACTGTATATTCTGGGCATAGACCACACGTTACTTGACTCTCTACTAGGTATTTCCAAGGGGGCCTGATAGCAAATTCATAAAACTCCGACAAAACCTTTTCAAATCCACATAGCGATCTAGAAAAAATAAAATAAAGTAAACTGTTCTTGGAGACGCAATGAATGCATCTACATAGTTAAAAGAAGCGCACATACATGAACACTGGATAATGATATATTTCAAAATTAATTTCAGCCAATTAGCTCTAGGTAGGTGATTTTGATGTCCCAAAATTAATGATTGTCCCCACAGTTCATATATAGCTACGAATATGTATTTCTTGCTGATAAACACATTTCTTGCACTGCCCAGACCAGTTTACTTTTTGTTTGAGGTCACTTTGTTGATTGGAAAAGATTTCATCGTAGTTTAAACAATTTACCATCAGGCACACTTAGGAATTTGAGTCGGCAGGGAAGTACCGTGTATATAGTCTATGATTCTAGGTAATACTCGAATGTAAATTATGCGAGAATACCGTGACCATTTAAAATGTTCTCGGCAACTTAACGGGACTCACATATTGGGCTCTGAGTAAGCGCTATGCAACTTGGAAAGAGGGTAAAACAGCAATTAAAATCTGTGTGTCTTCTCAATGTAACTGAAATAATTTCATTTACTGCACAGCGGACGTGATGAAAGGAGATATCTAATTATTAGAGAAGTAGCACTTACTTGCGCATTTAAAAAACACATCTCAAATTTTCCGCGATATGCAACCCGGTTTGAATAACTCAGTGCAACCAACGTAAGCAACTATCTACATCAATGAAAAATTAAATAATAAATACTTCATAATACATATCGTCAACTACTTGACGGCGACGTAAAGATGCATTCAAAGCAGGCATTGGATATAAAAATATCTCTACAAGCGAGGTGTAAAACTTAAAATATAAAAACATTGAAATTTTCATCCACGAAGACGAGGATCCAAAGACAACATGAGCGTTACAATTTAAACCAATAATACAGTGTTGCCTTAGGTAGGTAACAGTTGCTACAAGACCAATAAACAATGACTAAACGCATGACCTCTTATAACAGGGTTATAATTAGTGATTTAATGAGTACGTGCGTAAATACAATCCACAGAGCATTGATTTTGTTCACGTGTTCTCAACCGATAATAGTTTTTACGTAATTAAGAACAAGGCGTCAGTACAAGAATAAAATAATTATCATTCCAATTTATTTTTTGGCTTTCAAACACATTAAGAAAAACTGTCATTAGGTCACCACCTTTAGACCGTTAATTCACTACTCCATACATTAGCACAAGTACCACAAACTTGAAAAATATTAAAGATACATAAAGAGGCTGGCAGGCCGGCATTGTAGTCACCTGCCTCACAAAGCTCGACAATCGACATTGCGCAGGCAGAAAATACCAATAACACGAGTTTCTCACGCCACGCAGATAAAGAGCGTCGTGCGAAGAAGCAAGAGAGGAGGAACATAAATTTCCAATAGTTTTTTTATTTATTTTTTATACAAAAGATACCCCGAGTGAGGCACCAAGCTAGGAGAGCCATTATTCACGAGGAACCAAAATCCTGCGATAATAGCAATGGCTTCATCAGCAATGGCGTCACGTATGTAGACGTCGCTGGCGCAATGAGGTAGGTAGACCTCACACGGAGAAGTGGACTTGATCGAACCTACTACCTCTTTGTCTCAATACCTAAAATGGAAATGTGCGAGTAGATATATAGGTCATTTTCTTTCCTATGCATACAATATTGTCACGCAACCACCTGGAAAGAAATCGGCAAATTACTCCCAAAGATCGAGTCTATAAGTACTGAGGCTACAGTGGCTAAGAGGCGTTATTTTCATCAACAACCAGAGCAATGATGGCACAAGAACAAAAGTAAACTATGCCCCTCGCCCCAAAGAAAGGAAAGTAAATTTGCAATATTGATATACATACAGCTAATTGGCGTATATTTCAATGCATCATCCCAGAATCCTTAGGCCCAAAACGATCGATGAAATAATAAGATGCAATAGACGAAGTAGAAAAATATATATCTATATTTAAAATTCTATGCCTCAAGTACCTTTTCACGAAACACGCGCAAATTTTTATCTCAACGTCTCCACTCTAGAAGAGTTTCTTGAGCTAGAAGTTAGAAGTACTAGCTCCTTAAGTTCCAAAAATAAAAAGTTAGAAAAAAAAGTACTGCAACATTGGCAGATAATCACTGAGTAGGTCAAGCAGGCCCATATCTGCTGGGAGTCTAGTTCCTGTCGGCGATAGCGTGCATGCATGTCAATCTTCATCAGATCTCTAGAGCGATGATAATAAAGCTTATTTGCTTGCTTGTCCAAGAGGCAACTTTGTTTTGCCACTCGCTGGTAATTTCCAAACCAGTTCAGCGTTTCTCAAAAGCACATCCATCTTATAATGACAAGAGATCAATCTCTTGCGAGCTTGTCCCTCCCTCTCCATGCTTTACAATAGTCCAGTCTAACTATCAGCAAACAACGAGGATACCATAGTCTTTATTTGTAAGCAGTGGTAAATACCGCATACGCAATAAATAAACCATATACCGTCGTCATTAAACGACAATTTTCGCAGGAATAACAATATTTAAAGAGTGACCAAACGGTCGTTTTGGGCGGTAAAGGGTTCAGCAATCGAACTTTCTCAAATAGGCAACGTAGAGTATTTCAGGAGAAGAAAAGCAAAAAACGTGCGGTACGCAAAACAATGTATAGAAAGATGGTTCACTGTATGTAGAAAAAGCAAGTGACGAAGGTGGTGTAAATACAAAAATTATTTTTTTGTTTATGAATAAAAGCTAACAGCACAGGAGTACCTAACTGCAGAGCTAGTACAGATGCAAAATTCGTGTAGGATGAGGAATGAAGTAAGGCTGGAACGGATACGGCGCTGCATAGCATAGACGAAGAGTTATTCTAACCTGTTCTCTATCACTCATCTTATGCCGTATAAGAACAACTATCAAGTAATTACAATGACCTGAAACTACATTATTGCGACCCCGAGTACCACGGTGTGCGCCTCATGTTAACACGCTACAGCATCCCAAATTCAGTGAGGATCTCCATAGAACGTAACCTAAAAGCCATGTTGAACATCGAGCACCCGTCCGGAAAAGAATTTTCACGATTGACACCGGTTGAAGTTCTAGATTCTAGCAAGGCGCTCCATAAATTATTAGCTTAGCCTCCAATGTAAACATCGTGTACCCTCCAGAAAACTCATTGCATCCCACTTAAGAGCTAGATTTTCCTGTTCCAACTGTATACGATAATGATAAATATGCATCAAATACGCTTACATATATAAGTGGTATCAAGTGTAACTGCATTACGGTCTAGTATTTAAGCAACGTTTCTCATGTTTGCAATCTAGAAACCGTAATTAACAAGGAAACAATCATCTAATTTCCACTATAAGCTACCTATATACATAAGTGCTCTTAATTCCAACAAAGTTCATCAATGACTCTACCTCACCAACACAGCGAACACGATATAGACATACACCAACATGCTACAAATTACCATGTCTCGTTTCACTACAGGCATTTCTTTTACGCATGCAAAATAAAAAAAGTGCCCCGCATAAATAGTTACTGTGAGGAAATCACGATTCTCGTTGGCTTTGCGCAACATCGGCAACATCGTATGATCATCTACGGGACAGTCGCCAAGATTTTCGTTACAGAAGTTAACTTCACTTCCCAGTTGCCACAGTCCGCATACAGACGCATCCAGGATACTGTTGCATGTTAGCACAGCTTCAGCAAGGTTCTCCAGATTTCCAAACTGGCGACCACGGAGGAACACTTGTGCACATCACCAAACAACGGCGGCGGCGGCAGCAGTTGGGTGTAGGTACATAAAACACTGCCCGGCAGTGGCACACGTCCAAAGAACAGTTATAAAAAAGGTGGGCAGCGACAGGTGGTTGCCAGGTAGAACAGAGGGCCTCAGGAGTACCACTAGCTCGCTTGTAAATCCATAATCGAGCATTATTCTGGAGACGAGCACACTGCATTGTATTTCGCGCGGAAGGAATTGACGATAATTCGCTACAACATATACATATATTGTACTCTGCACCATACTTGACTGCCCATTGCTTCCAAGTGGGCCTGATGGCAAATTGATAAAACCTCGTCCAGTCATCATAGCAACCGCACACATACATAAATAAAACTGTTTTCGGAGACGAAAAGAATGCGTCAATCGGAATGAACCACCCACATACATCAGCACTGTCTACTGGTATATTAGAAAATTAACAGTAGCCAGTTTTTAGTTATTTTACAGTCCGAAAATTCAATGATGGTCGTACCTCAACCGTTGACATCCAGGCACGAATTTGTATTTCCTTCACTTTCTTCTTATAAACACATTTCTTGCATCGCCGCGAACAGTTTACTTTTTGTCTGAGGTCGCTATATCGTTTGGGAAAGATATTAGCGAAGTTTTGTCAATTTGGCATTAGGCCCACGAGGGATTTTGCGTGGGCAGTCAATATAGAGTAGTCGATGACTACAATATTATAATTTGAGTATATCACGATCATTGACACAAAAAATAAGAAAACGAACAAAAAATTAAAATTCTCCCACACTTGAACAACGGTTAGCATGGGGTTGAAATCAGAGAAGGCTTATTTGTTACTACAATATAACAATCACGTAGTACATTTGTAAAACTGTTTTATTATACTAAAAAGTAATTATCCATACAAAAACAAAACATTTAGGAATTCTCTCAAATCTAAGACCGCAGAAAGTTGAAGTTTGGCAGAGAGGTTAAGGATGAGGAGGAGGTAAGCAATCACATCGCAAAATGACCACAGCGATAGCGCACTAATCCAGGGCTTGCTTATAGCCCTGTTCTCGTCTCAACTTAATTAAAGTGCGTCATCTACTGGGACAGTTGCTTCGAAATAAGCGAATCTCATTGACTTCAACTTCTCTGGAATTTCAGTTATGAGCTTAAGCTTCACAGTTTCAAGGGTTAATTACTATTTTGGAATTGAGGCCTGACATGCACCTTGACTTAAGTACGGAAAACAAAGACTCACGACTAAAGCTTCAGAGAAGCTACAGCGCATACGATTAGCTTAACACGACAGAAATGGCTTAAATGATAACAACCTTTATTTATAGCTAAGTACTTATAGTATGGATTCAAAGAGCTTGCATCTCCATCGGTCGAGCCGCGCTCGTTCAGCACTGCCTGCCGAAGTCAGACTAAATACACTGCAAGTTAGCGAGTTGCTTCCAATATCATGTTACGCCTCCCATTTAGAAGAATAGCTAATACAATCTAATTTCAGACCACACAAAACAAATAAAACCAACTCACAATTAACATAACAAGGCACGCACACAATAGACGATACGTAGGCAACACGGCTCAGATGGCGAGCACGCGGCCATATCTCACCCACCTGCAGATAAGTACAATACTTGATGATTACCAAGAAGCTGAAGCCCCAATTCGCGGAAAGGTTCAAAATAAGGTAAGAGTTTCACGGCACCAGTAATGAGACAAGAAATATATAAAGAGAAAGACCTGGCAACAACAATAGTGGCTGCATAATAAGACACATGC
Source organism: Parhyale hawaiensis (assembly GCA_001587735.2). Classification (NCBI taxonomy): domain Eukaryota; kingdom Metazoa; phylum Arthropoda; class Malacostraca; order Amphipoda; family Hyalidae; genus Parhyale; species Parhyale hawaiensis. Next base: position 13,460,437 of record LQNS02277217.1, read on the forward strand.
TCCTTGAAGTTTCTTGTTGCTTTAAGGTCAATGAATATGTTGTCGCTTCCTTGGCGCAGTACTGCGCTTCGACGAAGTCGGAATAGGGGGCTCGAAGTTTCCCTTCAATTATAGGCAGGTGATTTTGCGGGTACTGATGTCACAGAATCCTGTTCTGACCACTCGATCATCCTCGTACGGACTATGAATAGACCATGTTGGTACAGCACTTTACTGGCTCATAGCAACTTGCATATGACAGATACGCACTGTAGCACGACATTACAAGTATAATTTTCAGTATTTACAAAGGTACATTGGCCGCACTGAAAGTTGATACTTTTTGGACCAGCAAGTCATGATATCAATATTTCTACATAAAGCTTATTTAAAACTGTGACTTGAATACATTAGCGGATCTAGTATCAAATATACTGTAGACAGGGTATTTGGATGTAGCCTTCATCAGAGAATTAAAGTATCCATATGACCGATATGTAAGCGCCGTATGGTTTCACAAGCATAGACTCGCAGTAAAGTATATAAGGGATCGAGTCGGTTTCGCTGAACTCATTATGCTCGACAGCGCCTGACCCGATACATACGAGTTCTATGCAAACGTACAAGCGAGTTCTAAACACAAATTGAGCAATACCGAGAAACTGCGCGATAAAAAGCGATCCATTGGTTTAGCAAAAGCGTAAGGTATGAGGGCTTCCAAGAAGCTATTTCCGTTTAAACGTGCCTACAAAAAACGGTCATTTCCGGGCAGCAACCACATACGCATTCGCAGTTGCCTAGCATGAAATTAAAGTTTTACACATCAATGTTGCTTCATGGAGCACTCGATAGAATTATTACACGAATTATTCAATACTAAAATGGGACTTTTGGAAATTCCACAGAACGATAGTAGTGTGTAAAGAGTAGGGAGTTTGCAGGTGTGCATTCTACAGATGCGAGAAATCTTCAAACCCTCGTGTTCTTCGCACCACTCAGTTGTGGTACCGTACTCTGAAGAATGTTTTACTCCGTGCATCGTCGACCATCTATACTTATTTGTGCATCATGCTTTCTGAGCAAACAAGTTTTGAAGTGGGGAAAAAGCTAAATTAGAAGCTTCAGATAGCTAAAAGTCATTTCAGGCGTCTTCATTGCTTGGATTTCAAAGCTGGAAAGGCAAAGAGTACATTCAATGCAGGGGTTTGCTTAGTTTTGCCACCGTCTGCAACCTGGTTTGATATTCACCTACTGGTTTGCAATGGAAAGCGGCAGGATCGCCAATATCTTCAACCGATTTAAATTTTCACCAGTTTTTTTCAAGCATGCCAGGAAATAATAGATGGGCAGATTAACAAATAAAATGCAAAATGATACACAGACATTGGTATTTATTTCATTGTTCTGATAATTCTGACGACACTACATCCCCGAGAAACACCACCCTATTTCGCCTGCGCATTTGAGCACGCTGTAACTGAAGAAGAGATGGTGCAGTTGTCTGCCGTTGTTAATTGAAGTAGTGGGTAGAAGGTCTAGAAGATTCAGCCGCCAGCCGATGATCTAAGAAGAGGAGGGAGGCACCTACTGTGTAGCATATATTGTATGTAGAGAGAAACGTGGGACCTATGCACGGGCCATTCCTCCACTGGATGTACGCGTACAGGGAGGAGCAGCACGTTTGAAAGAAGCGGAAGAACCAAACCAAACTTTGCTATGGTAGGAACTGGGAATGAAATATGTGAAGTTAGCATGAAAGAAGTCCGAAGAACGAAGGTAAGGCTATGGCAACCAATCTAGAAAAATGACGGTACGAGGTTAAGGTAACCAACCCATAAAGCGAAAGTACACCATGGATGGCGGGTGCCTGAGATTTTGCAAATCTTCGTGTTTTAAATATAGTACCACACTGCCGCAGAGTTGCAGTCGTCCACCGAAATATGAGGATTTTTTTTCGGAATACATTCTTCACGGTTTTGGAAAATGCTTGACAAAACTGTAGGCAGTATCGTGGTAAAGCCAAAAAACTGAAATTGCTTAGTACATGATGGGGCACTGGACCCCGGAGTCAGTCGCTCGCTCTCTGTTCACATGCCTTTGTATCCAGTCTATGCAGTCTGCCTACTGCCTGCCTGCTCCAGCGACTGGATCGCTGATTTACTCTTACCTATCGCGACGCCTTCCCTTCACTGAGCATTTTTGGAAACGTCACCCGAGATAAACACGGGAGTCTCTCCCAAGCATCCCACACAAAACGACGTGCAAGGGCCGCACAGCCGCCGAGACACGTCCCGACGTTGCGTGATGAAGCAGCGCACGCTAATTGAAACTCTGTCGGGAAGCAGTCGTTTAACATCATTGAAGCCTCGGCAATAGGCGCGCTTTAGCTGCATCCGCGAACTCGAATTAATTTGAACAACAGCCATTGCATGTGAAGACGCGTCCGCCATGATCAAACTCAAACTGCACGCAAGTCGGACCTGGACGAGTGCCGATAAAATCCTTCCTTGATAAGCATTTACGAGGTAAATATCGCTGAGAAAAACCACGGAATTTGGAAAAGAGACGAACCTGAGCCTTTCAATTGGAAAAAAAAGCTAAAGAATGGAGACTTCAAGTACCATGGCAAAAGGTCTTAGAAGGTCGCCACGGTCTTGGCTACCCTCCATGATGTGCTCTGGAAGTGACAAGTCGGCAGGAAATGATGCCTGAGTACGGTCAAACTTATTATTTTCCTTTCAAGAGTTATTTTCTTTCACTGATCTCTAGTTTTGAGTGAAGGAATAAAGGAAAGTTAGTCATAGTAGTCATAGCTTCACACATGAAAATTAACTGACAAAATAAAAATTATATCAGGCAGTGCAACATAAGCAGGACATTCCATTCCAGTAATTATTACACCGACAATTTTCAGTCGTAACTGACTGAAAAGCCCCTGGTATATAGTCGTACTAGAACGCCTCGTGTCGTAAAACCATTAGCCGTGAAGGAGGGAAGCGGAGGGGCTGAGGGACTAGAAGTGCTGAGTTTGGCATTTTTTCCCCTATTTAGGTTAATCCACCTAGCTGCCAGCAGTAGAGTGTGATGATAGCGTAATTCCTTCTGGCGGTTTTTTGGGGGAAAGATGTACAAATATATATAAACATATAAAGATAGAAAACATTATTACCTCTCTCACTTAGTTGGCGGGGATAAAAAGGTACATATACCCTTCAGTGGTGGGGTGGGGGCTGCTTGTTAATAGGCGTAAAGGTTGGGCGCTCTGTTCCCAAGCCTGCGAGGACATCCTGCCGCGTAACGATGCAGCATCACATATATCTGCCGCTCAGAATTCAATGAGGAAGGGGATGGAGAGCACTGGCCTACCAAACTGTCAAAGAGCCTTTCATCTTTGACACCACAGCTCAAACGATTTTTGACCGACTGCAGCCGTGCACTCGTCTGGGCGATAGTATAGATTTATCTGCACTAGGAACCAGTGCGTGTAAGTTTCCTAATAGGGGTGTGCGGTCAAGGCACACAGACTGCAGATATGTTTCAGTATAGAATACTAGAGAAAATATAAATTAAATTTAGCTATGAGTCATCACAGTCCCCTGAAATGAAGCAGCAGCGGTAGCTATATTGGAAGCACCTTGGTGTCCATTCGTGAGTCCGAGGGCGGCCTGTCTTCTCAATATCAAATTTACTGTTCTTCACGGCGGTTGGGTGTAAAGCTGCACGTACAGCCTGTTTGGCTGATAGTTCGCTTTTGTTGTTTTCGTGAGCATAAGATATCGTTCATGTGTTAAATAACCCATTTACCGTCAAAAAGAACCATTCGAGCAAGCCTTACAAGCACGCGCAGTAGTTAAGCTAAATAGCAGCTAACTTGTTGTTAAACTTTTTCTGCACTTGAACGATGAGTTTTTTTTACCGCATCACAGGTGATTCCGTGATAGATTTATCTAGCTCCAGTTTTTTGGGAGTGGGCATCAGTCAGTGGTGAAATTTCTATGCAAGTGAGGCCGACTGTCGTGCAAAGGGTATTTACACAATGATACTAACCTCAAATTTTCTTGTTATTTCAAGATAAGTTGGCTTTACTTTTGTTTCGTGAGTTACTTTGTTCTTTCGTCACGGTGATGATGTATACCCCTGAAAACTGTGTCTTGGCCGGGGCGGGCTCTAGGTCTACAGTCCAAGTGACTCCCGTAAATGTCAGTGCAGGCTTGGGTCCTCATTTTGATATTAGCACGATGATAAGAAATAAAAGCACTAATATTCGAACACTGCACAGTGACTTTCCGAACTGCACGCAGTCCAACACACTGCAGGGGCCGCAGCGACACAGCTGGGGACCACTGCCATCAAGTCCTGGCATGTCCAATATTTATCAGAATCACCGACAACGGACGATAGACGCATACACACGCAGATACAAATTGCACTTCACGCGCCAACATGCCGACACGGCCAGCCGGCTTATCGGCACCATCAATAGTGGCAAGAGATCCTGAGACGCAGTAGTGCAATTTTTTAGATGACTCGGTGGTGCGGTGTGATGAGTTCTCCAAATATAAGGAGTAAAACAAATTTTTACTAGAACTCACACGACGTGCAAACCTGAGGATCGGAAAGGAAGTTTGACTTCACGCAATGCACTAGTTTGGTTCAATTATAAAATGAACAAGAAAAATGTAAAAAAAAGTTCCATAGTTGCGTTTTACAAGAAGTTATAGACAGATGAATGCGAGAGGTTGATGGTGCGAAAAGCTATGAAAATGTTGTCAGAGACCAATACCAGGGCATGATAAGAGCGGAAATATGAAACAAAAACTACAGAACTTATCGCGTATTGAACTTTCTTTGACAAATCTTTTGAAAAATACAACATTTATTTTTTTTACGCGTTGTCACATACAGTCAGGCGACGAGGACTAGGATATGTCGGCATTTTGAAGATACTGAAGAGCATGCAAGGTAGACTGAATATTACCCTGCGAAATAAATCATTATTTGTTAATAAATCCAAACACAAGCCAAACTAAAAGGGTTCTTCGTATGCAATAATGGAAAGAGTGGTGTAAAAATTCAAATATGTGAGAAATTGAACCTTTTTAATATCTTTAAGCAGTTCTGATGATCGCAGGCTCAAGTCAAGCGTATCCACAACCCAGTGAACCAAACCAACACGAAATCAACACACACCACAAATACTGCACAGTAAGGTTTCAGTATTATCCACTGCTCGGCCAGTATCCGCAATTCACAACACACAGGATCTTTGCTCTGGAGGACCATCCACCACTTCAAGTCCTAAATATTCATTTTGCTCGCCAAATATGATTCTCTTCTCAGAAGAAGACGGGCCAAAACCATTGGCAAAACGGCCAGTCATGGTCATCATGTAGCGAGCCGACAGCTCGCATTGAACTCTGATGAACTGCCGTTCGTTTCCGTAATTGATTGATATGTGGAGCAGGGCACCAAAGAAGGTCCGACTGATCCCGCAGGCGTGTGTCAGTTTGGCTTCTTCAATTCTACTAGTTCACTGCTTGCGTAACGTAGGGCAACACAAATGCCAAACTGTTTGACAACAGATGTTAAACTGTTGGGGTGCTAGAGCCAAAAATGGTCGGTAATAATGTAATGTTGGTAGCCAATGTCGAATATGGGAGGGAATACATCAAAAGTGGTGGGCAACAAATATTTGAAAAAGTAAGAAAATGTAAAATATCACAAATGGTAATGACAAATAATTGACGATGGTTGGGCGACAATTGCAAAAAGTAGCAAAAAAAAGTATCAAACAAGTTGGGATACAAATGTTGAACTGAAGAAGGAAATGACAGATAATCACATTGTTGATACAGATAGGAATAAAATCGAAAAAATTTGAATGAGGAAAATAAAATCTGAGCGAGCGTTGAAACAAACAAGAACGATGCATTTACGGTGAGAAAAAACATCACACCAAATACGACTAAAAAAGGAGCATGACACTAAGAAGATATTAAAATGAAACAAAATATATATGAATAAAAATAAATTAAACTCTATTTAGGTGGCCTTGGCGGCGCGTATCAAACTCCAAGTTTACACCGAAGTATTAAATAAAAAATAAACCGAGCTCCATTTAGGGAACCTTGGCTGCGCAGGTCAAACTCCAAGATTACAAGGAAGGATTAAATGCAAAACAAGTTTCCCTTGAAGTTTTATAGTTTGCGCAGAGCACAACCGCAGATCTGCAAAACAGAAATGCGTACATCAACAGCTCTTTTGCATGAAGCAAGTCGTACTTTAGAGATTTGCGACTGCAAAGCAGAGCAAGTGCATGCGTAAATGCCTTTGAACAAGCTCACAGAGCATCGTAAGTCCTTCGTACTCTTTGATATTTTTTTAGTTACATAGTTGGCTTACCTCACTCGAGTTTTTTCCTGAGTTTAAAACTGGTTAGGACGATCCAAAAAGCAACATGAATCAATGCATCGTATTGAGAAAAGGTTAACATGTAGTTTCGAGCACCCATCACAATGAGAGGTAGATAATTCCAGGGCAAAATATTTTCCTATACACGCCTGATGCAAAGAACTATTTTTTTATCATTCACCAAGGAACGCAAGTCCATGTGAACATAAGTATACATGAAATTTAAATGTTCTTGTACAAGCAGTTATCCTGCCGCAGATGGTAGGAGAGCAGGGCGCTTGGCCATGTATCGGTCGATGTATTTACAATGCTACACCAATTGGGTTCTTGCCGTTAGCGACAGAGTAACTGCTTGTACTAGAGTATTCATAGTTACATTACAACCCTGACTACATCTGCTCATTAAAGTTATATGTATCAGTCGGATGTATGTAAGATATTTTTACGATGGATGATGGAGCACGCAGTGTGAGGAACACTGGCTGCACAATCCCATGCATTAATTCACCGTCCTTTTCGTATCATCCAAACTAGACCAGCTCAAGCCATAAGCTGCGCCATACAACCACTTACAAATTCCGCATCAAACGCACACGCAAGAGGCTGACAGGCAGTTCAAAGTGCATGCATAAACAATGAGGGGAACATCTCGCAATAGAGCACACATTTGACGGGCTACAAGCAAACAAATCGCTCTTCACAACCAGGTACTCCGGTCTACAAAAAGCAAAAATAGCACATTCCCGGCATGAGGCACCATATATCGAATTCTCACTTGTTCAACAATCTAATATTACATTTCACATAGTACGCGTCATAAGTACACATAGTATGCATGAAAAACTTTATGGCGGAAAGTTTCTTAATTTACGCTAATTTTTAACAACGCTAGCAGTGAAACTGTGTTTTTAAATTATAGGCGCATATAATTGACCGCACATCTACATTGCGTAAATATTCAATAATATTAGGGACATATAAAAGCAGGTAGATTGAGGAAGCGCAGCCCATTGTTATTCACATCTATTCATCCAACTTCCCAGTGTCACTTCATATTGAAAAGATCTGGCATCGCACGTAGAACACTGACACCGGTAGCCACCAGAACGAAGCGACACCGGTTACGCAAGCACAACAAAATTAGATACTCGATACAAGGCAGGGTTTGAACTCGGTTCTTTTGATCCGACAAATGCTTAGAAGATTGTGAAATGGAGACAAGGAAGTCCACGTGGGTAACTGCGCATAATCGCGGAAACAAGCGTGATTACCTTTCGCATACACTATAGCTATCCCCAAACGGGAGCAGCACGGTATGCAGAGAGATCGAAATAGACTGTATCTGGCTATCTGACCAGAGAAGAATTATGGAGCTGTGAAACTAGACGTGTCTACGTTTCCTTATAGTGCGCGGATCACAGCAGAAGTGCAAGCAGAGCATCGACGGAATCGAACACTAACTCCTCTCAGACAGTTGATGTATGCAGCAGCACGCGACTGAGTCCTCAGCTTCCTGCAGCGATACAACCGACACACAGACCTCCCATATACTGTATAGCCTAACACAAGCCATGACGTTCTTCCAATCAAGACTACTACGATAATATTGTTTTCAAGAAATTTTTATAAGAGGCACGCCAGCTCGGAACTGCCCGTTCAAAGTTGAGCACAAGTCAAGCGGTGAACAGCAATATCAAGTGACTGAGGATATAGGCTTGCTTATGCATAGTATTTACCCTTGGTATATATGTAGTTGCTGCTGCGGTGAGCCTGACTTCTGCCTCTATTTAGGTTACCTTCGAGTAGAAGGTACAACTACACTACGAAAAATTTTGATGCGCTTAGATTCATCAAAATTACAAGCATTTTTGTCGCAAAACCGAAACACGTAAATGCATCATAAAAATAAAGTGCACCATGATGATGCATACAGGGTCTTATGATGCACTTTGCACAAATTGATGCACTTATGTGTTTCGGTTTTGTGACAAAGCCGATGATGCACCAAAATGCATCAAAAACAGGTTAAACTGATGCCCCTTAAGAAAGAAAACTTTGAAAAACAATAGCGATCTGCGTGTTAGAATGTAACCGCGTCTCGCTTCGCACGTGTAACAAAACTACAAAGCTTTTGTTCACTTTGGTTTTGCGGAAATATGTTTTTCTGGCTGAAATATGTTTTTCTGTCTGCTGCAATGACACACCAAACTACGCCATGAAACACCTACGTGCATCAAAATTTTTTCAGTGTAGTAGTCGACCGTGCAGTAGCTATCGCGTTATTCGCTCAGTGTACTGCTCTAAACAAGTTATTTTCAATGTCCCAAATCAAACCAACTTCACAAGCGACAAATTTGAGACAAAGTCAATTTTTTCCTATTTAACTTAATCACCAGGGTTTTGTCGAATTAGCACTATTTGAAAGAGGACTATGAGATTCATTTGGCTCATCGATAAGGGTTAATGTTGCAGCAGATGTACTTACCAGCATCTCCAGTACAAGAACTGCGCGACCTGCCGCCAGCTATTTTGCGAGTGTCGCAGATAACTGATCGGTAATCAGACGAGCCGCATCCAAGCCATGCAACAATTTACAGTATGCAATAAAAAGTCTTTGAATGAAAAGCTTTACATACACTCGGGGACTCGGAGCGATACTGAGCACAAATCAAAATATCTCATTGCTAGGTCTTGTTAACATCGCCTCCTTCAGTACCACTCCAAAACATTTGTCGCCTCTATTAGTCATTACTTTAAAAAGTAACTAATTAAGTTGTCCCGAGAGTGTTAAGCTTCAGATGTCTTTCTCTTTGAAAAAGTTAAGCTATAACTGCAATGGTAATGGGATTATAATAAAAATGGTATCGGTTTCATAAACGCAAAGTACAAGCCTAATACAACGACAACTAAATTTAAAAGAAGCGTATCTTTGCAAGATTCGCTGCACAACCTTTTGCGTGAGAGGTTCTACTCGACGGCAGCGCCCTGTTCGTTGACGTAAGCAATGCAAGTTTCACACTCTGCCGAACAATAAGGGAGAATTACCGTCATCACCTACATACCACGATTTGCAACAGGTGCAAAACCTTGTTTTTTAAGAAGCAGCTGTTGCACGCGGTCGGCCTACAGCTGCAGCGGCCAACAAGAAACAATGATGTAGTTTGAGGGAGTGAAGGAAGCAAGGTAGTGAGCGTAACTCGTTTGGCCTGTGGCCACCCAACCGCTCAGTGGGAAAAAATAATACGGTGAGCATCCAAGAAGAGACGACGGCCATCGCTGCTGCAGAGGGGGGGGGAGATGAGGTAGGCAGCCATTACGGTCCGCATGGATGCAAATAATGCACATGGACGCAGTGATGCATTGATGCCCCGACTGAACATGAGATCTGCATATGACACGAACCTCTGCAGGAGCGGACAGGCTCCCTTAGCCTGGCTGCGCACCTAAGTCCGCCCGTCGGAGAAGCGAGAGCTACATGCAGAAATGGTGGATGGAATGTCCACGGCAAAGCAAGTGTTCCCGCTGAGGCGAAGAACAGCGCCGAACAGCTGGCACTGCCTGGAACACTGCGGGTGCTCGCAGTTACTGCGCACGACGAAGGAGGTCGCTAACTGCGCCCGGGCACACGCATGGTTACGCGTGGCTCAATTTCGAAAGTGGGGCTCCCAAGTTGCCACAACGAAAGACCAATGCTGTTTAGAATTTGCAACAAAATATTTATTAGATAAATACGAACAAGGTCTTAGCCTTTCAATGGAAGAATTACATACAGAACATTGGATTTTACATACTCGTACAAATCAAGGTGACCCGTAATAGCCCTGGCTATGAACTGTCTGATTTGTGCAGCCGACGACAGCGCATACTGTTACCAGACAGAGGTCAAATAATGAACCGCAATGTAGTGGAGTGTGAAATGACGGTGCTACCCAATCTTTGTACCCAATAAATTCTGGTGATAAACTGTGACCCGTGCATATCCCTCTGTGCACAGGATCAAGTGTATATATTTATTATTAAAATGAATAAGTTGTCTCTACCTTAGAATGAGGGTTGACCAAGAGAAAGCTGCTTCGAGCGTAATTCAGAACCACAAAAGATTTTGCGGGAACACAAGACTGGAAACAATCGTCTCTCTATCTCGGGAGACCTGAGCGCTCGTACAGATGGACTGTCGGCCTGTAGTGACACACACACACGGACTGACGGTATGAGATTCCCAAAACCAAGTGTGCGGCTCAGTAAAACCAAGAATGAGACTCAAAGAACAAGTATGAGACTCAGTGATATATGAATGAGATTCACATAACCTAAGTTGCAGCTGTTACAATAAATCATGATCGAAGAACAGGTTATTATCATGCTTTCATCCTTAATTTTGTTCATTTTATTACATAAGCTAGAACGAAAATTTCACAAAGAGCAATTTGATCTAATCCTTCGGTGGGGCGTTCCACTAATGAAAGAATAAATTAGGCACAAGGTAGACACAGGCCCTGTACGCAGCACATGCAGGTGCGAACACTATATAAAACAGAACTGTGTACGCTTCACTGAACTCCAGTCGGCAAAAATCAGGCAAGCGATAATAAATTCACCAGTGAAAGTATTTTGCAGACCTACAAGTAAGTAGGTTAGAGATAGGCTTAGAAGCAGCCCAGATGCTCCAAAGTAACTGAAAACAACACCAACAACAAAAAATTATTAGAAGTACTGCAAACTAAGACACTTGACACCCATTGGCAGGTGTTACAACGCAACCTAAACCAAACAATGGCGCCATTGCGTCCCTATTGGACAGCTTTTTGTGAGGCGATGCTATCACGGCGTCCTTATCTGCTCATCGGTACCTGCAAGTTACACACACAAACACACAATCTTGACTGCGACTGCAGAATTGGAATATGTATGACCTCAGCCGCACACTTCTGCTTGACCCGAGCAAGTACGTGTTTGCACAACGAACGTGTACCTGATCATCCATTGTTATATCTGTTATTGAAATATCTAGGTTTAAAAGACAATGCAAAGAACGTAACGAGCTTTATTGTTGAACTGCACTTGACTTTCAACATTTGCTATTGCAATAAAATCGCGAGGATGCTGATCAGAAATTATGCAAAGGAACGTTTGGCGTTCTAAATTGCATGTTAGCCATTAATCCATCTACTCTAGGTACCACACATCACCTCTATGACATCATACACTACTTGAAGTAAGGAAGATACATAACAGGTGTCCCAGAAACGTTCATTGATTTAATAATGTTATGATATTTAAACACGGAGTGCTTTAGTGAACACAGAGTACGATAAGAAAACATTCGCTCTTCACACATACACACAATTTGCTAGGTTATGAAAAAATGATCGGCACAGCAACAGATATCTGCTCGCTTTCATCTAACGCTAACCAATAAAACCATAAAGTTAGGTAATAAAAAAAAGTGCACGGTCGAGACAGCAGGTTCAAAGGCAGGCGGAGGTGACGCGATGCAGATCGGGACGTCGCCATATGTCCCGTCTGACGACCATCACAGACGCAGCAGCATATCGGCCTCTAACGGTTCACGACTATGTAAATTTATCCAAGAATGCGTCGGAAATAGAGTTAAACTAGAGCACTCTGAGAGCGCATACCTCCGCCAAGTCAGGCAACGGTAGCAAAAAATTCAAATTGGCTCTGAAACATAATTTTATTTGTATAAACTCCAAAATCGATCATTTATGCCTTTTGATAGTAATAACAGCCTGTGTAATTTTGTTGAAGATTCGTTCATAACTTTTTGAGTTACATATACTGCTAACAAACGTTATGACAAACATGAGTCAAACATACAAAAGAACAAACCGATCTGCACCAAAATTTAATCATTTATGTCTTTTAACATTACTAACAACCCCTATAAATTTTATAAAGGTCCATTTATTATTTTTTGAGTTATTGTGCTAACAAGCATAAAATTAAAAACAGTGACGAACGAACGAACAAACGGATCATGACCACAATTTGGTCATTTGTTCTTTGATATATACCTACCTAACAACTCATGTTAATTTCATCAAAATCCGTCCATAACTTTTTGAATTATGGCATTGAGAAAAATGAGGCAGACAAACAAANTGTTCCTCCTAACATGCCTAATAATCCCTGTAAATTTCATCCAAATCGGTTCATAACTTTTTGAGTTATCTTGGTGACAGACAGACAGGCAAACAAAGAGCCAGACAGCGAACACAACGAAAACATAACCTCCTTGGCGGAGGTAAATATATGTTGCAGAGAACCAATAGCAGTCAAAGCAACAATTTAAAAGACTCGTTTCACTCTACACAATTTCGCAATGATTAGACCATCTGTCAGGGGAACAATGGAATTAAGGATTGAAATAAATACTTTCACAAAAAAATCAAATGGAAGTCGCTCGTTGAAAAAATTGAACATTGATGAAAAGTATGCTTAAGAGATCAACAACATAATTTCATGAACGTTAATTAGATTTCATGCATATCCGTAGGCATGGATGGCAAAGTTGTTCATTACACCCGGGTCATGTAAGACCCTCCATGGAGGCAGATTTCCATATCGAAAATCCTGGAAGGCAAATTATCAATATTTGATTCAGTCCTAGAGAAGTGGCGCAGACGGCGTAGCTTTACGTTTATAAGATCCACAGCGATGCAGGACGGTGTAATGAAACTCTCAGTTGTCGACAGGTAGTTATGTAGCTACTACCATACGCGAACTTGTTTTGGAGCTTTGCCTTTCCAATTGTGTACTCGCCAATGAGCTAAATATTCTGCAGCTAACATACCTCCCATTGGATGGAAGAAGTAAGAGTTCTTCTAAAAAAAATGACCCGGTAATATAATTAACTTCAACCGGAGCAATAAGTGATATAGTTTGTTTTTAATAATTGCAGGCTCGAGCTAGTATAGCAAACACCTTAGAACAGAAGCCGCAGCAAGCAGCACTTTGTTCAAGAGCGGGTAAGTATGGGCAACGCTACAGTAAACTAAACTCAGTTTATTCGGCACGACGGCTAGCATCAGCACGGACGGTTAGTGACGTAACAAGACCAACCCACTGTCTCAAATAGCCGAAGATTTCATATCGGGAATGTTCCAATAGGTATAAATTCTGTAGGTCTGTATCGGTAATTCCAGGATACCACAGGTAATACAACACCTACAAGTATATTCTAATATGTAGACATAGATACAGTATGTAACAAAACTTTCGTACAATATACGCAACAGTGCACCTATATAATCTCAATAGTAACTACTAAGACTGAATAATCATTTGCAATATAGAATATTTAGGATTGGAATACATTAATAATAGCTACATATTCCACCATCAACTTAATTAAGTAAAACATTACAGAATGACGTGGTATCCGGGAGATGCTTGGAACACCAACAACCACGCGGAGGGAACACCTTATTTGGAGACAGTGATGCATTATAGAGCCGCTATAAGTTTCTGTGCTTCCACCGATTCCGGGAAACTCGCGGGGTGCGTGTATGGAAAAAGATATATGGGAAGACGGTATATCATAATAATTAATGGGAGTGGTCCGTTTGATCATGAGGAAGGAGCGATACGCGCGGCTGTTGCATGATACAGGAACAAAAATGATAAATTCTAGAAGAGTAAAGTGCTCGAAGAAACAGGTAATTGTTCACGCCGAGAGGTAGCTATAGAGCATAAAATGCGCTCACAATCTACAGTTGTACCAGAAAGCTCCGATATGTAATACCAAGTAGCTAAGCTGAAGGAGGGAGCCAATGTCATACAGAAACTGCCGTTTCATAAAACGGCAACTTAATTAAGCAATGCGATACAAGTCTTGTCTCTCACACTTTCCTTGATGACAGCGAAGCTCCATATTACAATGAATTATTAAGTTGATCTTTCATATTATTCTTATAAGTATCGGAACAAAATTCCGACTGATCGCATATTCAAGGAAAGAATGTGAAAAATTCTATCGAGAACTGTTTACATGACAAATTAAAAAACTTAATACTTTGCACTTTCGGGGGAATGATTGATTAGGGTGCACAAAAGCCGTGAAATTCAGTCGAGGCGTAAAGAAAGTGTGCTACACAGCCGCCATGGCTGTAGCAGCTTCAGCCCTATGCTGCTCCAGGGCAGTTGTAACCTGCCAAATGCCATCAGCGAAAAGAACTGAAGCGTAGCGAGCGAAGGATTGGCCTCCTAATGCAGAACCTGGGCATGAGCGATTAGAAGCTGACTGGCCACCATTAAACACCCATGCATTTATCGGAACACAATGGAGGTCAATTACAGCATGGAGCGGCCGAATGAAGAGGATACAATGACCACGGCTGATGCATGGTACTCTGAACCAAGCGTAGCAGATATGAACTACTATATGGAGGAGCAGCGCCGTGTGCAGACTTATAATGCCTCCGTCACGGCTTGCCAGGTACGATTTAAGGACTGCAATGGCGTGAAAGAAAACCAATAATTTGCTGCCATGAAAGTTCTGGCAGAAACAGGGCGCTTCATCGATACAGTTATAATGTACAGTTGGTATTTCCGCAATAGAGAAGCAGCAGTAGTAGGTAATACAGGCGGGTAGAGCGTTCACAATAATAGAGACTATCAAGTGGATGATAAAATTGGCTTTCATATTAGTACGCTCCATGAGGACAGAGCCGGTAAGTCATTAATAACTACAGGCGGCGTAGAAGCCCACACTCCGTAGCATAGCACAAGTGTCTTAATGGGACTGAAGCCCGAACAGACATTGCCCGCGTGTCTTGGACACACAGCTAGTGACTTTCACTGTTACCAAAACATCTTCACCTTCACTTCGTTACATCGGAGAGTAATAAATAATATCGTGAATGCCCAATGCTAATTTTAAGGGCCGAAAAAGTTTCAATCGTCGCGTACAATTACAGACGTTAACATAATTTAGGAACACGTTGCTTGCCTCACAACTAAAAAGGACACAACCATTGGTCTCCGCAACACTCGTTAATATTAGAAGAAACAGTCTGCATATTAATCACCTTTGCTCATAATATATGTATTATGACCAACGATGGGCAGTTTCAACGAAAGAAAAACTAACCTTAAAAATATTGAACATTATAACTGATGAGGTTTATTCTAACTATTTCAATGATGAGAAAACTGTGTTCATGCGATATAATGTTATAAGAGTCAGTGGAAACACGTACATCTGAGGGGTCATACTAATCCTTCTCTCAGTTTCATAACGTTAACAAATACCGACAATATGCGTTAAGTTGACCATTGGAAAAACTGTTAAAATTTTCAGTGAATGAAACGCTGCGCTGGTTCTAAAATCAAAGAGTGAAGCTAGCATCTGTAGATACAGCCAGGAGCGAAAGGAAGCGCGTATTGCATACGTGTTTCCGAGCAGCAGAGTTCTGTACAAACTGAAGCATCAAACAGGCAGCTGCGCGCCATTCCTTCGTGCGCAAAAATAAGGAAACTTAAAACCACTCCAAGCTGAGGGTCTCCTAATTAAGTCCGGGATGTAAGGAATAGTGAGGATACACTGACACATACTGTAGACTCCGACTCTACAAAGAGTACATTTCAGTAATCTTAACAATGATTAAATACTGTATCATCTAGCCGCTGGGAGGAAATGGTTCCAGTTCGCAGTGGCACACAATACTGCGTATGGGACACATCTATCCACAAATCGCGCGCTGCTCTACGTTTCACTGTAACTATATTCCATACATATTTACAAAGAGCTTGCTTTCTGAGCAGCACGGCAACCAATTGCACAAGTAACCCTCACAGGAGCCATATTAATTTCTTCAGGAACATGTACACGGCTGCACTGCGCACAGTTAATTCCTTAAATAAGTATAGTGGCGTACCGAAAACTATGTACAAAGTTAAGGAAATTTATTATTGTTTCGGAGCTGCTGCTGCTGTGCTGTCTCAATGGTAAGCGGCCACTGTGTTCAGAATTTGTCGCTGTGTTTTGAAATACAACAAAAACGACGAAAAAAAGTTTCTACACTGATATATGTATATAAAAAAGTAGTTTAGGTTTTTTGGGCGTACAGCCATGGACCATGGAACCCATGCACAAGGGGATTCCCAAACTGGATGAACGTGCAAAGATGTAAAAAGTCAGGAAATAAAGAGGAAGAACAGAAGAAAACATCACCAGAAACATGTAAACAAAACAAAGTGAGCGACAAAAAAGAATGAAGCAAAGGCCTCGATAAGGTTAAGATTACCCTAAAATCCATTGATTAAAAAAAGGGATGCTTACCTGATCAAAGTAGGCAGCGAGCATCATCGTGACAGCGTACAGGTGAGATGTCCTAGGCGTTCTCACGAGGTGCAGCTACTGCATGCACGGCCCCCGTACGCGACGCAGCGTAAAACTAACAACTTCAGCGCACGTATGCACCACTATTGGCACGCGTACGAAGAGTCAATTGCACAAAAACACCTGAATTTGTTCATCAATTGAGGTCTCGAATTATGTCTCGTTCTGGTTACGCGATTCACTATATGCTGAGCTGTCGAAGAAAACACATACAATTACCGACTGTACATCACACTGTCAGCGTAAGATATCTAAAATAAGACGATATCTAACGGTGAATAGGGACAGTTACTAATGGAGTAAAGATATGTAACAGAGTAACATATAGAAATCTAAATTTTACACTAATATACATAATGTTGCCAGTACAGTATAAGAGAAAGCATAACGGAATTCCGCAATCAGGAGGCAGTATGAATATCATACGATTTTAAATATCATTTGATTTTGAATATCATTCGATTTTGAATATCATACGATTTTAAATATCATTTGATTTTGAATATCATTCGATTTTGAATATCATTCGATTTTAATCTCATTATCGAGTTATCAGACGAAGTTGATGCATCATAAAAAATTGTGAAGCAAAATTTAACTTGATATCTACTAGAAGAAATTGCCTGCGACGGGGGTTAAACTAAACCTCTAATATACTTATATAATAAGAGAAATTGAAGAGAAATCCGCATGGTATTTGTCGCCGACCGGAGAAACCCATGTACAGCGGTGCATTGCGCGATTAACCACATTAAATCATGGGTTGGTAAATGCAATAAAAGGTGGGAATACTGATAGAACCAATACTGATAGTAACCACTATAAGGCGTTCCTATGGAAGCGCTTATGTTTCATCAGCGATTGACGAGTTTAGCACGGCCTATATATAGCTGCCTCCATGCCTTATAGTGGTTACTATCAGTATTGGTTCTATCAGTGCTACGTGTACTACAATAAGTACACTTAACAATTGATGCATGGGGTCAATACAATAACAAAGTTTATAGCACATACGTAAGAAATTACAGTGTTGTGTATTCAGTACCAACAACCTATGCAGAAGAATAGCACTGAAATCTTTTAATCTTTCTTTTTCGCTTAACCTGTAAATATTTGCACTAAAAGGAAGAAACTAACAATTATTCGATAAATACTACAACTTCAGGGACTGTAGGAAAAAAATAACGCAATATTTCCTTAATGACAGGGCGAAAAATTAGAGATATTTTAAACTATAAATAAACTGTGGAAAGCTCACTAACGAGAACGGTATACAGCCTTATAAACATCGTCCATACAAAATAATGATTGAATGAAGTTAATAAAATCAACGTAAAAGTCAATAAAATCTCAGTAACAAAAATTAACAGGTTAATTTATCAAGAGCGTTAACAAGAGATAGCAAAATCAGTGTTGGCTCGACCGGCAGGTCAATCGCTTGGGAGCTGCAGTGCCACCTCCTCACTCGACAACAGCGGCGCACCAACTGAAGCAAAGGTGTGCATTTCCAGAGAACAAAATGCATAGGTGTTTTTGTGTTGGGCCCGCACTGGGTTCCGCAAACGGGTTGCCTGGGGTTGGAGCGAAGTGATGCTCGACAAGAAGAATTAATGTGGGGATAAGCCATCGTAAGCTCGTTAAGGAAACTCAATGGGCGAGTTTTTTAGAGATTTGCACCTAATTCATTCGAAGCTGCAACTCAGGTGGGGGACGCACGCACCGTCAATTGCAGGTAGGGCCAAATTATTCTCATTATGGCACCAACTGCCGGAGTGGTTGAAAAATAGCTATTCCAGCTGTGAATTCATAGCTGCCGTCTTTTAAGTGGGAAATGAATATAAGCTTGGTGATGCACTTGAAGAACTTTTCAATAATTTAATCTTGATTAGATTATTGATTTAATGTTTGCAAAGAGAGAGAGTTACATTAGGTAAGTATTTTTGGACAATGTAGAGAAAAGAAAATAATATTAGCTAACACAAGAGCGTACCAGCAGTCACTTATAATAGGAGTGGTAGCAAATATACGTCAAACTACGTCCGAGTTAGCATTGATTAAGGTCAGTATAGGTATGGATCAAAGAGGTTCTAATTAGAAGCTCCTTGGTATGGATATATTTAAAACATTAAGTTTAATAAAAAGATATTTGCATTATTTCATTTTAAACGTGCAGCGTATCGAAAGGATGGCACTGAAGTGTATTTATAGATCGAGTTGAGGGCACATCACTTGGGCTGTCATATTTAAATGATGAAATATTATCGCTATTTATTTTTCTTAGGCCATAACGCAAGTCATCAGCAGAGTGTCGGCTACACGGTGCATACGCCACTGTTGCTAGCACAACATTATAACATCATGAATTTAAGTTTCAGCCGACTCGTATGCTCTAATTCAAAACTGGCAAAACTACTAACAAAAGCAGCAACTTTGGGAGTGCGAACTAGTGGACACTTTTGCCCAAGATGAGACCCTGACCAAGGGCTTAGGTATGTCCCATGTTTTCAGTTGGCAGCGTTCGAATGTTCCGTTGTATCCATGCAGACGCAATTGAACCTACCAAAAATTTTGATCAAATGTTAGCTGTTTATAAAATATTAGCCGTCATAAGAGCAACCTTAACAAATGTCAGTAGTGAAGTATTTTATGTCTCATCAAATTATATGTGAATGACAACTCAAAAACCAGCGGACTTTTCTGTTGCTTAAACAGACTGAGCAACGCATTGGAATATTGTGAAGTGAAGACACGGAATGATAGCCTGTCGTGTGCAGCAGGCTAAGAGGACTAACAAAACTGTCGCGTGTAACAAAGCATGCGCAGCTTTAAAAAACAGACGTCGGTATATTTAGTATGGGCAATTTAAACCAGTTGAAGTAAGTACACATCGGTAGAATTGCCTTGGAAATAGTGAAGTACAAATAATGGAAATAGCAGTGATCATACAGAGGATATTCAAGCGGTTATTGTCTCCTCATGGTTACGCAAGATGAATACGTAATAAAAATTTTTGGATCCTAATGTCCTATACTTATAAAGCTTAAAGAATAAAGTGGTATGGTAGTCTTCATCTTGAATAATTCAATAGTAATTACTATGCTGGGAGCGTAAAAGAAGACTGCTTAGATTTCACTGCTTGGTCCTTTCTTTGTTGTGTGTGGGCAACTTTTCGTCGCTATATAAGAAATTACCGAGTCACTTGAAAGGTTTTGCGATCGAGTAACATACCGCAATTAATCTGCACCGTTTCTGTATATGTGCACTTCTCGCACTTCAGCGCTAACCGTTGCGTTCACACGTAATACACGTATATACATAAACTATCGAGCATCTGGTGCAAACGTGCTTAGGAGGGACGAGACAGGGTCATATCTAGTCATTCCTAATGTACAATAAAATGAATTCGTGCACTAATTACTGTTCCGTCGCCATGAATAACTAGAGGAGTATTCGATCTGAGAGCGCATAGCTGAGCCATATTACGCAATGTTCCCTAGAAAAAAAAATTAGTTGGTCCTGAAACCAGGATATCCAACAGATCATCACCTAAAATTAGTCGTTTGTGCCTCTTAGCATTTCTAACAACTCCTGTAATATTTTTGAAGATGCGTCCATTACTTTTTGGGGCATGTTCCGACAAATATACTGCATAGTCAACACACAAACGGACGAACCGAGCATCGAGAATTTTTGGTGATTCGTGATTGTCAATATTTCTAACAATTTCTGCAAATTTCATGAAGATCCGTTCATAATTTTTGGGGGTATGTCACTAACAAAAACAAACATAGAGACAAACAGATCATCATGAAAATTTGGTCATTTACTCTAATAGCAACATTCGTAACATTTCTTGTCAATTTCATGATGATCCATCGATAACTTTAAACTTTTCGAGTTATATTACCAAGAAAAAGGGGGCACACAGGCAAACAAAGGAACAGTTGGACGGATCTTCCCAAAAAGTTAAACATGTGTTCCTCGTAATATACCTAACATTTCCTGTAAATTTCATAAAGATTCGGCCGTGACTTTTTGAGTTAGGTGACACACAAATATAGACACTATCGACAATAAGCATAACTTTTTTGGCGGAGGTAACAATACTACGACCGTGCTACAGCGCTAAGTGAAGTTATACAGCACGCAATGATTCATCCACGGTACGCATCCACTTCAGCACCTCTGCCGCCAAGCGGTCGGTCTGGGCAGCATAATCCCATTAAAGTATTAAAGAATTGCGTCTTCTTTTTGCCGCACTTTAAACGCGTCCGCTTATGACGCGGCAGTATGGTAAGGCAAGAATATTTCAAGGTAATGTGATAAGATGGTCTGGCCGCCATTTTAGACCAGTCTAAATGCAGGACTTACTTCGCAGTGTGCCAAATATGCCACTCTGCCCGAGCCCGTCGAACGAATTCCTTTATTTAACGTTTGCCAAAATTAATACCATCTACAGTAACGGGGTGCTGTAAGAAGTGCATGCATCGAGTATATTGGGAAGTAAAAGTTTCACCTTAAATAATAAAACTGCATAATATACTAGATCGCTTCTTGGCGTAAGACCATCACATGCGGTGGGAGCAAACTTCATCGCCGTCATTTTTGATGACCAGCCTATCCTAGTTTTTTGACATGGGTCACATCGAGAGCAGCGCACAAGACTCCATGAAAAAAATTACGAACATAACTCAACGGTTTCTACCTGGTTTAGGGAGAACAGCAAATTTTAGCGCAGTCATTTTTTATGGCCAGCTAATCTAAGTTCTTTGGCATGGGTCACATCGAGGGCAACCCACCACTCCCTAAAAAAAATTATGAAGATTGCTCAACTCCTTCGACCATTTATTGGGTGGACAGACAAATAAATATACATACATACAAATACATATACTTAAATCTTCAACGAAAACATTATGACCTCTCTCAATTTGTTCGCGGGTGATAAATAAATTACATTACACTGAAATCTGACCGACAGATAGAGAGCAATGTTAAGGGAGTGTCATTCGTGCTATTCAGTACGTCTTAAAATATCGTGTATCGGTTCGGTCCAGTCGACCGTCGCTCTTCGGCATAAACGAAACAGCGCATGAATATCGGAAGCCTGAGTGAATTATAGCACAGGCCGTATCAATGGGAAGTATTTGGCAGTTATTTAAAAGTTAAAATAACGGGAATAGATAGCATTTGTTGGAGAGGGGAAGTCATTGAGTTTAATTTGCGAGAGACGATTCATACGTTCTTTAAATAAAGAGCAAGGTCGTGTAAACGTTAAAAGTGGGTGATTTTGTCTGCAAACAAAAGTTGAAATGAAACGAATTTGTGTGATGAGGTATAAAATTTAAAATAATAAAAGATCATATTCGACTATGTATTTTTCAAGAATAGGTCAAGCCTGTCATTACGTAAATTAGCAGATTGCTGATCTTTGCAAGGCTTCGTTGCAACTAAGGCCCCGTTCGCACATGTACCACACCACACCACGCAACGACACACAACACGTGTTGAAAGGTCGTTCGCATAAGTACCACACCACACCACGCAACACGCTAGTGCTTTCTCCTTAAATCCAGCTTTATATCTGTCTAGTATTTCTTTTCACACGAGAATCCAATTTCGTTTCAATAAACTTGGGTTTGCCATATTGCTAACAAAGCATTGCTAATTGCGTGGGATCTTTCACTGAGCACTCGCTGAACTATGAAAACAGAATACACGTTTCCAATGCAGTATTTTATGTTTTTCCAAATATATAGTTTTTCGAGAAAATGAAAATGTTGCAAGCATAAAAAGATCGATATTTCCTAGGTAAGTACAGTATTTGTCAAGAAACGCAATTTTTTTCGGTTAATGCTAAATAAAGTCAATATGGCTAGCGAAGTGCATGTTAATCTAAGCTAAGCTAACCTAGCCCAACTTAACCTAGCCTAACCTAAGCTAGCCTAACCTAAAGTTTTCAGATAAGTGCCTATGAAATATTAAACAATCCTATATATTTCTGAATAAATAGTAGTAACTTTTTTATTTTTTATTTCTCGAATAAAGAATAACATTTTCGGAAAAAAACATAAATACATTAGAAAAGTGAATTTTTGTTTCATTATTTTGCGGGCAGTTAAACGGAAAAGACCCATTACGAGTCCGTTTAGAGTTTAATAAAAACGTGGTGCTGCACATCTTTATTTCGAGGTAAAACCAGCCGAGTCCAGTCAAGAGTTGTCCAATGCCTCCATTTAGCACTCAAAATACATTATTAATATTATATATTCCATAGCAACAATATAAATTACTAATCAGTTTTATTAATGCATAAGAAACTAGAGCACTCTGAGAGCGCATAGCTCCGCCATGCGAGGCAAGTCAGACAACGTTAGCAAAAAATTCAAATTGGCTCGGAAACCAGAATTTTCTTGGTATTAACTCCAAAATCTAATCATTTATGTCTTTTGATAGTAATAACAGCTTGTGCAATTTTCTTGAAGATAAGTTGGCAACTTTTTTAATTATACTGCTAACAAACGCTATAACAAACATGAGTCAAACATACAAACGAACAAACCGATCTGCACCAAAATTTAATCATTCATGTCTTCTAACATTACTAACAACTTCGATAAATTGCATAAAGATCCATTCATTATTTTTGAGTTATTGTATAACAAACATAAAATTAAAAACAGTGACAAATGAACGAACAAACGGATCATTACCCAAATTTTGTCATTTACTCTTTGTTCTAAACCTAACAACTCATGTTAATTTCATAAAAATCTATCAATAACTTTTTGAGTTACGGCATTGAGAAAAATGAGACTGACAAACAAACAAACGCATAGACATATCTGAACCAAAAAGTTAATCATCTGTTCCTCCTAATATACATGACAATCCCTGTAAATTTTGTCCAAATCGGTTCATAAATTTTTTGAGTTACTTGGTGACAGACAGACAAACAAATAGACAGACAAACACGACGAAAACATAACCTCCTTGACGGAGGTAAATACAACACTGAGCCAGATCTCTGTCTTGTTGCAGCGTGTGTTGTGTCTTGCCTACAAGCAAACGTGTGGAGCGGTGTTGCATCGCGTGGTGTGGGACATGTGCGAACGGCTCCCGTCGCACGCCGTAGGAATAGCACAGCGCGAGGCACGGATACAAACGCTCGTGTTGCGTTGCGTGGTGTGGTACATGTGCGAACGGGGCCTTTTAATCACTTTTAACGCTGAAGTAAAAAAGTAAAAGCTGAGAGCAAGCACGACAGCAGCACGCGGTCGCCGGGGCGTGTGGGAGATCCGACCGAAGAGCGGCGACGCACTTCAGTACGGGACGAAAGCGGTAAAGTGCAGCCAAGCTTGCTCCGCCGCGCACTTCTTGCCCTGAATTTCTTCGATTTAAACCCCAGATTTCACAGCGCACAAAAACTGCTTTCGGTACAAATGCGATCGACTAAATTTAGCTTAAATCGTATCTTTTTAAGCGATCAACAAAAGCTTGGAATCAGAAACTGGTGAAAAATATTTTCGACCATACCAACAGCTAAAACATTTTCCGCAGCTGGCCTCGTCAATAAACAAGGAAGGGCTGCACTTCTGAATACAGCACAAATAATAAACTTAATAACAGTGTTCAATAAAAATTACATGTGTGCACTTAATTCAATGCAGGTCTATTAAATGGCTTACAGCTAAATCATAGGCACACGCCCTACTGAAAATTAAATGCCGGTAATAAAAAATTAATGCCTATTGAATCTGTACGACTTATTTATATCACAGCGTGAAATAGCAAAGTCATAAATAAAACCCGACTAAAACCTGCTAAGAACAAGGCAATTAATTGCGACTAATAATAACACTGAGCTTTGGTATAAAGGTCAAAGGGCGTAACCACAGTTTTGAGGCGAAAATTAACAACAAAACTATCGCTTCAAGTTTGCCTACGAGAACAGTTAGGGTACGTCATTTTTCTTGTCTTTCTTGCTAGCACACCACACTGTAAAAGTTGTCATCTTCCATCAAAAAGTATTAACGCAAAATGCCGCATACGTAAGCCGAAACGAAAATGTTTCTACAAATAGATTAGAGTATACATACAGCGATAACACGCACCACAGGACACACATACAGTAGTTTGGACTAGAGGTGGACCGAATGTCCGTTTTTAACATTCGCGAATGCGAATATTTTGTTTTGATATTCACGAATGCGAATGTTTAGTCAAAGTTTCATTTCTTAAGCAATATGGCATTTTATTTGGATTCTAGGGTCTGGAGTCTGAACTCTAGAGTGGACTATTCGAAATTCGAATTCATTGTAGGAGTTTAGCCATAAAAAATGGAATAGCAAATTAAAATCCATTAAATTTTCTTTGTTTCCAGGATGCGGCAAAAGGACCCACTGTTACATGCATCCCATCAAACTCTTTTTCCAATCACCGCCTTTTGAAAGAGGATTATTTACTATTAGATTGACTATATTGACTGGATTACATGCAAGCCATTATTGCTGTTGCTAGTAGAAGTATAAACTCCAAGTATCTAATAGTTAAATTCTACTGTTTTCATGTTGAACTTCAAAAATCACAAAGTTTCAGCTCTTTCGCCAGACAGGTTACTTCGTTTTTCATCGCATACTAGGCCGACACCACTAAAAAGACGCTCACTCGCAACACTAGAAAAGAAAGATAAGACTTCGCTAACATAGAAAGATTAAGATAAATACTCTCATGCATCTTCCACTATTTCAGAGGATCTTCATCGGTGGATATGCGTAGATATTCGCAAAATATTCGCATGACTACATGCGGATGCGAATACTGGAAACCATGCGAACATTCGGTCCACCTCTACTGTAGCTTGGACACACCAAGTGAGCGAGACGGAGAATGGAGATACACGCGGATCCGTTAGCACTCAGGAATGCAGGTGAAGGCAATATATCTACGAGGTGAGAAGACACCAACAATGCAACAGAGACATTAACATTCTTCTACGGCGATAATAACAATGATTGCCATATACATACAGACCGGGTTGCATATATATGTACACAGTAGCTGGCGGTCGCTGTTAACAGTAGGACACGAGTAACGCGTAGTAATCTAAGGGAGTACATTGTACCTACAGTACAGTATATGAGACGGCACAGCGGGTATCATATGGATAACCTTTCTACTTTTAGCCGCATTCGACATAAAGTAAGTTTGGTGCACATATATTTATAAATAGGTATAGCATAAGTACAAAATATTTCAGAGAAACGACTGCTCTGACAATGTACGGATAAACATCTTGTATACTCAAACGTGATTCTAACGCTACAAAAATCGAGCTGCAGTTACACTAGCCGCCGAAAGGAGACGAGACACAACGATCTATATTCTGTCAAGTTGAGTTTACGCATAAGACGCGAAGCATAAAGACGTACGCTCACGATCATACTTATCAACAGATTAACCATGCAGCGCCTAACAAAACAGTAATTTATTGTATGAATTTATTAATAACATTTTAAGGAAGATTAAATATTATCGCCTAGTGCCGTGTATCTTCAACTTCATTTCAACGTAGCACGATCAAGGGGACAAATTTTGAGAGACAGTTGAGCGGAAAACTTTGGGAAATCTGCACGAGCTGCAAAAGCCCCCTCCCCTCCCTCCCCAAAAAAATGCGTGGGCGGTGAAGATTTCTGTGGCCAACGACTGTGGGCTGAAAGTGAATGGGCTAAAGCAGACTCAGCGAAGCGTGGCACTCAACACATACAAAAGATACGGAAATGAAGGAGCACAAATTATACGCAGGAGGCAAAATACCCGCAGCTGCAGCCAGTTGGTATGAGGGGCAGCAGCGGTGTAGCTGCTGACCAAATTGCAGACTGGCAGACTAGTCGTGACGACTGGATGACTTAAGATTAAAGGCCTCAGGCAGCAGCAGTCGACACAAAGATCTGCCTAAGATGAAATCTTCACACCAGCGGTGTAAATGATGGCGATTCCGACAATAAGACGGAATTCGCTAAACAGTTCAGAAATTGTCTGGGCATATTTTGGCCTTAATGGAGGGGAAAATAGGCACGACATCAGAGGTTTGAAACTGACTTAAAATGGGAATAAGTGTTAAATAATAACAAAAAAACGTATATACAGGGTCTCCGACACTTTTGTTCTCAAACTTTAACATAAGGAAGCGATCGTCGAAATGAACATTTTCAACTCTTTGAAGATTAGGTTTAAAATGTTTAGTTAAAGAGTTACAAGGAATTGAAGTTGGACAGTTATTAAAAAAAATTGAGCAAGGATATGAAATGCATGAAAGTAACAGGAGTTTGAATTAATTTTCATCCGGCAATCTGAGTGCTCCTCGATATCAAAGATAAAGATTAGTTTGTTTGCTTTTAGTTTTTCTTCGGCTGCAAATGTATCATCGGCAATGGAGGGAATATCCATTGCTGAATTAGTGGATATGCACCCAGCGTATGGTGCTGCAAATGGAAATCCTATAGGGAGGCCGTTCGAATTTACCTACGCAGAAAGGCGTCCCAACAGACATGTTCCAGCGCCTCACACATTCACACTCAGCGTCTTGTCAGCGTCTCCGCAAGAGAGCACGATTTTTTTAATAACTGTTCAACTTCAAGTCCTTTAGCTCTTTAACTAGACATTTTACAACATAGCTTCATAGAGTAGAAAATGCTCATTTCGACGATCGCTACCTTATGTTAGAGTTTGGGAACAAAAGTGTCGGACTCTCTGTATAAAGGAAACCATGAACTCATTACCACTCAAAACAACGAATGGGCCAAGTTTACCCTGATATGCGTCACTACCATGGGGCAGTATATAGGTACGAAGAAGATATATCTACGATGAGTATTCTTCAACTAGAGGGCCCGCGCTGTCATAAGTAACAGCGAGAAATTTGTGATGACACTTTTTCATTGATAAATACTTTCGTTACACAAATCAAAATTATTTCCTTTAAAGGTTCTTATTAAGAAGAGAATGGCAAGGGTAAAAACTCGTAAAGAAAGTATGACTGATGCTTTAAAAGAAAACTAAAGTTCATATTGATAAAATTTGAACGTTTCAGCCTTCAAGGCCATTATCAACATCTGGAATTACAAAAATCAAAAACAATTTAGCAACCAAATAAAATTTCATCTATCGTTACTCTGTGTACCATTATCAAGACGATCTAAAAAGCAACTTATACAGCCTATACAAGTAAATTCCATCAAGAAGCTAAGAAATTTTTTACAAGTTGCAATGGGTAAGCAGATTGTATTTCATTGAAATGTGGCTCAAGACTGGAAATAAAAAGAGATTCTAAAATAGGTAGATCGCATGGGGTAGCTGCTGTCCCTAACACAGTAGAATCGCCTAAGCGCACGAGAGCTTTGCACTGCTCGGCATGGGATCTAATGGCAGACTGATGGGGGGGGGGGGAGTGCATAGGCTATCATACGGCCCGTACGATAACTCCTGCCGGCATGCTCAGCCGCACGAACACGTAGAGACCGGGTGGTCGAGCCCACGTATTCAGACGCACAAGATGCGCAACTGTGTTTATA
>LQNS02277217.1:13526688-13543358 GCA_001587735.2 Parhyale hawaiensis
GATTTCCTTTAGCAGCGTATTGGGCTTCCCGGTGTTGCAAATGCTTCATTTGGGTTGTATTACCTGTCCGTGGGAGCCCAAGCGTGAAGTTTTAATAATAATAATAATAATAATTAAACCTAGTATCAATAGGTACCAATCGACATATAGATCACGGTATAATAAATAAACTAAATTGAAAGCAATCTTCAACACAATGGATGAAAAATGTTTACCACTAAGTAAATATAAAAGCTGCTGCGTTAAGTGGAGCTCAAAATGTCATTGGTGCCATCGATTACCGCCGCATGCTACATATTAGGTTCAGCTAAGAATTAAATGCTTGAATATTCCAACATTTCCCTGAGGAGCGATGTTATTTTTTTATCACATCGGTTTGGATAACGCAATGGCTAGACGTTAGAAGCGTTTGCATTGTGCTTTGGATGGTTGTATGCTGTAAATTACGAAACTGAATTGAGCTTTCGTAAGCCTCGCAAGTGAACGACAGGGAGATGACGTATTCAACTTGATCCACCTGGCAAGTGCAAAAACCTATCTAAAATACTGACACATTAAACCTATTTGTCTCGGCTTTACTGTGTTGCGTCATGGTAGTCTATGGTATATTGTATTTCATATCATCATACGAATATGAGCAAGCTCAGCATAATTCCGGGTAAAGCATGCAGCTAAGCCTATAAGTTGCACTTCGGTATCCGGACAACAGTGTTCCAGACAGATGTTGTAAAACTGATGAATCTTAACACAAACACACTGTGTCCTACAAAACATGGCGGCAAGAGCCGGTATAAAACTCAGGGCAAATTGAGGTGTATAACACACTTCATATGATGTTCTTCGTGGTGACAGTATCTACCTATTGTAAGAAACTGCGCTTCCACAAATTATGATACTGCTTGCCCCTTGATATAGAATAATTGTACGGCTTTTTTATATTATGTCTGGTAATATATCGACAACTTTTATCCACTAGAGGGAGCTTGTGCCCTGTATAACTCTCGCTGGAGTAAAGGTCTTCATATAGCGACGAGTTTTGTAGCACGAATAATCAGAACTTAGCAAATGTTAATAAAGCTGATTTTAGAACAGAATACTGGATGTTACAAGCATCGCTCTCTAGACTTCGCTCTGCACATAGAAGGAGTAGCCAACTTAACTAAATACCAGGCGCTGTATACAGCTGTGTGCACGTCTCAAAATAGCGCCATCTATTCGAAAACAATGTTATTCCAAAGTCATGACACCGAAATACCGTATAGCTCAATAGCATTTGTCGAAGTTGATATATAAATTTAAATTATCATATTCAAATTTCCACAAGCAAATTACATTGAGAAACATAAAAATTAATCAGGACAGTGAAGCAATCTGCAATATTATTCGCTTCACGGTTTTGGTAAGGGATAAACAATAAGTTTCGCCACGAATGGTTTTCTGTCGAATTTAATAAGCGTTTTCATGGATTTTATTTGGATTATAGGCACCCTTTTGAGTGTTTCACCGCGTATGCGTTAAAAACGCTAGGTGTCATAATCCCATAATACAGTATCTGTTTCTGTGAAAAAAATAAAACAACTAGAAAGTTTTTTTCACACATTGCAGCAGGTGCTTGACAGGACGAATATTAAGTGTTTTCCAGTTGTTTAACTCTATTAACGTGGTATTTATTTTATATTATTGATAAATTGGTACTAATACTATTAATACTAATACAACAATTCGTTTCAGTAGCATAGCAATGCTCAAGCCGAAGTCTTGTGTGCTGCAACACAATCAGACACAGAAACGCGTGGCATTGCAACTTTTTGCGTACGTGTGCGCGCCTCAACAGCTCCGGTAAATTTCAGGAAGATCACCTCCATAACTTTTTGAGTTACGTTGCCAACAGACACACAAACAAACTCAGGCAACAACACAACCTCCTTGGCGAATATAATTACGGATTATATAAATATACGATCCCCTCCGTCTTCTCTATATTCTCAAATGTGAAGATGATAAGATGACAATTTTCTCACTACCGATCCCGACTTCCTACTTCTATCAAGTGAAGTGCGGTTATGGTTAGACCAGATAGACTCGACGTGCCTGAAGTTAAACTGTGAGTTTTCGGGGAAGGCGAATTAAAGTGCGTCCAGTCGGACGAGGTGCGCTCGGTTGGAGGAGGTACGAAAAGTTAAAAAAAAGTACGTAGGTTTACACAAGGTCGTGAAGGCTCACCAAGTTAGTCGAGGTGCATTCACAGAACGATACGTTACGATAGCGAAGGTTAAGACTAGCTATAAAACCACTGACATGCCTTCTATAAACTGTACTTCTTATTTCATCAGGTTAACTCGTTCATTTTTCATGCTTTCCAATTGCCGGTCTGCGTTCGTAGAGTTAATGCATTATAAATGGACATATATGTTCTTTCCTATGAATTAGCAAAGAGACTAAAGAAAATTACTAACTGAAAATTATGAAATCTCAACAGCTCTTGGGAGTAGCAGGTCTTCACTAGATCCGAAATTTAGACGCAAATACAAGTAAGCATCCTCCTAAAAAAGCTTGCTAGATACAAACTCATTGCCACGCATTGCCCCTGCTCATATCTTAACACATACTTCCATGTGAACACAACGACCCTCGATCATGCGCATTATAGATAACGCGCTGCTGCAGCAGTGATCACGCCAGGTTCACACGTACAACGAAGGTAGTCGGGGAGTGTTGCCATACAACACTTTTCATCAACAGTTGCCTGCGTTTTCTAAATGCTTTAGGCAGACATTTAACATTTCTCATAAAGTTCTTAAAACGTAAGCTCCTAAAGTGTCTTTAAAACTTCAGAGACGAGGCTTTTTAAGTACAAAGAAATGGACGTGGCAGAGGTGTGAGCCGCTACGGCCATGTTCGGTGGTGCGTGACGCGGCGTATCGGTCCGAGGCTATCACGTGGAGTCACGTCCGACGCCAGCGGCGCTTGGTGGCACCAGCAGATCCGTCAGGCACCAGCAGGCACCCAGATAACGCAAACACGACAGAGATTGCATAAACTTGCTTTACAATAGCCGACAGGACAATGAACAAGCACACAGACATGATAATCCTTATCTCGATGCTCAAATGGGAGTATTCGATAAGATATGCAAGCATGTCAGACTAGCGTTGTGTAGAATACAATGGAGAGGTTGCTATCAAAGATCTATTCATCAGTTAGCTTCTATAGTCTTGACATGAAGAATGGATGTCTGATTAAATAGCATGGCCGATATAGTCGCCACGATAATTCATTAATGTAATTTATATTTATAACATCGTAGCACATTCTAGTTGCACCAGAATGTTGTATAGGTAGTAGCGAGCTCGTTTAGGTTCCAATGAGGTGTTCTATGCACGTTGTGCAGTGAACCTTTACTGCACTGCGCATGCCAAGAACACAGGCAAAAATTTTGTCTGTAAACAGGAGTAACTTCAGACGTGTCGTCTACGCGCGTCCGTGGTGTGCAGTAAGCAACGACATAATTTATACATCCTCCAAAATTCAGTTTTCTTCTGCCAAAGAGGTTATGTTTTTGTCGTGTTTGTCTGTTATTCTCTTTGTCTGTCATCAAGATAACTCAAAATGTTATGACGGATCTTACAAAATTTATAGGGATTGTTAGGTATGTTAGGAGGAACAGATGGTTAACTTTTGGTGAAGATCCGTTCAACCGTTCGTTTGTCTACCTCTTCTTTTCTTAGGATCATAACTCAACAAGTTACGGACGGATTTTTATTCAATGCTCGTGAGTTGTTAGGTATAGAAGAGTAAATGACCAAATTCTTGTTGCGATCAGTTTGTTCGCTTGTTTCTTCGTTTCTGTGGTTGATTTTTCGTTTTGTAGCAAAATAACTCAAAAACTTATTGATGGATCTTTATGAAATTTACAGGAATTTTTGGAAATGTTTAAAGACAAAAAGACATAAATGATCAAATTTTGTTGATGATCGGTTCATCTGTTTGTGTGTTCGACTATGATTTTTATTTTGTCAGAGTGTTTGTTAGCAACATAACTCGAAAAGTTATGAAAGGATCGTCATGAAAATCACAGAAACTGTTATTATTGTTAAAATGCAAAAACAATTTGATTTTGGTGCTGATACAATGGAAATCACGGTTTCAGAACAAATTTGAATTTTTCGTTACCGTTGCCTTGCTTGGCGGAGGTATGCGCTCTCAGAGGGCTCTAGTTTTCATTGATTTCTCAAAAACCTACGGAATGCACAGTGCACAGCCCGAAGTTCCTTGTATGTACCTATATAAGTACGGGAAAAGGAAAGTAAAACTCATACTTAAGGAAAATAAGTAATACAAGATAACTAAATAACTACGAGTAAATCTTGCAACAGTTATAGAGACAAAAAAAAGCTAGCATCTTTGGCCTTCCATATTTATAAATTCTACTAGTCGTCTTGTACATGTGTAGATGAAATCGAGGTCCTTCCATTCTTCAAAGGCTAGATGTTCTGTTTCCTGGAGGTTCTTCGGAGCCAGGTGATTTATCTTCATTTTCTAGACGCGGCATAAATAGCCATTAGGATTCAAGTCAGGGCTCATCAATGACAATGGCTAAACTGCTATATTCTTTTCTTGAAGCCACGCAGTCACATATTCAGCGGATGTTGAGGGTAATTATCTTGCTGGAAGGAGAACTGCTGGCCTAGACCAGCAGTTCTGGCGATAACTTTAGGTTTTCGTCCAAAATCTTGATATGATCATCAAACTACATGATTCTTCTAAGCTAAATTGATTTTCCGTTGCTAATTGAGAGAAAGCAGCGCACAGCCAGCATCATACTGTATATCCAACACCATGCTTAACTGTCGGTACAGAGTTCTTGGTGAGGCAAGCCTCTTTTTTTGCGCTAAATCTTTTTGACATCAATAATTCATTAAGCCCAATAAGCTCGAGTTTATTTTCATCGCCCCCTAGTATTCGTTTAAAGAACAAATTTTCTTTGTTCAGGGGACTATTAGTGAAATTTAATCGAGCAACAATATGATGTGTGAAATGCGCTCGTACAGGTCGACGACCATGTAGCCCCTTCTAGTTCAGATAACGCTATCCCTGCGTATTTAACATCTCGGCAACGCATCATTCACATCTCTAGGGTTTTTTAGTGACATCACGACACAGTTTTTGTAGAACTTTCAATGACAATTTCTGTTTACTTTGACATAGAGGTAAAATCTCCGCTGTGCCAAACTCGTGAAACTTCTTTATAAGATAGGTATTGTACTGTAGACCTTGTGATGACGAAGTGTTGGGAATCAATATCATAACTATTAGCCGCTTTGTGAATGTTATTACTCTTCGGTCTCTAGACTACGCTGAGCTCTTGATCAGTCTTTCCCATCGTGGCGACCGTAGGTGAGTGACAGGGCAAAATATGAGTAGCACCACGTAACGCACTATTGTTTTCAATAATAAAAAGTAAATTAATGAAAATACTTTATACGAAGAATTTCCCGACTATGCATAAGAATAACTTTATCACTGTTCCTTTTCCAAAATTTCTAGTTACATTTATCACATGTAGCCTACTCTGAAAATTGATTGGCTATTGTTTTCAGGTACTTACAAACACCTACAATACCTAAAACTTTAAAATTATGAAGTTTGGAGCAACTAGTGAAGCCATTGCGCATTTTACGAATAATTTTGTCGTAGCTTTTGTTGTAGCTGCAATGCCAGTGTTAGTCCAGTGCATGTAACAATTCAAAACACTATTGAAAAGGCCGCTGTGCGTCAATTTATACATTTATTGATAGATTTATGTATTTACTGACTTATTCATTTATATATTTCGTGTTTCCTCAAGTAAAAGTCATTACACTAAATCTGAGTTAACTCTTCTTCTAAGTCAGGGCGAGCTCCCAACTTCAACAGTCGAAGCTTCAAAGCTGAAATTTCCTTTTTCACACACTGGACTCACATGGACCAGCATATACATATATGCCACCCCCAACACACGGCACGGAGATATTTACTGCTTTTTTTGTATCGCTTCCGCAAAAATTGGTTCTATTTACTAGCCACAAGCGTGAAGTATAATATATTAATGGCTGCTGATGCAAATTTATTGTAATATTTGGCAGCTGCAGGGTGCAATGGTAATGGTGGTGAAGATGTTCACGCTATCCAGCGGCAAAAGTAGCGAGGGTCTGCCAGCATCATCGCATTTATTCCACACACGCACTAAAGTTAATACCTTAGCAAATGCCGAAATAATACAACAAATACTACATTCTGCTGTTCAACAATTTCTTACGTACTGAGGAAAGACCATCACGTGGTCTTGACAGACCACGGAGCGGTGCTCCCAATGACTTAGATGCAGACGCTGCACAGCAGACCGTGCAGGAAGAGATAAGAGAACTACCGAGAAGATGCGTCAGACCGAAACCATCAAGGGGGGCCTTCGTCAGCCCGTCCTATCGACCCGTGCGACATTGGGGGCGTCAGATAACAAGAGGCAGTCGAGACAGCTACGCATTGGGAGTACCAAGCACAACTATTGCGCAGTGACACATCTGAAAATTATGATTACAGCTGCACGTTTCAATTCTGAAGGATTAAAAGCTAGTTACAATAAAAGGTAGAAGTGCACAAAAAGAACCTCTTCCGGATTAGAAGCAACTCATGTCGGAAAAAAAATTACGATGCCAGCGTTAAAAAAAAATATATATATTATGTTGTGAGAAGTTATGAATATCTAGTATATAAACATCATCCGGGTGAAAAAAATACGACGTAAAGAATTACTTGTCACGATTGACTAATGAACACAATCGCTAAAATACTCCATTAAGACGAGCATGTACCTGGAAAACATATCTTAAGTTTGGAAGCTTCATTCAAGATTTTTCATTTAGAACATATCGTTGCATGAGATGACAACAGTATAGCACCGTGATCTGTTGAGTTATTCCATCATCTTACGCTCCTTTTCTCCTCACTGCCACGTTATATATCCAGTAATTTACTGCAATTAGATGACTACGTCAGCAATTTCCAGACATAAAATGGTCCTGGATGTGGAGGACAGAACAGCAAGGCGCTGAAGCCTGAGTATACCGCAACATCGAACACAAACGTGAACCTAACAAAATGTATATTGGAACTCAACACGGCCGAAATACAAAAAGGTAGCGAATCTAGAGAACTGAGAGGATGCATTTTACGACAACGCAGCACACACTGAATATGACAGACTATATTCATTATACATGACGGCGACGGCAATAACTCATAGAGGATCGGACAATAAGTCCCGAATCTCTCTGGCAATGGGCCTGTTGGTCCGTCTACTGCCTGCAATCTAATCTAATCTATCCCTGCATTAAAAACGGACGAGAAAACTAATAGCATATTTTCGATGTGAGACATGTACTGTACGTATAACAGAACGCTAGGAAACAGCAAAACAAGAAATATGGAACTGCGTTTTATGCCTAATGGAAAATCGTGAGAAGGTAGCAAACTGCAGCAAGACTCATAGCAATGGAACACGTATAGAGTCTCACGTATGTTGAGAGGAAGATTTACAATCGCAGAGCTACATCAGCAAGGTATTGAAAGTATGATAATCTGAATCAATAATGGGAGCTTGTTACGCTTATCATTTGGTATTCCGACAAGCCCGAGGCGAACTGAATGGCAAAACAAAAAGTTGCTTAAACACCTGAATTATCTAATCAAATTAAGAACGAAATGATGGAGTACGGGCTCTTGATCAATTACGACTGGTGGTTCTGTTCGTCGTCTCGTCACACGATGAATACTATCTGTACTAGCTAATGAGTCCAACGAACTCTTTGGTAATCTATCAGAGCAACGCTTTTACTGCTTTTTGTTTCTTTTATACTGGCAACGGAAGGTGCTGTGCCTGGAAAGCGAACACAATTGGGTTACATCCAGTCTGTGTAGCACAGGCTACATAAATAAATTTTTAAAAGCCATTGAGAGCATGCACCCGACAGTTAAAACTAACAAAAACATACCTAAAATATTTCTAACCACTTTTGACCTTTTGATTAGGTATTTACAAAGCGTCAATCGCATGTCAAACAAAGAACGTTACACCCTGTAGAAGAAAAAAAACGAGCAGAGGAGAGCGCCTATACAAAGAGAATCTCAAACTTTCGTCACTTGGGGTTTTCACGCCGGTTATACTCATACATTTGAAAATTACCTGACACAATGCAAGTCCATAGATTTTTGAGTTCCAGGTTCATACGCTTCAATTATTATTAACGAAGGGCTTCATTCAAGTTCAAGATAGTGCAACCCGAAAAAAATTCAACTAAGCGGTTCGCTATATTTTAATTGAATGTAGCCATTCGATTGCAACTGTTTACTTCATTACACAGTTTTCAAAAGGGAGCAAGACAGAGGCATGTCAGTGGAATCCTGCAGACGAGCATCCCACAGCCTCGACACACGTACGTCCCTACGTATCGGCGTCGCAATAATTGCAGCAAATCAGTGCTGAGCGACCGGAAAATGACGCAGAAGACAGCAGGACATGAGAAAGCTTGCCTGCAGGCAGGACACAGACATAAGGAACAGTTAGGGCCGGAAGTAATTAGTTCCATTACGATCAATTAAAGGCGCAGGCGAAGAGACGAAGATATGGTCGCCCGCACAGAAGACAGCTATGTAGGTATGGTATGTTATGAAATGCGTCATCGATTGTGACAGTTGCATCGAGACTAGCATACCTCATTAGCTATAACTTGGCTGCAACGTCACTCATAGCATTGGTTTGAAAAGTTGTATGCGTTATCCCGTTTCGGGCGGCTGTAAACAAATTAAGCTTATGATTGATGTTCCGGACACGTTATAGCTCGTTAATAAGATTAGCTTATAGCGACTGAACTACCTTAAGCTATAATACCTTCTACGTTTCACGCAGCTTTGCAATAGAATTTTGAGCACATGGACATGGCTGATATGCTTGGCTGGTTAACCCACGTAGAGGTAGCGACGTAAGCTCCACCCACTTCCTCTAGCTGCGACGGCAATTGGATTGGCAGAAAAGTGAATGATTCTGGTCATTACTTAAAAACTTTAGCATCATAACAGCGCTGGCAATTGGCTACTACAAGAAACATACTCGGGAAACTTTTATCGCTCGCTACACAATATTGTCGAGCAAAATTGCATAAAGAAGCAACACAATAAAATTACAAGGACTGTACTTCTTCGGCTCTTTATGGATTTCGACAAATATATCGTTCAACTAGGTGTCTCACAGAACACTTGACCATCGGAAACCGCCTCAAAGCAGTTGAACTATCCGTTAATACGCACTGATAATCGGGCGAAACAGTCGCTACCTTACCAGCACCCAATAACTTCACAAAGTTTCACTCCAAGACTCCAAGTGACGTCAGGCGAGGAATTGCGCAGAACCGTCTCAAAATCCTTCAGCGATGAGTTAACCTGTTACGTTATCCAACCATAATTGAGAAGGTGCGGGTGAACACATACGTCTACATGGAAATAAAACTTTTAATATGCTAAGATGGACAAACCATGCTTCAAGAAAACTTGCTAACAGCCTGCTGCAATAAACTAGCTTTAAATAAATGCTGACACCCAAGCATTCGCATCGAATTACTACATATACAAATTTGACCCTTCTTCCCCTACTTCACAGTGAACATTTGGAATAGTCTTCCTTCGGCAGTAGTCAGAGCACAAACAGTCAACACGTTCAAAAAATACCCGCACAAGTGCTGGGAACAGTACCTACCCTGTACGCAGCTTCGAATGCTACCTGCTTCATCCTTCTTCCGGCAGCTTTGTTCCGCCATCCTCCACAACGAGAAGTCTAACGACGTAACGTGGCAGTGCGACAGCCCATGCTGTGCTAACATAAGGTTTACCCTAACCACGCGACAAACATATTAGTGACGTCACAAGTTGTCACAGCCAATCAGTAAAGTGTGTGTTCCCAGCCCCAAGAGAGCTGACTTTGCTGATTGGATGTGACGTCATTTAAATGTTTACGATCAGACAGTCAAAGGCGTGGATAACCATTTGTTAGTTACGTCACGTGACAACCAATCGGCTTCTACTGAAGATATTTGCGTACACACACACACACACACACTCCCACTTATCAACTGTGGGTCTCCGTATATATCTACAATATCTCAGTGTATTAACGTAATGGCAATAGCTTTAGCCGAAACGAAGCGCATACTATGACTTCTCTAAAAGCATGGACCCCTTTGTTAGACTTGGACTATTGCTCTCTAAATGATCAAATCTAATCTAGTTCAGTAATGTCAACGATACAAGATTTTGACATAAGGATGTCAAGTAGAGTTGAGGAAAAACACGGTCATTTTTATTAGCACAGGTAGTCAGCGGTCAAGCGC
This sequence comes from Parhyale hawaiensis, assembly GCA_001587735.2. Lineage (NCBI taxonomy): Eukaryota > Metazoa > Arthropoda > Malacostraca > Amphipoda > Hyalidae > Parhyale > Parhyale hawaiensis. Next base: position 13,537,107 of record LQNS02277217.1, read on the forward strand.
AAGCAAACGCTATTACCGAATTCTACAAGATATCACATCGACAGTGTAGCCGTACACACTTGGCACAGTCGCTGCGACTGTCACGAATTGCTGCTGCACGTACAACTTAATATTGTCATTTAAAGGCGCAACAAAAATTTACAGCCTGCTGTAGCACAGCGAAAGCTGGCTGTGTAGGGAACAGAATGGGTCCCTACGCATCTGTTCATGCCCAATTTCAAATTGTCTGTACGTTGGAAGAGAGAGAGAAGGCTCACCGCTCCTCCAACTGTTGTGGCGGAAGGTCGTACTGCATTCCAGGTGCAGCTTATCTACCTTTGAAAGCCATAACAGCGGGCTGTGAGCGTCCGCAAGCACTCTGGTATCGTACAGTATAAAATTAATTATTTTGGATGTTACATCTAACTGCCACTCTCGTAAGCGTACCATTAACACAATGAAAACAAATAACTACGCCCCAAGAGCTGAACTCCAGCTAAGGCAGGAAAAGTGGACCGAGCCCTGACTAGCCCAGCATCATAGGCTATAATAAGCTTTATGTAACATATAGTTAATACCACAGTACAGTGAAGGTATTCACTGTCCTGTTGTGCCTAAAGTGTTCCTTGACATAAGCATATGGTCAGAATTACTATTATCTAAACAAGGCTCATCACACGCCGTTGAGTCGCATTTTTGAGTCTCATCACAGAGTGGCTTACGCTCCGTATTGTAAACAAGCTGTACTTGGTAAACAAGCGGGGTCTTGTAAGGGCCAAGCTGTGTCGGTGAAAAAAAACTCCAGACCTTTATATTCAAATTAAAGACACTAGAGTAGCATGAAAGCACTTTCTTGAAGAAATAATTCCGCATTACTATTTAATTAGTTCTTCTATTGTTTTTAATTACCTTTCTCATTCTTTCAGGCTTTTCGTCGGATAAGAATATGAAATATTCAAATATTGGTCGGTAACCATATCACATTTAGCTCGTTCATCAGCTTGTATATGGGCTGAGACAGATTTCTTCGCAGAAAGTTTTTTATGTGCTTCCATGGTATTTAAACTCGAGATAAAAATATTCTAGGTAAAATGATGGGTATTTGCAATTGACAATTTTCTCAATTGTTGGCAAAAATTTTACTACAACATTTTTCACACTGAAACAACCTTCAACTTGCACCAACTAAGAATTTATAGTTACTAAATACGGCCGTAATAAATTTACTGCACAGTAGAAGCAAATTATGATACAGTGTTGAAAAGCTGAATTTGTTATATATAGAATCTAAGGAATTCTAGCAGTTCCATTGTTTTAAGTCTCAGAAAATTTTGCCGACTCTGTAAATAGCTGCAGAAATGGAAGGTGTTCAAAGCACATTGGAAAAATAGGAGGCGATGTCGCGTATGCTCTGGATTATTGTAAATTGACCATTGTATTTCCCATTCCTGACGTGCTGACAATATTATGTAAAGAATAAAGTTACAATATACAAAACGCCCGCCCCGCGTGGGTTCGCACTTAGTTTATCAGTAACTTCACATGAAAGTACAGCAATGTTATGCTATTGTTGGTTGGTTAGCATTTCAGTGCAAGTTTTTGTCTCCCCCAACTCATATTTAGAAAAACGTATATGAAGCATTTATGAAAAGCCATCACCGTTAACATGTGTAGAAAAAGATTCAGAGGGTTACTGCTGAAATAACTGAATAGCATTAAACCGCTAGGTTCAGCCCTCATTACCACAGTGACGATATCCTATAGGTACATGGGCAAAGATTGAATACAAAAGAAGGCACATCAGAGCGGTTAAGAACACACGTACTGGAGGTAACTACCAGTTCAAACGACAGCATCAGCTTGTACAATCGCGTGAAAGTGCCATGAGATGGCATAAACCCAGTCGCCACACAAAAGTTCTCGTGACAATAATTACGTCATACTCACGTCACTGGTTGTCATTCTCACGCGTCACGGCGCCCACTGAAGACAGATTACCTAAACGGAATTTTGGCTGTCCTAAAAACTTTTTGAAAACTTTAGGTTCTGCGGCGACCAAGACGTTTGTTAGGGTAGGTTTGCTTTAGAATTTAGCCAGGTGTCGATGGACAAACGATTATGCTCTGAACGCATTACTCCGAGTAATCTCGTAGTTTTTAAAAATAAACTTCACGTAAATCATTCCTTGCTATCGTACGTCTGGGAGCAGAGAGTGCGGTTATTTTCAATTCATTGGGATGAAATGCAGTGCATGTTGTTTAAATTAGTATGCTGTTAAGCATATTATAAAAAATAATCATGACAGTTTTGAGACGCAATGCAGCTACATAAAATACCTATTCCGCTAATACAGTAGGTAACTACCTTCTCGAAATAAGTAGGAACCACATAATACAATTTCGTAATTATCAATTCTGCAATTATTATTTTTAAAATTTCAAGCCCGGGCGGCCACGGACAGGTAGTAATACTCAAGTGAAGCAATTTGCAACACCGGGAAGCCCAAAACGCTGCTTAAGAAAATCCAACAACAAGCCATTAACAGCTGACTTAAACGCCTTCAGGCCAACATGTCCGAAAGCAGATGCCGGCAATAAATTTCTAACTCCAACAGACCCAGGCACGAAACACCGACTGAACTGACGAGTTGTGCATCGTACATTCTCCAAAGTGAAAGAGTGCGCCTCAACTGCAGCACGTGTAACCCTCCTTGAGACATTGAGGGCCGGGACAGAAGAATACAACGAATGTCTTTCATTGTTGTAAACCTTATAAAACATACAGAGTCCGCTACCTCTCTAGTATGGGACAGATTCACCAGATCATTTTCGGCGCACAGACTGCTGGGTGAACTCACAAAACGGCCCAGCAGATTCAAGTGACTGTCAGCAGCTGAAGCCCAGACCGGTGAGCAATACTCCAACACCGGCACTAAGAAAGCTTAAAAGCATCTGCGCACAACATCACTGTCACCAAATACAGATTTCACCTAGGGTACGCAGCTAGGGGCCCAATCTTACTGGAAGCACGTGACACCCGTCGCCTAATACGCGGCTCAAAGGTAAGCTTCTTATCAAAGACAGCACCGAGAATCTTCAAGGAGCTAGACTCCTGAAGCAAAGTGTCATCTATCCTCAGCTGTGGATGCTGCGGTAAAGGTGCCCGAGGCCGACTGATAATCATCGACTTGGTCTTACTGGCATTCCGCTTCACACTCTAGGCCGAGTACCATGAACAATGTGTGACAGATCCCTATTCAGAGATTGGGCGACATCATTACGCATACTGGGGGCAGGTATCACTGCTATCAAAGTGGAATCATCGGCATAGTTGATCACCGTGTTCACTAGCGAAGACAGCATGCCACTACTCACTAGTATACAGAACGAACAGCAGCGGGCCAAGTACGCAACCTTGATGGAAGCCAGACTCCACCGTGGCTGAGGCACTCAAAAAACCGTCAACAGATACACTCTGCGTTCGCCCAGAAACAAAATCGTGAATGATTGACGGAACCCTACCACTTACACCAAACGACTCCACAATTGAACATATTCACGGCAATATCGGATGTTTTCATTTTTCTGGGAGTCACGTGACGAACTGCGCAGGTCATAGATGGTCAGGCTATCCTTTCTCGCACAAAACAACCATTACAGGTACCTCCAAAATATGAGTCTATTACCCCACTGGGATAATTTACCCCCGGGGATGGAAAACACTGAGCTCAGGGGATGGCCATAAGTTCAGGACGTATAGTGGTAAGTTATCGGATTGGTAACCAATTAGTACATATGTAGCCTACAAAGGTGAACAAAATTAATGTTCAAGTGTCGTCCCGACTGCATCTTGAAGAGCGTACAGAGAGGCAACGGCAACAACAATTACTTTCGTCAGACATGGCGCGCATTGTCACTACCAGCGAACACGAGAAAAAGAGCTGATCCACACACACACCCGACGAACACCTGCACGAACAGATGAACGAACTCGCGAGACGCCAGTAGCGGTGCGTGCATGAGCGCACGTCTGTGTGCGGCGTGTGAACGGAACCGGAACGACGGAACGGACTCCGCCACCTCCTCCGGAACGGGGGAGAGGGCAAAGGAGCGAAGGGGCAGGGGGGTGGGACCACGCAGAGCACCAGCCTCAGCAAAGGAAATTAAACTTTCTCCATAACAAAAGCGAAAAATGAAATTAAGACATACGGTGTAGCGAAAGTTAACTCTTAGCGTTTCTTTTTCATTTATAAAATGAGTGTGTGCGAGCGTTGTTCAATGAACATACGAAGCTACGCACTTCAGTGATATAGCGTCTTTGTACCAACCAATTCCAGAGAATTCTTTTAGTATTACGTATCAAAGTCGCTCCACTTTCCATTTCATTAAGTGATAATTTTATATGTTTATTTACTATATGTCTTAATCAACCAAATGGCTGCAATCTCCTCAACCACACAGTGGTACGATACAACCAGATTTCCTCCGGCGGGTACATACGACAATATTTTGTTCCCGTACACAATACTCATCGTCCTGAGACGTTACCGCGTACGAATGAACAGCAGAAAAGTTCACTGTATCTTCAGTTCTCGTTGACTCTAAGACTAAAAAAACGTTACCTGTAACTTTATTATTGGCACTCGATAAGCCAGCTGACCCGACGTTAACATTATAGTAATTCTATGGGTAAACACACAGCTGTGTTTACAGGGACACAGCCAAACTTCGGACGCTGAGTAATTCGGATAGGGGCCGAGGACATAGGTGCGAACTCGCCTTTACGGGCAGTGCTTCGAAAATGAACCTGGCGATATTACGAGTCAGTCCCGTAAGAGATTAACGCTGTAAGAACCAAAGCACATAATTAATTACTTAACAATGCTATTGCTACAAGAAATATATGTTTTTTCGGTCCTTACGGGGTTAAATACAGAAAAAACAACCCACGTTCACGTGTCGACGAATCTTCATTTATCTCAGCACAACACATAGCAATAAGCAAGACCAGTCTCTTCTTCGAAACATTCAATGGCCCTTCAGTGACACGCACATGTGTGAGTGCATGCAGTGTTAGTGACGTGTGGTGACGTCATCGAGGCAAAGTTAGTGGCAGCAGATGCAGAGCAGCTGATGCACCTGAGACCGCCACAGCTCTGCAGCCAACAGGTGTACCGATCATGCGGTGAATACAACACGTCATGGCGCAGTGAACGGTATGTGAACATGACAACCGGTGGCAAACCCAACGATATACAATAAAGCTTACACTCTATGATATAATGAACGCTATAAGAAAATTACAGCCGGGTGACATAGTGAACGGTAAATGACAATGAATTCGCATACCGAGTGATGTAATATTATAACATCCCGTGGCAAAACGAAGGATAGAATGAATAAAACACCATACAGATGAATGAATAATAAAACTAATGTGACATCCTAAAGTTAATGGAAGATACAGCGAATATGACACCAAACTGCATAATGAGTGATACTGTGTATACGACACTATCGCACCTCGGTTAGTACATGTACACCTCCACCAGGAAAGCCCCTCACGCAGTACAGGACTAGAAAAGGAAGGAAACAAAGAGAGAGCACAAAAAGAGAAGCATCCAAAAAAGATCACCAGGTAGTATGTATGGAGCTTAGGAAGTTTATCAAATAAAAAGTCCCCAAATTTGGGGTATCTGAACCTGCATTAAAAAAAATCGGGGTTTCCTGTCGGACAGGCCTTGGCTCGGATGCTCAAAGCACGTTGTAAGAAAGTTACACTCACTACTTTTTAGATGTAGCTACCGATGTTGATGTTATGGTTCAGGTTTAGTTTCTTCGTTATTCTGATCTCCACTAAATTAGCTACAATGAAGAGTTATTTTAACCCGAAAGCGACGTACCTACATAATAATAATGTATGCATCAAGAATGAATGACACACAAATTAGATTTCGTAGCTAAAATACTAAATTCAAGCATCCAATAAAAAAAAGCCAACAAAAAAATTAAACGGTAGCCGTAGCGTCAATGCTTTCAACGCCGTGGCTGTACAGCTCACCAGCTCGTTACCTAGGTACCTTTCGGAGTGTTCTGAGCATTGTTACCTCCGCCAAGGAGGTTATATTTTCGTAGTGTTTGTCTGGCTGTCCGTTAGTCTGTCACCAAGATAACTCAAAAAGTTATGAACCGATTTGGATGAAATTTACAGGGATTGTTAGGTATGTTAGGAGGAACAGATGATTAACTTTTGGTGAAGATATGTCCATCCGTT
>LQNS02277217.1:13558262-13570852 GCA_001587735.2 Parhyale hawaiensis
AATTGAACGTGATGGCTAACATGATAACACCGTTTTTGGCAAACTCATAGCTTTGTTTATGAGGCCTCCCTCAATAGGCTAAAACATTCTGACAATTAGCTGGAGAAACCGTTATTTTGACTGGCGTGTGTACCAGCCTCAACCTTCGCATATAACGAGAATCAGGTGAATACTGAACTGAAGGGCCTTATTTTTACGAAAAATGTGAAAGAAGAGCAGGAGAACATTAGCCCCGTCACTGCGCTTTACACGGCTGAATAATTCACTTGCGCGGGCCGTGGCGAGCCGATCTCAGCCACAGTATACAACAGACCGTCCGCAAGCACTATTGTGAAAATACTGATTGTGCGTGTCATTTCAAAGAAAACCATGCAAATAGATGCTGTGCAAAAAACAGCAAGATGACAACAAATTGCAACCTTATTTGAGAAAACAACTGCAGAAAAATATTCACATATAGCTACCTTACCGAAACTGATATTACGTAGCAATATAGTAAACCATAAAAATAGAAAGCCTCGCGGCGTTAGACCATCCAAATTCAACGCCGTCATGTTTTATGGTAAGGTTATACTCTAGACCCAAAGTTTTGTGATTTTCACATCTAGGTCAACCCACCTAGCTCCCTGCAAAAATTATTAACATAGCTCAACTCCTTCTTTATGGATGGACAGACAAACAAATCCTAAGCGAAAACATTATTACCATTCTCGCTTAATTTGCTCGTGGGTGATAAAAACCCCAAGAGCAACACAAATAAGTCCATTACCGACCGTCTGAGCAGTTGTGCAAGAAGCACGTCACCCCCCCCCCTCCCAAATGGCGCTCATCACGCTATTCCGCTCCCCCCTCCCCCCACACACAGACAGAGAAACAGCGCGACACACACGCGATAGACGTGATTGTAATAAAATGTAAAAGTGAATGGCAGAGAGTGTGGCTAATGTACGCCCACTCTATATGATCCATATAGGCTATTAAATCACTAATGCATATATATATACCTAGCTACGTGCCTACAAGTCTACTTACGTGCCTACAAGTACAGTACCTACTTACGGTACACGTTACACTTTCCATATCAGATAAAAAACGAATACATTAAAAACAAGACGAGCACGAGAAGAGACGGTTGCAATATACTCAAGTAGAGGAAGCTCATGCAGGAACTGTTCAATGAAGAAAAAAAAATCTCATAACGACTCTCACGGGCAATAAGAATAGTAATGATTGCTAATAGTATGAGAACGTTTCACAGGTCCCGCTGGTGAATATAATTGCAATTGCTTACCGTGGTTACCCGCACGGTAAGACTGTCAGAGCGCCATTGTAAGCGAGGGCCAACACGACAAAATTCAGGAGGGCCACGAGCTGAAGACATCACTCGTCAATAACAGCCACGCGCCGCACGAGAGCACAAATCAGCCTCTTACGAGTATGACTCGTATGTATCTATTGAGGAGAGAAAGTGTCTGTCACAGGCAACGTCCTCACAGTGATTTGGAACCATTAGACTCTATTTACACGTACATCAGTCGTCACGGCAAGTCCTCAACTGAATGAACAAGTTCCTATGGCAGTCTCGAAATAAATAACTTGTAAGATTATTTTACGCTCAGAAAGTTCCGAACTTTTTTGCTGAATAAATAGACGCAGTAACGTATTCAATTGCTGAGTAACATGCAGGAGAGTAGAAAGAGAAAAGTATCCTGTGTATCTACGCCTTAGAGAATTTTCAAAAGCGTCGACGTGACCTATACCCCGCATACTGCCACCTATACCACCTCACGATGGCTCAGGAAGAAGACAACATGCCAAGCACTTACAACAGAGGATCCCGTGCTCTGCAGGGCCGGCGGCTTCTGAGAAATTTTAAGGGCAGATGATCGGTCCGTCAATTCGATAAGTAGCTTCCGCTGTCTGGCGAGCGTCACGGAGCTGCGGTGTCACGCGAGCTGTCTGGCCAGTGTAAGAGTCACGTGACGTGTGACTGTAACGGACGGGGCGTTACGGGCGGACGAGCTTTGGTCGCGTGAGCAAGCAAGTAACTCCGATAATGTTTTATTAAGTTACTTTTAAAGGAAGTATAATGAAATGATACAAGAAATTTTCTCCTATGCTTACCTATCGTTAGAGTATAAAGCAATCAACCGCTTTAACATTAAAAAATATTTACAGTTGAAGAGCACTATAAATAGCTAATCGGACGAGACAAGGTCGACAAGCAATATTACAGCAAAATGTAACAATGCGTAAAGAGATCTTTTTTTTCAACGCAAGATAATTTGATATTTTTTCTATGTATAACTACGTACCTACCTACTAAGCTGTTGTTGGACCAGTAAATGGTGTATGCACTTTGCTCACCAGCTGTAAATTAGATAAGTTATTTACTACAGCAAAGAAGCAGTGGAGCTTCTTAGTGAGGTAATACCTAGCTGCCGTGGGAAATTGCTGAAGCTCAAATCCCAAAGCACTTAAAACTGCCCAACTGAGAGTAGGTTGAGCGTAGGTTTCAAGACCATAACAAAATGAGGATCTCACAGAAGACTAAGCTGAATTCATAATAGCACTGGAAGTTGAATACATTCATGCATGGAGGTGGCGGGATAGAGGCTTTCTTCTTCTTTGTTTCAGCCTTGTAAAGCGAAAAAGTCGTATGCAACACGTCGAACTAACGCAACGTTGAGCACTAACACCATACAACGTACACGATTTATAGAATTTTGTTGGAGATATACGAATACGACCATGAGCCACTAGAAAGCAAAGAACAGTTTAACATAACAGGAAGAACCAATATAGAACCATCAAGTCTGCCAAGAACAGCGCGATCGTCACTTGTCAAGCCGCAGAGGCAGCAGCAACCAACGCGAGAGGGACGTCTATGCCCGTACACAGTATAAAGATAACACTAAAGTGGTCATTAATACTAAGCAGCAGTGCGACATGGCACGGAAGTTGTTCTAAATGGAGCGTTTCTCACCTCATTATTATAGACCTATTATATTTACATATTTCAGTAACATCTTAAAAAACAGCCATAGCTAACTAAAGTTCTTTGGACGTTGTTGGAAGTAGATGTCGGCATTCAATAAAAAGTTGTTTATTAGCTTGATGTGGATGCCGAGAATGGGTGCTGAACAAATCGAGGGGAGGGGGGGGGTAAGAATTGCTTTGGTGCATGTACATCAAGTCGAGTCCACACTACAGTTATGATGTGGGAAAATATATCTATCAGGTTGCAGGTAAACGCTTGTAATTCAAAATCTCTTTGACGTACGACGGCACAAGTACCACAATTAATAAGCGTGTGTCTCTTGATGTTTTGTTTCGTGGACTAGATGCCTCAACTAGCCTATTTCGTTACCTACAAGCATTTTAGAAAAATGTGAGTCTGAAAAAAAAAAAGAGTCAACGCAAGTAACTTTAGGAAACAGCTGCTGGTTAACCGCTGTCTTCGGCTCCAGAGGGTTCATTTCGAACACGGGCTAGACAGCAAGAAAAACCTAAGAATTTGACATTTTAGGAAGTCTTAGTTTCCCCTTTCTAAGTCAGGTGTTTATTTTTAACTACAAGAGTTTATTTTCGACCAGTTGTTTCTCTGTTATCCTGGCACTGCCCGTCAGCCATGCAGTTTCACTCGCGATGATACAGACATAGTAAACTGGACTGTAACTGCACATGAAACTTTGAAATAACACTACAGTAATGAGTACAGTCATACTGTACGTGTCACTCATTACAGATACCGTATGGAGAAGCCATATTTATTATTCATTTTACTTGATGCAAATACTTAGGTCTTGATAAAACATAGGCGACGAGAAAGTTGACAGAAACTTTCAACAAACATTGCCGGATATTCGTTTGCACCCGGGGCCCTTCTCTTTCTATACATGTACCTTATAGCACAAAAATTTACTATGCAAACTCTACGATCTTCCTGCTTCGCACAACATCAATTGCTGCGATACCTAATCTCCTATCTTCATTTGTTTTTATTCGAGCGGGTTACTTTGCGATGACCTAATGCACTAAAGTCATTCTCTGCATGTAACAGCCATGGCAGCTTTTAAGCAGTGGAGACACAGATCCCAATTCAATAGAAAATTTCAATGCATTTCGCACAAGAGAAGGAAGAAAATAACAAACCGTTCTCTTGCTGCGGTTACGCTACTCTCGCCGAGTCGTACAAGTACCGTTAGCCGACACAAAAATGAACGTCAGCTCTTATTTGAGTGGTACAAGGCAGTACACACGAATGACTTGCAAATGCAGTATACACAAAGTGCATGCAGCAAGCGCACCGCTATACCATCATGCCTATATTTAGATACAACCGACCAACCATACAAGCACTGCACCTTCGCGCGCAGCATTGGTAGCAACGCACCGGACGGTTGTCGTTATTTTCATTTGTTTTCCTTTGCTCGAGTCTTGTTTCCCTCAGAGTTCGCTATACATCCCAATAAAAGGAGATTTGAACACATCCCATATACATAGGTACGGAAAAAGCGAACTAAGAAAGAAGAGGAAGAGTAACATACAAAGATTATCAGTAGGAGTATACGAAGAACGCAAGTAAAAGAAGCTAAGTAGACGTGTACGTACATACAGTATATAACGTAGCTTAAACCTAGCTGGGCACAAAGCAATGTTTCACGAGAGGCAGATGAAAAGACATCAAGTCTCGTTCGATGGATACATCAAAGTTAACCTAAGCCAAGCTTTTTCGTCCCACTGCAGGCCCATCTTGATAGCTTTCATAAAAATGAATAATTTCTATGGGTAGCCAACGAATGAGTCAGGCTGGACTCCAGAAAGAGGGGAAAACAGTTCCGATGGCAATACAATTTTCCGCTCCTTTGGCTACCCTGCAAAGCACTGGCACAGTAGCCTTGAAAACGCACCTAATCACAGTCACGCGTGCTATCTCTGCCATTTAATAAACCATACGTGCACGTGTGAGAAATTACGATAAGAGATCGTGGCGACAAGAAACAAACAGACGATACTGCATCGCTAACCTGGCGATCTGCCAAGCGCGAGCTCAGTACATAGATACAGTCGGCGGCGTGTCCATGCGTAGAAAAGTAATCAAACATTATGTAAAATGTTCCAAGAAAGTCAAATGATAGCAAACCAAGTACCGTGGCAGTAGCAAATATAGTTATATAATACATCACACAACAATAAAGAATTTGAGGAGTAGCTATACAGCCTAAAAAGCAAGGTTTCTGTAACTCTCATGAATGATATCGCATTTGTTTCTCACTAGATGGCGCAAATAATATGCGTTGTGTTATATGTACCTTATTCGCTGCAATAAACGTTTTAAATGGGGAATGACTTAGCAGCCATAAAGGTAAACCGGAGAGTCAGAACACTACTAACGTTACATCATTATGAAGTAACTGACTTTTCTTAGCAATACATAGTTATTCCAACGGTTTAAATTGTTTTGGTAGGGCGAGTCAGGAGGAACCTCATATCCGCACTGTGTTGTTTTACTACGCGGCTTGTTACTCCCACTGTCTTCCTAATGGAGAAAAAAACCTTTTAGCGGGGTAGCCCAGCCTGAGTAAAGGTTAAGATAACAACAACCCACGATAACTACAAATCATGGTTCAGAATCTTTGAATCATTTGTTCATACGCAAAGTAGGTACGCCTCCAAATAGTTGCTTCAGCCTTTCTGAATTCTTGGCAACCTAAAATTGAAAGCAAGTAGTCACAATGTCAGAAACAGTGGAACGAATTAAGCATCGTATACGGTAATAATATGACGGCAGACGTATAGACACGGCGGGCGGCGACGATACGCGTAGTGTATGTAACGATTATGGGCAAGGGAGGAAATTAACTTTAAAACGATGAACTCAAATGTTGCTTTCTCATAGGGATAGCCCTTTGTGGAACGGAATTTGGAAAGAAAGCGGTCCTTGTAGGGTTAAGAACGCACACCAACATGGATCACCGAACGTGAAGCTAACACATTTGAGAAGAAAAAAATCAAATAAAATCACCAGTTGGAGCACGGCGTGTTGGAGAATATGCAACATAGCCAGTTAAATGTGAGAACGGTGGCTCGGAACGCCATATGGAACTTTTACCAAAAGACGATCTCTAAATCCCATAAGCGCTTCTATCTAACGCATTAGCTAGTATAAGATCTGACATAGAGCACCAAAAGCTTTAACAATGGTTGTATAGAGAACATACGGTATAGGCAATAGGCATACACAAGAACTAAGCCCACAAAGCAGCCATCGAGGGTTCACGACACCCCAAGTTTAAGTGTAGGTAGGTACCTATCGAGACACGAACAGCATACGCGATCACGTCCCAAAAGCACGGCTGGGGGTAAGCCAGCAAACAAAGTTGTAAGAGAGAGCCAGGAAGAAGTGATTGATTAAAAAATGGCGAATTTCACGAGCAGAATGTGGTAAGGCTTTGAATCAATTACAATCATTCATTTGTTTACCAAGATAAGCATGGAATGGATGTCCCATAGCACATACATACTACTTATAGCGTATGTCTCAACGTAACAAATTTCAGAACCCATTTCATCTATTTATTTCCATTGAAATGACTGAAAACAAAAACAAAGGTCACGGAGTATGCCTGCTCAATTGACAACAATAGGCAGAAAGCAGCCATGCCCCGTCTGCATTGACAGTTGCAGAGGTTAAGTCCACTTGCAGGCCTGGCGCCAACACCTTTAAATATAACCGCGAGCGCCCGCTCCACAGCGGTATATATCAGTATATTCTCCAGTATATGCTGCAGACACTTACAGCCGTTGCCCATAGTGTTTGTTCAACTGGAGAATGCATACAGTTAGAGCAGGAATACTCGTGTAATGAGGGCCGTTCGGAATACTCAGTGCAACAGCTGGGCCGTGTAAAATAGGCCTGCACTGACAGTGACGAAAGTATTACGAAGAGAACACTAAATCACACATCATCAGATAGTACGCTACTTTTAGCTCATCAGGACGCAACGTGATGTTGCAACCTGGGGCTTGTGAAGGGTGAATAAAAAGTACTGAGTCTCCAAGCAATGGCATAGGTACGCACGTTCTAGAAAATCGTCAGTCAGTTCTTTAGTTCTGTCATTTCACCAACGGTTCATGTCTAACTCTGACTCCTTCCTCCCAGAAACATGCGCTTTTTCCCGACCCTGACTTTGTAGCCCTGATGACCAACAGTGGTATTTCTAAAAGCATATAAAAGCAATACTTATAGGCTAATCTTACAAGTGCAGAGTTCAACTGGAGAAATAAATGATACAAAGCCTTACCTGATATCTGGCAGACCAGTTCTTCAAACGACGAAGAGGCACTTATGTCTTCTGCTGCCTGCAGTCCAGACACACCGCAGAAGAGGCCGTTCCAGGAGAACACGAAGGTGTCAGGTTATAGCGTGACACGATATTCCAAGTACTGAGCTGGACGGTGGCTGGAATGCATGCAGGCTCAGCGCAACACAATATTCCAAATATGGTTTTGAAAGCGACAGGAACGTGACCGGACTTAACACAACATAACCACGGGCAGCTTTCGAGAGCAATTCAATACGTGGCATGAAACGATACGCCAAGTCTACACAAACTTAAATCAAGCACTTTGTAGTGCATTGACGCTCGACTGCAATAATCGAGAAAGACAAAGGTCACGCTGCCGATATACTGTATATGAATATTTTTAGTGTAGGTAACCGGAAGAAAGGAACAAACTAGCATGTGAAACGTTGAGTCACTGTTGCAGATGGACTTTCACAAGGACACGCATTTCAGCATTTGTGCTCAAAAGTACACACACAAGTGTCTATTTCTAACTAATTATCACTTCAAATACCAGGGGTATAGAATTGACAGTATTTTACAGCGGTACGCAACTTTGACACTGCTATGCTCACCATTTTTCAGGTTGAACTGACGAATGGGCGGGCAACTGTTCCAAATATATCCGAACAAAAACACACACACAGTAGCTTACAGTCGCTGGCGACACTTCAGACAATCTTCACAAGAAAAACATTCCAGTCAAGTGATATAGCTCACAACTTTTGAGCAAGAAAAATATTTTCAGTTGCGATAAGAGAAGCGAACTTGTAAAAAATAGCACCCGTCTAGCACAAACACTTGAACCTGTTCAACCAGCCAACACCATGCAGAACTTGCACGGGGATGACACCTTTCAAAAATATACACACTTCTGTAACATGCGGTGATGGGGCGCACGAATAGCTGCGACAACTACCAAGGCACTGCGGAGCTTTGCACTTCACTGTAGCTAGTTGGTCGAGTAAAATTTTGTGCATCAGAAACGATTCTATATATGGTGCCGAAATGCAAGTGAACACATCTGGGCTGAGCACAATTGGCACTCTGGGCAGCAAGTGCTCGATCGTGAGACCGGTTATACGTCCGAAAATATAGATCAAAGGCACTTTATTTGACACTCGAAGGTTCTTCGGAGAATATAAAGTTATAGTAAAAAAGAGAACACAACAAAGGCAGGCGATGGGTATCTTATACAGAGAGAATTACATAGACTACAATTTAAGTTAAGAGGACATTCGGTGCAGATGGGTTGAATAGTGTACGCGCTAAATAGCTAAATGCATCACGATAAATAGGCACTACAGTGTCATGCGGGTGACTAGAGACATCTGAAATGGAAATTGTAATAATTAAAGACTCGCTGGAGAAATCTATGGAAGAAATAACGCGTGGCACATAGCATTCACTTCGCTAAGATAAGAAAACTCTTAAATATGAGAGCATCTCAGATTGTAAGTTGAAGCGTTTTACAGAAGTAATAAAAAATACCTACTGTTTGCACTAAATTATGGTACCTAGTAGTAATAAGTGTTATCGATACTTCATTGTTCAGTTATCCAACGATTATGGCTAAAGATCTGCCAACTATTTTCCAACAATATTTAAACATGAAGCTCCACATGAATAGCAGAAGAGAGTGTTCCACAATTATGGTAACAAACTATACATGTTTTAACGGCTAGTGAAATATTGTTATACTTCGGGTTTCAGCAAATAATAATGCAAGGTAAAGGAACAAAACTTATGGAATTGTATGCAAGATCATTTTGCATAACTACCTCTGTAATGCATCAGAGTCAAGGGTTTAACTTCTACCGCACCGCCCGCCGCACGCTTGTTTTTTTTTTTTTTTTTTGCGTGATTTATGCACACCGCTTGAGCAGCGTTGTCTTCAGAGCGCCGTCAGCAACGTGAGGAGGGCTTGAAACTTTGCATTTTAAAATGCACAGAGCAAAAAGCCAGAAGCTTGAGGGAATTTCATTCATGCTCAATAAGAAATTTTGGTTTCTGACGACATCGTTGTGACTGGGAGAAGTAGGCTGTTGCGTATTCTCTGAGACCAAAACGCCATCAGACAGAGCTAATTTACTCATGAAAAAATTGCACCTTTCATAATGTTGATGTGTATTGCCAGGCCTTAGATTTAATGTCTAATGGCATAAACAAGAAGAAACGATTTAGTGACTACGACTGTGCTACATCCACCTATACCATGACAGATTTTGATTTCAATTGAAGAGTACGCCTTTAATTAACGAAGGCCGAGTCACTCTAAAGTCGGTCGCTGGTTCGGTTTCCAGTATGAGGCTAAATTTCGTTTCATCGGCGATCGAAGACCATGCAGGCATGATTCCTAGCACGTCGCCAGCAGTATATGATGCACGCCGTGAAGACTTCGCACCGTTCTCATGGTCTTCAGAATTCGATTACATACGTAGATATATAAAGTTGACAGTTGTATCGTTGTTTTGGATAGTTAGTCAATTTTGAGAGCACAAGATGTTCCTGAATGAAACTCCAATGGAATGAATTCGTTAAGTGAAAACGTCATAAAACGATAAAGACGTACGTGTCTCCAGGCTCTATATATGATTACTTCCGGTCCGCTCCATACACAAGTGTACCATGGAAGCATACAATATCCAAAAATTTTCCAAATCTAACATTTTGACGAATGATTAAGTGTTAAGAAAGGGTAATAAATAGAGCTGTCAGTGGTCACGATACTTCTCTAAAAGTGCAAATTAAACTTTTTTAGCTAGTAAGTCGTAATACGATCGACAATACCTCGTCAGAACTTCGCTGGTATCGTAAGCCACCATGCACGTACGTTGCAACACAAGCAAATTTGTGTAACTCGATTACAACAGACGCCGAGTTGCGTCCGACAAGACCGACCACAGATGGAAATGACTTGCAACTATTTTGAGCTACAAAAGTTTCAGTAACAAAAAATTTGCAAAGCTTTTCGTGGACAGATCGTTTCCTAAACAGCGGATACAATGAACTGAATCTTTACCGTGATAATGAGGAAAAGGATAGTCATGAAATACGCACATCCATATTATCTAACCGTATGCACACTCTTCTCTGGACGAGTCGATGCTAAGGCGCAATGTAGCTAACACTAAAGCGGTACCATTTTTTGAGTTTGAAAGCGGTGAAAGAGTCTAGCTTGGTTCGGCTATACGGAGTTCATAATAGCACCCTGTTACATGAATATCATATACTAAATTAGAACTGAAAAGGACCATTTCCTGATAACTCAAACTACGATTCCTTCCCATCTGCATGGTCAATACCAAGATTATAATACTCGGTATCATTGATAAGTGACCCTAAATATGTATTTCTCTTGGAAATTTTGACACGGCCGGCGGGCCGAGTACACATATTGAGCTACAACATCAGTCGAAACAATATACAGGATGGAATAAGGCTGTTGCTTCAATATGTGCCTTGGCGAACTGAAACTAGATGCGAAACTGCGCATTCAAAACGAGATATTCACCTTACCTAAAACATGACTCGTCCCTACAGGCAACACGTGCGAGTACACTGCTGCTACCGTGAAAAATAGAACAGTTGCGAGTACATTACCGTGAAAAATAGAACAGTTGCGAGTACATTACCGTGAAAAATAGAACAGTTGCGAGTACATTACCATGAAAAATAAAACAATCAACAGTAGTCGCAAAGCAGGAAAGAACAGAGCAGCGAGTTACGGTTCAGTGACGTCGAAGCGTAGAGAGTAACGGAGGCTGCAGACCTGTGCGTGGTGAGGTGCAACGCTGTGCAGACTGCAGCAGGTAGGGTGGTGCAGTATTTGCAGACACTTTAAATGTTTGAAGCCAAACTTGGAGCGGAGTGAGAGATAAAACAATAGAATCCTTTATAGGGCAAAATTTAGATATTAGATTCCCAGTTTTCAGTAAAAAAAAAACACGCTCACTTGGATAAAAAGCTGTCTCAATTATTACCTCCGCCAAGAAGGTTATGTTTTCGTCGTGTTTGTTTGTCGTCTGTCACCAAGATAACTCAAAAAGTTCTAAACCGATTTGGAAGAAATTTACAGGGATTGTTAGGTGGGTATGTTAGGAGGAACAGATGATTAACTTTTGGTGAACAGATGTCCATCCGTTTGTTTGTTTGTTTGTTTGTCTGCCTCATTTTTCTCAATGTCATAAGTCAAAAAGTTATGGATGGACTTTTATGAAATTAACATGAGTTGTAGGCATATAACAAAGAGTAAATAACCAAATTTTGGTAATGATCCGTTTGTTCGTTCGTTTGTCACTGTTTTCAATTTTATGCTTGTTAGCACAATAACTCAAATACAATGAATGGATCTTTATGAAATTTATAGGAGTTGTTAGTAATGTTGAAAGACATAAATAATTAAATTTTGGTGCAGATCGGTTTGTTCGTTTGTATGTTTGACTCATGTTTGTCATAACGTTTGTCAGCAGTATTACTCAAAAAGTTATGAGCGGATCTTCAATAAAATTCCACAAGCTATTATTACTATCAAAAGACACAAATGATTAGATTTTGGAGTTTACACAAAGAAAATTATGGTTTCAGAGCCAATTTGAATTTTTTGCTACCGTTGCCTCGCATGGCATAGGTATGCTCTCTCAGAGTGCTCTAGTTAGGTATGAGTTCCACCTTGATGCGCAGAGTCAACAGAGCACACAGACATCTCCGTGCCCTGCGACATACAGCAGTAAAACGTAATCCGTAAAGTAACCCATTTAGTTAAACAATCGCTGAAACAGTTCAAAATTATCCAGGCAATTATATATTCAACAACGCGCTTTGTGATCCATGAGACGAATGAGACCAACCATGGCAGTACCTGTTAAAGTAAACCTATACCCTACTTTTCGCAGAAACAGTTTTATTAACAACTAGAGCACTCTGAGAGCGCATACCTACGCCAAGTGAGGCAACGGTAGCAAAAAATTCAAATTGGTTCTGAAACCATAATTCTCTTTGTATAAACTCCAAAATCTAATCATTTGTGCCTTTTTATAATAATAACAGCTTGTTCAATTTTCTTGAAGATCCGTTCATGACTTTTTGAGTTAAAGTGTTAACAAACGTTATGACAAACATAAGTCAAACATACAAACGAACCAACCGATCTGCACCAAATTTTGATCATTTATGTCTTTTAACATTACTAACAACCCCTATAAACTTCATAAATATCCATTAATTGTTTTTTGTGTTATT
>LQNS02277217.1:13570887-13588080 GCA_001587735.2 Parhyale hawaiensis
TTGGTCATATACTCTTTGTTATAAATCTAACAACTCATGCTAATTTCATCAAAATCCATCCATAACTTTTTGAGTTATGACATCGAGAAAAATGAGGTAGACAAACAAACAAACCTCAAACAAACAACTAACCAAATACTGGACAATTTTATTAGTAGGCTGAATCGACCGTCTGTGAAAATTAGATAGGTAGGCGCTCTTACATGGTTACGTAGTTCAGTCGTGTCTGCACTGATTATGGGGGGAACAAGCAGACGGTATACTGGTGCTTGCGGCTCCCCAAGCTGGTAGAGACCACAATCGATCACGCAGAACACTGACGGCTCAACGCATTCAAATAGATGCTCAATATTAGCAATGTAATAGCTCTGTGCAACCATCATATTCACTCCCCTGCACAACGTTATAATATACATACACTCTAGTTTTTCTCGCAACACGTCACGACAATAATTTCTTTTCCCGGCATTGCGTTACTATACAATTGATTTTTTTTTCAAGACATTGGTTGAGTTAGCCCCTACTGCAGACAGAACAACAATCTGCAGTGTAGGCAGCACGTCAACAAACAAGGAAGAAGGCATTTGATTCTCCGAATGCTTTACAACATTACCAGATGTTCTCCTCAGCCACTTCTGATTAATAACTAACGGTCTTTCAAAATCTAAACCCGTCGTCCTCAGCAGTTTTTGAGTCAAAATTACAATTTACCAAAATTTATTCAAGTAGGTATGTTCTCTTGAACAACTTCAGAAAGACATTGTATGTATGCTTCTGTAAAGGTACCGTGCAAGTGTTATCTACAACAACTTTTAACTGATACGTTTCATGGTTTGCTCAATCTAAAGAAGTTCTCAGCAACTTTGTACATCTCATGATCGTGAAATTTAAAGACATTCTCCTCAGTAACTTCAGACTGAAATTTTATGTTTCATAAAACTCAACACAGGAATAACCATGTGAAACTCCAGCTTCTCGGGCCAATGACATTGTTAGAAACGTCCTCCATGAACGACGTTGGGCCATAAGCCAATCTCACTCACGCTGTGCCGTTTTATTACAAGGGCTCTCTCTGAAGATCTCTTTCTCATATGGTATTACCATAGTAAACGACCCCTCGTAGCTACATAGCACAGCCTGAATAAGACAGNATCTCACTCACGCTGTGCCGTTTTATTACAAGGGCTCTCTCTGAAGATCTCTTTCTCATATGGTATTACCATAGTAAACGACCCCTCGTAGCTACATAGCACAGCCTGAATAAGACAGATTTGGGGGTTCAGACCGTTTTGTTCAGCAGCCTCTGACTGATATTTAAGTCACTCGGTGAACTTCAAAGACATTAATTCTCTGCCTCAGCTTTGGCCGGGGAGCAACAGCAGGAACGGTGAGTGCAGGAGGCAGCAGCCCTGAGCACACCACCACTCGAGTGGCACCATCATCTGTCTTATCGAGAACAACCTCACCGCTCCCCACTACTGCAATCAGCAGCTCTGAGGTGCTCTTCGATAGCCGCTACTGCAGACAGAACAACAATCTGCAGTGGAGGCAGCCGGTCAACAAACAAGGAAGAAAGCATTTGATTCTCTGAATTCGTTTTAACTGAAATAATTCCTTTGCGGCAAAGAACATACGATATGTGTTATCTTGAGCAATATGAATACCATAGTTGAACTATATCATTTATAAAGGAAACAGCGTATAAGGTGATTTAAAAGTAATTGCAGACAAGTTAACTGATATTAATATATCAATATAGAGAGAGAAGATGGAGGAGCATTCACGATACAGTCAACGCCACAGAGAGAATTAACTTCTTGCAGGCAGTCACAAGCAGATGGATGATGATGCAGCTCCTGCCAGTTTAGATTAGATTAAAATATTAGCTCAAGCCTACCTCGTCATTCACCAAGCCGTGTCACAAGAAAAGAAACTAAGGCGCACTTGACATGATATCGCTAAACGGAAATACATGCACGGAAGATATCCACGGGCGCGAACATAAATTCGAAAGGGAAAAGCGAGGGCAAAAAATAAATGCTTGTATGAGGACGTGTTGTCAGTCCCCGATGCAGCTCACGCTAGAAACACGCAACTCTGCCGCGCGACACAAAGAGCGGTGCAGCAACAGGACTTGGCGCGCAAATCTCGCAACAGTCGCCGTACGTTACCAGCTCTGCCGCGAGACGTGACGACCGCGCCATGATTGTAATCTGGTATCGGCCGCCTGAGGTACAAATGCGCGAGTATATTGAGCCACATATTATCAAAAGGGGAAGCAACCAATACTGTGTTTCCACTGATTGAGGATGTTAATTTTCAACAGTATTGCAATGATATGAAGGGAATTCCGTAATTAGCTGTAAGGTTATTTTGACCAAATAGCGCAGGTAGGGCCTTATTTTAATTTTTCCCCAAACTCTCTATAAGCCGGAATGTTCGGCAATTCGGAGAAAATGCCCATCATTATAATTTTTCTTTAAATTCATTTCACAAAATTGCCTTGATATTACGTTTAAAGCTTTTTTCAAAAGTTCAATGTAGCCTGACTCGGCTGAAAGGACCCTTAGTGATTAATTTCAAAGACCGAAAATCCGAAAATAAAGAAACCAGAAGCCGTGGCTGTAACATAACTGGTTATTATTGCAGTTTAAGGGCATAAAAATGGTGTTTTTTCTTTCTTTCTTTTTATATAGCTAGTGTATTTTGACGTGCAGAATCCAAATTTGAAATCCGTGTTTTTCGGACGGCCCTAGTTTTTTAGTTATAGTGATAAAACCTGTCCCATCATTTTTCCATGGTAGAAAATACCCAACGATGGCACAGCTAGTGAAATGGACAACCTTTTTAAATAAGATTTTACCCTAACCTAGGTTAGGTTAGGCTAAAGACCTATTTAAAAGGTTGTCCACTGCAGTGATGATTGCACTGTTCCATCGTTGAATATTTTCTTCCACAGGAAAACAATACCTTTGATACCTTTGATGATACTTCGGACGAGGTCCAGGCGACGTTACGCGCGCCGCCCATCTTGTGCAGAGGTAATGCTGCAGTCCGTGACGAGCGGTGTGGCTAACAATGAGTTATCCCCACAGTTCACGTAGCCGCTTACAGCAGGTTTATCAGGCACTTTCAGTAAGTATGCGTCCAGTAAGTTTTTAAATTTCGCAGCCTCTGTACTGGTGACATTTCGAATGAGACGAGGCATTTTGTTGAATAATCTCGCCCCTCGGACTACGAAACTATTAGAATACTTTGTGACTATCGCATCACCACCAGTTTTGATCGGAATGCGCACCTCACAAGTGCGACCAATNCAATCTCACTCACGCTGTGCCGTTTTATTACAAGGGCTCTCTCTGAAGATCTCTTTCTCATATGGTATTACCATAGTAAACGACCCCTCGTAGCTACATAGCACAGCCTGAATAAGACAGATTTGGGGGTTAAAAACGTTTTGCTCAGCAGCCTCTGGCTGATTTTTAAGTCATTCGGTGAACTTGAAAGACATTTTGTGCCTCAGTTTTGGCCGGGGAGCAACAGCACGAACGGTGAGTGCAGGAGGCAGAAGCCCTGAGCACACTACCACTCGAGTGGCACCATCATCTGTCTTATCGAGAACAAGCTCACCGCTCCCCACTACTGCAATCAGAAGCTCTGAGGTGTTCTTCAATAGCCCCTACTGCAGACAGAACAACAATCTGCAGTGTAGGCAGCACGTCAACAAACAAGGAAGAAGGCATTTGATTCACCGAATGCTTTACAACTGTAATAATTTCTTTGCGGCAAAGAACATACGGTAGGTGTTATCTTGAGCAATATGAATACCATAGTTGAACTATATCATTTGTAAAGGAAACAGCGCATGAGGTGATTTAAAAATAAACTGCAGACAAGTTCACTGATATTAATATATGAATATAGAGAGAGAGGATGGAGGAGAAATCAAGATACAGTCAACGGCACAGAGAGAATTAAGTTCTTGCAGGGAGTCACAAGCAGATGGATGATGATGCAGTTCCTGACAGTTTAGATTAGATTGAAATATTAGCTTAAGCCTTCCTCGTCAATCACCAAGCGGTGTCACAAGAGAAGAAACTATTTTCAAACGGCAATACATGCACAGAGGATCACCACGGGTGGAACAGAAATTCAAAAGGGAAAAACCAAGGGCAAAAAAGAATGCTTATATTAGGACGTGTTGTCAGTCCCCGATGCAGCTCGCGGTAGAAACACGCAACTCTGCGCGCAACACAAAGAGCGATGCAGCAACAGGACTTGGCGCGAATCTCGCAACAGTCGCCGCACGTTACCAGCTCAGCCGCGAGACGCGACGACCGGGCGATGATTGTAATCCGGTATCGGCCGCCTGAGGTACAAATGCGCGAGTATATTGAGCCACACATTATAAAGAGGGGAAGCAACCAATACTGTGTTTCCACTGATTGATGATGTTAATTTTCAATAGTATTGCAATGATTTGAAGTGAATTCCGAAAGTAGCTGTGAGGTTATTTTGACCACATAGCGCAGGTATGGCCTTATTTTAATTTTTCCCCAAACTCTCTAAAAAAAGTCTCTATAAGCCGAAAGGTTCGGCAATTCGGAGAAAATGCCATCATTATACTTTTTTCTTTAAATTCATTTCAAAAAATTGCCTTGATATTACGTTTAAAGCTTTTTTCAAAAGTTCAATGTAGCCTAACTCGGCTGAAAGGACCCTTAGTGATTAATTTCAAAGACCGAAAATAAAGAAACCGGAATAAAGAAACCGGCCGTAACATAACTGGTTATTATTGCAGTTTAAGGGCATAAAAATGGTGTTTTTTTTTCTTTTTATCTAGTGTATTTTGACGTGCAGAATCCAAATTTGAAGTCCGTTTTTTTTTCGGATGACCCTAGTTTATTTAGTTATAGTGATAAAACCTGTCCCATTATTTTTCTATGGTAGAAAATATCCAACGATGGCACAGCTAGTGAAATGGACAACCTTTTTAAATAAGATTTCACCCTAACCTAGGTTAGGTTAGGCTAAAGACCTATTTAAAAGGTTGTCCACTGCAGTGATGATTGCACCGTTCCATCGTTGGATATTTTCTCCCACAGGAAAACAATGGGAAAGGTTTATTCCTAAACTTAAAAACTAGGGTCGTCCGAAAAACACGTACTTCAGATTTGGATTCTGCACGTCATAATACACTATATAAGAATAAAATAACTTTCTTTCATGCCCTTAAACTGTAAAAATTTCCATAACTGCAATATAACCCCCATTAACATGAATAATGAATCCAATCCTTCTATAATAAGAGGCACAAGTCCTTCTTGCTTCATCTGGTGTCATGGAACGTCATACCTACCTACTGACCTGGGGTCGGAGGCTCAAACGCCTTGTAAAGTTACAAGCACCGTAACTGTACTGCTGCAGGCACGAATGCTACCATGTAACTGCTGAAGTTTTACACTTTTATTCTTCGATCTAACATCTGAGTCTGCATGTCTATTACTTAGGTATGCATCAATTGGAGGCTTAAACCACTTTGATCATAAATTTGTCAAGATCAGAATAAGAAAGTGACGAAATCTTAGCCTCGATGCCGGTACTGCTTCAGTATACGTTACCGTAACTTTACAAAGCGTTTGTGCATCCGGCCCTAACTAGAGGTGTGTCCCAATCACGCCAAAACCGGGCTACCGCAACCTGAAGAGGTTACCTTAACCCGAAAAGTGGTTGTGAGAGCGCCATCTAGTGACGAGGGGTGTAAGCTCAACCACATTTAGATTTCATTTAATCTGAAAGTTTGTGATATAAGTTCAAAGTAACTGATCTGGTTAACTTATTCTGGTCTACGGAATTTATTTGTTGCGTCACCGTAACCCGTGTCGCAGTCATCATTTGAGCTATGATTGTGACACGGGTTGCGACTGGCTGGGTCACCGGTGTAGCACCGGTGACCCAGAATGGGCCAGAAATGCTGATTGCGACACACCCCTGATGAAGGCCTAAAATGATACTATAGGCTATTATATATTTGGTTCCGCAGCGCACATTCCCTCAACAATGGTTGGCAAGTGTGCAACCAATAAGCACCAGGGCTATATTGATGTACGATGCCAAAACATCTTTCGATACAAAGAGACGCAAGTGTTACTTCAACTGTTCTTGCGTACGTAGCTTTCGACCCACGGCAAATACAGAACCGTGGACGAACGGGACGTTCATGCGATCGCAATACGTTCTAAGGTGTAATGTATCGCAATGCATTAACAATGATTTCAACATCTCAGATATTAGTTATAGAGTTGCTTTCAAGTATCACTTCGACGACCTAAGGAGGCTATGAACAACGTGGCGGAATAAAAATCATTACTTATCACCGTAAGGACTTTACATCAGATGCAGCGGATGACCCTCGAGTTCGTCCATGACGAACTTTTTGTTTGCAAAAAACCGAAAGACCTAATGCTGCAGGAGAATCAACCATCTCTCTTCCCAAACTGTTTTTGCAAGAACACTTGTGACGTTCCGGTGCTTTCTAACGGTGCAATTCATGTTTTTTTGCTGAAATTCGGTAGGACCAAGAGAGCGAGTCCATAAAGTTTCGAGGCCGTTGCTAGATCTATTTTGAAACTTGACCCTTTGCTAAGGGATGACGACTGTATCCGTAGCAATTGACAGCGACGAATTACATACCTAACTGTCGCGAAAGGATTAATCAGGTTTCACCGTCTACATAAATAATGCAAATGACACCCAATAAAAGAAAGAGAAAAAGCACACACTTTCATTGAGGTGTTTTAAAGCGAGACCGAGCGCCGCAGACACGACGCGGTCACGTCTGCAGCAATTCTTGCAGGCAGCTTCCCACGCCGTCGGGTCGCCGCCCCAACAAGAACTGCCTCTGCTGCTCTGAATTTAGGCAAAGAAACAACCCGCGTACTGCCAACTCGCAACCGCCGAGTGCGCCTACAATTTTCTCGTCCTAAGCCCAATTTCTGAACATGCTCTGCTGAGAATACTGAATATTATTTGCGGTCACTGTTAAGCTACACCTACACTATGCAGTTTGATAAAAACGCAGTGAATAACTCAATTAGCTCTGGGCACAGAGCCCTAACAAGAGCAAATTGAACAACTGAAGTCTATAAGGAGAAATTACTGCTACATCTCGTCGAGACCTATATAATAGAATGGGGAGTATCTACTCTTGAAACTACTTATAGATAGACGCAGCTTTACCAAGAATGTGGGATATTAGTACCAGTTGCTTAAGAGTAAATGGAGCTTTAGTTCGTGGTATATTTCCCGCACTTGCATACATAATTTACCCTTGAACTTTAGTGTCTTTAGAATGATACTATTGCGAGATGCATATGAATCTACTGTAGGTATACACAAGGCGCAAGGCAAAAAATGTTAAATATACACAAGTAGACATAGGCCTACTGGCGCTAAATTTCGCTCAATACCAATTATGCAGAAATGCATAATTAGAAAATTAGTAGATATGGATCCTCACAGCGCTTACTCTTACTTTCTGGTTTAATGGAAACGTCAACGTAGACACCAAAATCCATTAAATAAGCAAAATCGAGTACCTACCTGGCCATGAAACAGTTCCAATAGTATTGCAAAACTAAATATACGCTCAGATCAACTGTTCTTGAGTTTCATACAACAAATGCTGATCTTTAACCTTTTTCTTGCTTTTAATCTACAGTGAATACACCAAGGGTTGCAGGGCAGTTGGCCAAGTTACTCACAAATGAATATAGTGATGACCTCACTCACTCACTCACGGGAGCGTTGCAGAAACAAGCCTTGCATCAGACTCCGTCATACGACACCGCTACCCTCATGCTGCGTCTAAAGCAATCCAATGTAAACACGAGGATGCGCTAGCACTACTTCAGAGCCCTGCTCTCTTACTGCCCTGCACAGTTACAGCCGACAAGCTCCCTTCATCATCAAGACTGATGAATCATGAAGGCGCTACAATTGGCAATAATGATCGTGTTGAAAACCATCGGTGACAAAAATATTCCACGTTCCTAGAAGACACATTCTACGCAATATTGCACAAGTGTTTGCTTAATCAAAATTACGTAGCACCCGCTGTACATTATCACCCGGAGTCTGTGCAGTACCGCTACATATTTGTTTCACATTATTACAGGCACTATTAAATGTGCTACAATAAGCATGTACTGTAAATGGCAGCCACAAAGTGGTATGAAGTATCCGTTTCAACAAGCAAACCACTGAATGGACGACAAGTTGTCATGCGAAGGTCACCCGGTATACTGCTGTGCGGTCCCTTAAAAGTCTGACTCACCGAAATAAATCAAATGACATCCAAGAAGAGAATCATTTTTGAGGATATTTTAAGTACCAAACAGATCAGGAGCTCCATTTGCTCCCACGCGGCATGGCTTACCTAATCTTGCCATTTCCGTAGGAACAACATTACTAGGCACGTATAATATATGATAAAGCGAACAGCGAATGCCTGTCTTTTCATTATAGGAACAAAAAATTGCGGCATCCGCGGACACTGCCACAGACATTTGACGATTCAGTCCTTGGCACCCACGTAGACTATATGACGCAGTCATGAACATCTTCGATCGAGCCATTCAATACACGCAAAAAATGGAGTTATCCCTCCAGCACATTGTTCGACTGTGCTGGTAAAACTGTCACCATTCGACGGGATCATTCTCTTGACACGCCGCACTTTTTCGAAAAACTTCAATAAGTTAAAATTAGTCAAACTTAACTCCTGATATACTTCTAGGCGTAAAGGAATAACAACACAACTTAACAAGTGTTTGCTGGATCGTATTCCAGACGTAAAAATGCCCAGCTGAGTGCGTGCAGTTATGCACGGTGATGGAGGACGCTAGGGACATCATATGTAGCTCATTGGCACCGCCCAGCGACGCGCTGCTCTGCTATCGATCCAAAGATAGCAGACACGACACGATTCTATTTCCCGCACCGATGTAGTACGTAGCAACCGCCGACACTGAATGAGTTGGATTATGAATGAGCGGAACTCAGGTCCAGACGGCACAGTCAACAACTATATGCAGTAAGTTCGCAATCCTGGTGGAAGAAAGACCGTCATAATGCACGAGTGTTGCGACAGGGGGATATCCTGCAAACTAAGTTCACGGTACTGAAATTATTCTTATCCAACAGAGCTTTCGTTTTGACTTCTTACATTTTCGTGTGTTGCGCTGACCGTCAGATAACTCTAGAGACTTTTGTTTTACGGAGTAGCAAGCTTATAACATTAGCGCCATGATGTATGTATGCCAACCAGAATTACAAATCTGCTGAAATGAAACGGGCTGTTCAAGGAGCTTGTCAAAATTTGATGGATTAGATTCTACGAAAACTTAAGCCCTAAAGTTCGCACGAGAAAAAGGTAAAAACACTTGAAAATTTGAAGAACAGAAAAAACAACTAAGAGCTGCAGTATCACCAAAAGCATGTGACTCAAGAACGTGCAGCTATGAAATTTACCATAGCAGTTACATAGCTGTGTATGTAGTGAACTAGTGATGTGGGGTGGGCTGATATACCTACTGTAGTTCTCTGCAACAAGTCTACCGCACAGTGTCAACGTTCAAGTTTAGTAAACCAAGCACTAAGATTACCTAACGTTAGTAGGGGATACCGATGTACATGTAAAACATACCAAAAAAACCCTCAATACCAGGGGCCGGATGCTCAAACACCTTACAAGCATTGTAACTGTACGGCAGCAGGCACGAATGCTACCCTGTTAACTGCTGAAGTTTTATATGTTTACTCTTCGAGTTAACATCTGAGTCTGTCTACAATCTAGGTATGCACTGGTTACAGGTTCAGACCGCTTTGATCATAAGTTTGTGAAGATCAGTACAAAGTTCAACAAAGAAACAAAATCTGAGCCGTGATATCGGTACTTCTTCAAGGAACTGTACAGTTTACGTTACCGTAACAAAGCATTTCTGCATCCGGCCCCAGGCTTACACCAAATTGAGTGTTCCCAGACTTCGCATAGGTATTCACAGGGGCACAGCAAGCTGGGAAAGAGAGGAAGAACGGTACAAAACATGATAAGTAGGTGTATATATGGAAATCGAAGGAAGGTAACCTATGGGTTCTCTCATGAGCTGCGAATCTCATAACATGGGAAGGGCGAATCTAAAATACCATGACCTAACTTTCTAACCAATGGCCCACCACATTCCCCTTCAAGAGATAACAGCACGAAACCTCACAGAAATTGGTGAGAACCGTCAGTCTGATAAGAGCCAACACCAGTAACAACACAACAACAATGGTCCAAAGTTACAAAAACGGAGACATGCCGGTCGCGCCGACACGGCGGAAGGTCAGCAACAAGTCTCGCGGGAATGGCGTGCGAGTACCTAATCAATACAGGGACGGCTACTGGAGAGGACGGCAACACTGGCACCCTCTCTGCAGACACTTCTGACGAAAGTGGCAGTCTTTTTATAGAGTCTGCAGGCGTACTGGCGCGTTACTCTGTCGGACAATGTTCACTTTAATAGAACAAGAAGGTCGGTTAAGCAGGATAAAAAAGAAATCGCCGATTGGGATGTAAAATCAGGACAATCACCTATGCATAATTGCATACATAATACCTTATGCTTTCTGAACGCTTTTGAACAAAAACGCATTGTCACCTTCCATGTAGCATCTACGACTGAGGCCAAATGCAAAAACATACGTGCTACTTTCAAATTTCATTCTAATGTTAAAAGTGAAACAGACGAAGCATCTAAGTTTTCTTGCTATATTTTGATTAGAAAGCTCCGTAGTAAGATCACAGGTTGAGATGGGGCGTGTGCGTGCGTGACAAAGCGAATCTGTTCGTATTAGGGAACTTAACCTGCAGGATAATCAAGAAAGGATATATGCTGTATGTCAAGCAAAACGAGGAACCCATTAATGGGAAAAGAAAACTGGGAAATAAAGGGACAAGCAGCAAGAAGCAATGAGCAGGATAACGAAGAAAGCAAAGCGGATGCGAAGGGAAAGACATCTAGAAACTCCTGGAGGAATGGTTCCGTATAGCAAAGGATGGGCGAACCTATTCTTAACTTAACATAGGCTCATGGCAGATCGTACGCCTCCTGCGGACACGAAATCTAAACTAAGATAAAGCTAGTACCAGGAGATACAACGGACACTGTAGATGCGCCTAATACTGCTAATAAGGGGTTCCTTCAGAAAGGCCGAGAGACCATAAAAATCAGTAATTCGGATAACCTAGGAACATCTCTCGAGAGAACAATCAAATATTTACTCGTATTTAGATAGTTCACAACACAACGTCAACGACGCGCAGCACCGTGTTGTAACTAGGACAAAGTTCGCAAAACAGTAACAGAATAGGCCTAGTTGCAAGAAGGCTGTGGTGTTGGTACCTAGATTGCTGGGACGCTATACACATGCCTGCTATGGCTGTGTGAGCTGTACATACGACAGACTGAATTATTTGATCTGTAGGTATGCCACTCACTTTATAGGCGTGGCCACAAGACTCCTAACAGCTTGGACTAATCACAAGAAATGATCTCAGACCAGAATAGGACGAAGGCATGTAAAACCGGAAAAGGTAGGTACATTTCCGGAAGTTTCCTAATTATCAAGTGACAATATATCCTCAGACAAATTGGAAGAAAATAAGTAGGCATAATGCATGCGGTTGGTATCAAGTGGATATTAGCGACAATGCATGTGGAACCCAAGCCATCTTAACACTGCACAGAAGCGCACTAACGGCAAAGCATGCGCACAGCTCAAGACTGCCATCGGCAAATGGATGCTCTCAAATATGCAGGGGAAGGGCAGCAGAAACATAACAGCAGGAGTCACTGGGCTCCTCAAAGAGCAATAACTGGCAGCAGGTAGCCAAAGTGAACCATAAGCAAGCAATCCATGCAGCAGGCCGGGCCAGGGAAGCAGACAACTAAACCCGCCGGTGCGTATCGATCCGTCTCAAAGAATGGATTAGGAAAAGACAGGGGAGACGTTCGGCACACGCACCAGCTTGGTCAGAGGGCGGGGAGTCCTCTGCTTCTGCTCCATACGAGGTTTACGGTATGTTTTACAGCAGGTCCTTACCTTAGCGACATAGTATTGTACACGGGTGTAAACTGGGCCTAACTTCCAGTCAACACAATTGAAAGTGTGAAATGGTAAGATAACGAACATATTTCTACATCTTATAACAAAACAATATGCTAAAAGGTTAGTAAATATCGGTACATATCCTTCAGAATGCCCACGCCTCAACAGTATAGTAGTAATGAAAGTCTTGTAAAACTTCACGATAAAATATTAAGCACAATTAAATGAGAGATAAGTATATGCAATTTCTGCCAGTAGAATCCAACAAAATGAAGACGATGCAATGTAAATCACTTGCCAGTAGCAAATATCTATAATTAATTCGAACAGTTACCATAATCAAAATAGGGAAAGTAGTCCTTTAGGGGCGGGGCTGAATTGAACACAGCAGTGCCAAATCTTATCTATTGACTAATGCACTGTGAATATTCGAATATAAATATAATTTTATCGATCGAGACAAGTTATACCACGCGCTTAAGTGAAATTTGGCAAAGTTGCTTTGCGTTCTTAGCCACTCCCATCGGACTCGGAAATCGGACTCTCAGAAATCGCACGAAGCAAGGATGACACAAAATATCCAATATGTCTGCCTAGTATACTACACAACTCGCATCTACATCCACTCGACCTGACATCACCCGAATGTATCCTCTCTGATCGCTTCAGAACATTTTGACGTAAAAATGCTCTGTAACAAAGGCATAGCTTTTCTACTGACAAAAATAACTGCAGAGTAATAAACTATTTTGCAAGAAACAGGGCTGGTTTTTACACAAGTGCCGGAGTGCTGTCCGATGACAGAGAAAATTTTTTGGAAATAAAGAAAGCCCAGTTGACTATACCGTACGGTAAAATGCAGTATATTATGGTCTAGTTATAAGTGCTTCATATTGATAATCAAAATATGCATTTGAAACAAAAATGAAATCAATTTCAATTTTTACTAGTCCGTATTCTGTGGTTAGATGGCATAGACTAGAAATACACAGCATACACTAGCTAGAGGTGTACCGATAGATACCACTTTTCTTGCCGATACTAACACCTAGCAATTGGCCAATACCAACAGTATCGGTATACCTTTAACATACACGAACCGCCCATTCGAGGACATAGCCAGGTAGCTACAGGCCTACAACGGAAAAAGGCATCCCGATCAGGTAGCTATATAGACCTACTGTAGACCGGACACGTTTAAGTAACTTTTGCGTTAAGAACAAGTAAGGCCTATACAGCTGTGGAAGACAAGCCTACAAGTATTTCTGTAAGGATCGAAAGAGGGAAAGGGAGATGAGTGTGAGAAGTGTCAGAGATTAGCGGGTCCTTAGCGTCTAATTGGACAGTAATGCAGCACATAAACTTGTTAGGATCGCTCCCGTAGGATGAGAATAGAAGCAACGGGAACCCTTGGGCTAGGTGGCTTGATCGGAGGACTACCTGCACTGCATGCCAAAGTCACATTGATATTCAGATAAAGAATTTTGAATCATTGTGTTATTTATAACGTTAAACATTGCTGCGATCACGGCTTGCTCTAGAAATATTTTTAGCACGGCAAAGTATAAGCAAAAAATAGCAAAATACAGACTGATAGTTACCTCCGCCAAATAGGTTATGTTTTCGTCGGGTTTGTCTATCTGTCTGTTCTGTTATTCTGTCCGTCATCAAGATAACTCAAAAAGTTATGAAAGGATTTGGATGAATTTTACAGGGATTGTTAACTATGTTATTACTAACAGATGATTAACTTTTGGTGAAGATCCGTCGATCCGTTTGTTTGTTTGTCTGCCTCATTTTTGTCAATGCCATAACTCAAGAAGTTATGGACGGATTTTCATGAAATTTATATGAGTTGTTATGTTTATTACGAAGAGTAAATGACCAAATTTTGTGATAATCTGTTAGTTCTTTCGTGTGTTTGTTACTGTTTTTTTTATATTTGTTAGCGCAATAATTCAAAAACTTATGAATGGATCTTTATGAAATTTGCAGTTTTTATTATTGTTAGAAGACATAAATGATTATATTTTGGAGCAGATCGGTTGGTTCGTTTGTGTGTTTGATTTATGTTTGTCATAATGTTTATTAACAACATGACTCAGAAATTTATGAATGGATCTTCAAAAAATTACAGACAGTGTTTATACTATCAAAAGGCACAAATTATTATATTTTTTTGTTGATATAAATAAAATCATGGTCTCGGCACAAATTTGAATTTTCCGTAACCATTGCCATGCTTGGCGGAGGTATGCGCTCTCAGAGTGCTCTAGTTACATATAGCTTTGCAAAGAGGTTTGCATGCACGATCCACATTTTTGGTGCGTATAGTCTAAGGTGTGACCACACATTCTTCTCAAAAGTCAATGCTGAAATAACAGGGGTAGCTACTTATTATTTATAGTAAAATTTTGTTCAGGAGCCTGGGTCGGGATTCGGAAGCTTTGCATGCTAGAAAAGTGACACCTACAACTGAGTCACACCATCTTCTGTCAAACCTCCCTCCCGACAACCCAACCTTGTTAGCAAGCAAAGCTACTATACGACTGCGAAACAAATCTAATTGCTTAACCATTAGTTCTGTATAGTACTTGGTATATGGTGTAAGATAGTTGCAGAACGTAAATCATTTGCAAATTTACTACAATACAGCAATGAGTTTGGATTACACTGATCATCACACACACGCTGTAAGAGAAGAGGAAGGAAATTATCTCTATTCATACCAGGCCGCCTTATTTTACTACAGAAGTCTTTGTCCTACTGCATTCCTAGAGGGAAATAAACCTTTGTGCCGAGGTAGCCTACACGGATACAGATAAGGCTATATACGTAGCGGAAAAACAAGGCTCGCCTATATTATATATGAAGGTCACACCACACTGGTTCACTTCGCACAGAACAATCGCGAAGATGGGAAAATAAAAGAAGGTTATTTTATGAGAGAGAAGCAAGCAAATTCGGTATTAACACACAGGTGACCCCAAGAGCTTCACTAATGGCATGGTACCTTGTGCTGACCATCTCGTGCCTACTGTACACATCTGTTAAGACCTACAGATGTTAAATATGGTGCTATTCCTGTGGAGTATGATACGTCAGGCACAACAGAGTTGACCTCTTGACGCTATAACGCCCGGTGTCTACGGAAGACGATTGAAACAATGCTATCGCTGTAAGAAATCGGGACTTCATATATATAGTCATTTTCGCGGATACATTTGGTAACTTGAGCTGGACGTGTTCTAATGCACTCCGTGTCACTGTACGCCTGACAGTGGAGATCCAAGGAGCTTATATGCCCATATAAGCTCCTTGTGGGGATCGCTGTCGTATTCAGTCAAGCATACGGCATCTACAAACCTATTTAGGCTTTCAAATGAGTAAAAATAGTGGATCCCGTTTGGTTGCTAAAGTCAGAAGATATTCCGTTATGACTGAGGGTAAATTGAGTGACAGTGATAATTTTCTGCATTTGGTTTTGCTATCTAAGCAACAATGAGATATGTGAGGCGTGGGGTTGTCCCAAAACCAGACCTGCCTTGTAGCGTCTGGGGCACACTAGAAGGTGCGCCAGTACTGGGATGACAGCTCAACGTACTTTGTTCAGAAGAACATTGATGAGGGATGGCTGACGAACATATATTCCTGTTGTCATCTGCCTGCTGCCCTGCACATTCCGCATAGAATATGATACACCCAAGTGATGACGCGAGGCCGATATCACCAGGTGATAATTCCAGGCATGAAGTGCCAATGTCTTACCGTCCAATTCTAAAATAACTTTTCTCAGGTACAGCGCAGCTTGTCATGTGACTAAATGGTTGCTGAAATTAGACACTGGAATAATTAAGAGGCTACCCAGTACCCAGGCAGGGTAGCCTATATAATGCTCCGCGTGATGTAAGTCAAGAACGATTTGCACAGCGACGTCGAATTTAGGCAAGCTCCCGTAAGCTTGGTTTGCCAGGATATACCTATAACCTTGAATCAAGAATCGGGCGTTGATCTCGGCCCAATTACGACTGACTCATTGAGACGACCGAAAACTGTATTGTGCTCGCTAAAATGGAGTTCGTGGCTGTCCCAAACGAAAAAGATTGCTCTTGATATCTTCAACAGGTGCAACCAGGGAGTAATAATAACGGGAGAGCCAAACAGACGTACGAAGAAAAAGAACGCGCGTGAAATGACGTTTTTTCGGACTAAGCAGCTTCAGCACACGCTCAACATTATGCATTTCAAATTAATGTATTATCAATATTGAAGTGCTCTATTTATGCTTGTCTTACAGAACCTAGTGCTAGTACTTCTTTACTGCAACATTTATATGTTGGAAAAATCATATGCAGGAAAGCAGCGAGCGCTGCTGCTGCTTGGTCCGAAAAAAAAAAAGTCATTTCACGCGCGTTCTTCTTCTTCGTAGGTCTGTCTGGTTCTCCCGTAATTATGACTACTCCCTGGGTTCAAAAAAGAAGTGAAATCAACGCTCATATCGGAATTCTTGGACAAGTTAGTTAAGCCTACTGAGCTCAGGTTACCGAAACATCGTCGCATTTACTATCGATGGCGTCGTTGATTTTGGTATTTTGGATGGGTTGAGGCAGGATCCAGTGCATGGATGCCGTTCGTTCCAAGGGTAACCGGCGCGGGATTACAAGAAGGGTGGTATCGTGTATTGAAAAAAATCACGGAAGTAACAAAATACGAGTAATGGATGTATGAATACGATTTTAAGATACATTAATTCAGAAGAAATGTTTCATCTATAAACACATCAACATAATAAATTTCTGTCTAAGAAAACAGGGCTTCGACCAACCAGTGTCATGTCTCTAGCACAAGGTTTCCATCAGCAACTGTCTATGAAATTAGATGATAGTTTACGAAGGAATCACCGCACCGTTCTCAGAAACATCTTCATATGAATATTAATATAATAAAAGGTGCCAGTAAAATTAGCTAACTTAGGGACAACGTCACGCACATTCAGTAGAAGTCCCGTTCAAAATTTTGTTTTCTGATGAAATGATGAAA
>LQNS02277217.1:13617515-13628184 GCA_001587735.2 Parhyale hawaiensis
TGTGGAACCCAAGCCATCTTAACACTGCACAGAAGCGCACTAACGGCAAAGCATGCGCACAGCTCAAGACTGCCATCGGCAAATGGATGCTCTCAAATATGCAGGGGAAGGGCAGCAGAAACATAACAGCAGGAGTCACAGGGCTCCTCAAAGAGCAATAACTGGCAGCAGGTAGCCAAAGTGAACCATAAGCAAGCAATCCATGAAGCAGGCCGGGCCAGGGAAGCAGACAACTAAACCCGCCGGTGCGTATCGATCCGTCTCAAAGAATGGATTAGGAAAAGACAGGGGAGAAGTTCGGCACACGCACCAGCTTGGTCAGATAGGGTGGGGAGCCCTCTTCTGCTCCATACGAGGCTTAAGGTATGTTTTACAGCACGTCCTTACCTTAGCGAGAGAGTATTGTACACG
The DNA here is from genome assembly GCA_001587735.2 of Parhyale hawaiensis. NCBI lineage: Eukaryota > Metazoa > Arthropoda > Malacostraca > Amphipoda > Hyalidae > Parhyale > Parhyale hawaiensis. The sequence goes on from LQNS02277217.1 coordinate 13,617,927, forward strand.
GATGTAAACTGGGCCTAACTTCCAGTCAACACAATTGAAAGTGTGAAATGGTAAGATAACAAACATATTGCTACATCTTATAACAAAACAATATGCTAAAAGGTTAGTAAATATCGGTACATATCCTTCAGAATGACCACGCCTCAACAGTATAGTAGTAATGACAGTCTTGTACATCTTCTCGATAAAAAATTCAGCAGAATCCTATGAGAGATAAGTATATGCAGTTTCTGCTAGTGGAATCCAACTAAAATGAAGATGATGCGACCTAAATTACTTCCCAGTAGCAAACATCGATTATTAATTCGAACAGTTACTATAGGTAGTAAAACGAGTGTAAGCAGTCTTTTAGGGGCGGGGCTGAATTGAACGCAGCAGTGCCAAATCTAATCTATTGGCTAATGCACTTTGAATATTCGAATATAAATATAATTTTATCGATTGAGACTAGTTGTACCAAGCGCCTAAGTGAGATTTGGTCAAGTTGCTTTGCGTTCTTAGCCACACCCATCGGACTCGGAAATCGGACTCCCAGAAATCGCACGAAGCAAGGATGACACAAAACATCCAATACGGTATGTCTGACTGGTATCCTGCACAACTTGTACATCCACTCGACCTGACACCACGCGAAAGTATCCTCTCCGATCGCTGCCGAACATTTTGACGTAAAAATGCTCTGTAACAAACGCATAGCTTTACTACTGACAAAAAGAACTGCAGAGTAAACTAGAGCACTCAGAGAGCGCATACCTCCGCCAAGCGAGGCAACGGTAGCAAAAAATTCAAATTGGCTCTGAACCCATAATTTTCATTGTGTTAACTACAAAATCTAATTACTTGTGCCTTTTGATAGTAATAACAGCTGTGCAATTTTCTTGAAGATCCGTTCATAACTTTTTGAGTTATACTGCTAACAATCGTTAAGACAAACATTGGTCAAACATACAAACGAACGAACCGATCTGCACCAAAATTGGATCATTTGTGTCTTTTAACATTACTAATAACCCCTATAAATTTCATAAAGATCCATTCGTTATTTTTTGAGTTATTGTGTTAACAAGCATAAAATTAAAAACAGTGAAAAACGAACGAACAAACGGATCTTTACTAAAATTTGGTCACTTACTCTTTGTTATATTCCTAACAACTCATGTTAATTTCATCAAAATCCATCTATAACTTTTTGAGTTATGGCATTGAGAAAAATGAGGTAGACAGACAAACAAACGGATGGACATATCTTCACTAAAAGTTAATCATCTGTTCCTCTTAACATACCAAACAATCCCTGCAGAATTTCGTCCAAATCGGTTGATAACTTTTTGAGTTATCTTGGTGACAGACAAACACGACGAAAACATAATCTCCTTGGCAGAGGTAACCATTTTACAATAAATAGGGCTGGTTTATACACGAGTGCCGGAGTGCTGTCCGATGACTGAGAAGATTTTTTGGAAATAAAAGAAAACCCAGTTGACGGTAAAATGCAGTGTATTATGGTCTAGTTATAAGTACTTTATACTAATAATCAAAGTATGTACCTATTTGAAACAAAAATGAAGTCAATTTCAATTATTACTTACTACTTAGTCCGTATTCTGTGGTTAGATGACCATGGCATAGACTAGATATCTACAGGCAATGTATAGGCAGCATACACTCGACAGCATACACTAGAGGTGTACCGACACCACTTTTGTTGCCGATACTAATACCTAGCAATTGGCCGATACCAACAGTATCGGTACCTAGGTAGCTATACCTTTAACATACACGAACCGCCCATTCGAGGTCATAGCCAGGTAGCTACAGGTCTACAACCGAAAAAGATATCCCAATCAGGTAGCTATAAACCTACTGTAGGCCGGACACGTTTAAGTACCGTAACTTTTGCGTTAAGAACAAGTAAGGCTTAGGCCTATACACTTGTGGAAGACAAGCCTACGAGTATTTCTGTAAGGATGGAAAGAGGGAAAGGGAGATGAGTGTGAGAAGTGTCAGAGATTAGCGGGTCCTTAGCGTCTAATTGGACAGTAACGCAGCACATAAACTTGTTAGGATCGCTCCCGTAGGATGAGAATAGAAACAACGGAAACCCTTGGGCTGGGTGGCTTGATCGGAGGACTACCTGCACTGTATGCTAAAGTCACATTGATATTAAGATAAAGAATTTTTAATCATTGTATTATTTATAACGTTAAACATTGCAAACACGTATGAGATGGACGTTTGGAACGCATGCTGAGATCACGGCTTGCTCTAGAAATATTTTTAGCACGGCAAAGTATAAGAAAAGAAATGCAAAATACAGACTGATATTTACATCCGCCAAATAGGTTATGTTTTCGTCGAGTTTGTCTACCTGTCTATTCTGTTGTTCTGTCCGTCTGTCTGTCATCAAGATAACTCAAAAAGTTAGAAACGGATTTGGAGAAAATTTACAGGGATTGTTAACAGTGTTAGGACTAACAGATGATTAACTTTTGGTGAAGATCCGCCCATCCGTTTGTTTGTCTGCCTCATTTTTGTCAATGCCATAACTCAAAAAATTATGGACGGATTTTCATGAAATTTATATGAGTTGTTATGTTTATTACGAAGAAGCTTGCAAATTTTGTGATGATCTGTTAGTTCTTTCGTGTGTTTGTTACTGTTTTTATTTTATTTTTGTTAGCGCAATAATTCAAGAACTTATGAATGGATCTTTATGAAATTTGCAGGAGTTTTTATTATTGTTAGAAGACATACGGTAAATGATTATATTTTGGAGCAGATCGGTTGGTTCGTTTGTATGTTTGATTTATGTTTGTCTAATGTTTATTAGGAACATGACTCAGAAATTTATGAATGGATCTTAAAAAAAATTACAGAAAGTGTTTATACTATCAAAAGGCACAAATTATTATATTTTTGTGTTGATATGAATAAAATCATGGTCTCGGTACCAATTTGAATTTTCCGTAACCATTGCCATGCTAGGCGGAGGTATGCGCTCTCAGAGTGCTCTATAGTTACATATGGCTTTGCAAACAGGGTAGCATGCACGATTCGCATTTTTGGGTGCGTTAAGTCGAAGGTGTGAACACACATTTTTCTCAAAAGTCAATGTTGAAATAACGGGGGTAGCTACTTATTATTTGTGGATTATTTGTGGCAAAATTTTGTTCAGGAGCCTGAGTCGGGATTCGGAATCTTTGCGTGCTAGAAAAGAGACACAAACAACGAGTCAAACCATCTTCTGTCAAACCTCCCTCCCGACAACCCAGTTCTGTTAGCAAGCAAAGCTATTATACGACTACGAGACAAATCTAATTAGCTACCTACTTGACCATTAGTCCGATATAGACTACTTGGTATATGGTGTAAGATTGTTGCAGAACGTAAACCGTTTGCAAATTTATGACAATGCTGCAATGAGTTTGGATTACATGCATCTACCCTAATCATCACGCAGAGGCTGCAAGAGAAAAGGAAGGAAATTATCTCTATTCATACCACGTCGCCTTATTTTACTTCAAAAATCTTTGTCCTATATGTTGTACTCCTACGGGCCGAGGTTGCCTACACGGATACAGATAAGGCTATAGCCTATACGTAGCGGAAAAACAAGGCTCGCCTACATAGGCTCGCCTAGGCCTACTTCGCACAGGACAATCGCGAAGATTGGAAAATAAAAGAAGGTTGTTTTATGAGAGAAAAGCAAGCAAATTCGGTATTAACACACAGGTGACCCCAAGAGCTTCACTAATGGCATGGTACCTTGTGCTGACCACCTCGTGCCTACTGTACACATCACACACCTATGTTAAATATGGTGCTATTCCTGTGGAGTGTGATACGTCAGGCACAGCAGAGTTGACCTCTTAACGCTATAACGCCCAGGGTCTACGAAAGACGATTAATTGAAACAATGCTACCGCTGTAAGAAATCAGGAATTCATATATATGATGTGTGCGTTTGGTGGATGTTGTAGGCCGTAATTTCGGGTAAGTTGGACTATATTCGGGTTTAATGTCGGGTAGGTTAGGGGAGGCAAGGACTGTTTTTTTTTGTTTTTCATTTTAAAATTTGAACGATCCACCAAACGCGCAGCGCGATCGATCGCGCAAATCCACCACACGCGCACAACATATATAGTCATATTTGCGGATAAGTTAAGTAATTTGAGCTGGACGTGTTGTAATGCACTCCGTGTTACTGTAGGTACGCCTGACAGTGTAGATCCAAGGAGCTTATATACCCATATAAGCTCCTTGTGGAGATCGCTGTCGTATTCAGTCAAGCATACGGCATCTACAGGCATATTTAGGCGTTCAAATAAGTAAGAAATAGTGGATCCCGTTTCTCTGCTATAGTCAGAAGATATTCTGTTATGACTGAGGGTAAATTGAGTGACAGTGATAATTTTCTGCATTTGGTTTTGCTATCTAGGCAACAATGAGATATGTGAGGCGTGGGGTTGTCCCAAAAACCAGACCTGCCTTGTAACGTCTGGGGCACACTAAAAGGTACGCCAGTGCTGGGATAACAGCTCGTCGTACTTTGTTCAGAAGAACATGAATGATGATGGCTAGCTGACGAACATATATTCCTGTATAGTCATCTGCCGGCTGCCCTGCACTTTCCGCATAGAATATGAAGCACCCAAGTGATGACGCGAGGCCAACATCACGAGGTGATAATTCCAATCATGAAGTGCCAATGTCATACCGTCCCATTCTAAAATAACTTTTCTCAGGCACAGCGCTGCTTGTCATGTGACCAAATTTTTGCTGAAGTTGGACAGTGGAATAAATAATAGGCTTCCCAGTACCCACGCAGGGTAGCCTAATGTTTCGTGTGTTGTATATGTCATGAACGATTTGCACTACGACGTCCAATTTAGGCAAGCTCCCTTAAGCTTGATTTGCCGGGATCTATAACATTGAATCAAGTATCGGCCGTTGATCTCGGCTCAATTACGACTGACTCATTGAGACGCCCGAAAACTGTATTGTGCTCCGTAAAATGACGTTCTTGGCTGTCTCAAACGAAAAAGATTACCCTTGATATCTTCAACAGGTTCAACCAGGGAGTAATAATAACGATAGAACGAGACAGACATAAAAAGAAAAGAACGAGCGTGAAATGACGTTTTCTCGGACCAAGCAGCTGCAGCACACGCTCAACATTATGTAGTTATTTAAAATTAATGTATTATCAATACTGAAGTGCTCTATTTATGCTTGTCTTATAGAACGTAGTACTAGTACCTACTTCCTGACTGCAATCTTCTAGGTAACATATATATGTTAAAAAATCATATACAAGAAAACGAGCAGCGAGTGCTGCGGCTGCTTGGTCCAAAAAAAAAAAAAAAAGCCATTTCACGCGCGTTCTTCTTCTTCGTATGTCTGTCTGGTTCTCCCGTAATTATGACTACTCCCTGGGTTCAACAAAGAAGTGAAATCAACGCTCGTGTCAGAATTCTTGGAGAAGTTAGTTAAGCCTACTGAGCTCAGGTTACCGAAACATCGCCGTACCTAGCCTACTATCGATGGCGTCGTTGATTTTGGAATTTTGGATGGGTTGAGGCAGGACTCAGTGCATGGATGCCGTTCCAAGGGTAGCTGACTCGGGATTAGAAGAAGGGTGGTATCGTGTATTGAAAAAAATCACGGAAGTAACAAAATACGAGTAATGGACGTATGAATACGATTTTAAGATACATTAATTCAGAAGAAATGTTTCATTTATAAATACATGAACATACATAAATTTATTTTTGTCTAAGAAAACAGGGCTTCGACCAACCAGTGCCATGTCTCTTGCACAAAGTTTCCTTCAGTAACTGTCTATGAAATTAGCTGATAATTTACGAAGGAATTACCGGTGGCAAGAGTCTTTGTAGAAGTATACTTATAATTATATTATTTTCCACGGTCATTTTAATCGATTGAATCCCTGTTGCAGTGCGTGTAAGTCATCTTCAGGGCAAGTTTTAAAACAAAAGACTACTTTACTACTTTGAAGATGTTGATGTAATATTAACAACTGTCCCATTGTATTTATTGAGTATTGACTAACAAATACAATCAAAACTTGCCAGGTACGGTATATTAACCACCCAGTAACGTCTGTCCAAGGAGGCGGAAATTTTACCGTAGCGATACAAATGTTCGCTACTAAAGTGGTAAGATGAGCTTAATTCAGCTTATGGAACTGTCCCAGTCGACGACGAATTGGACACAACTACGATGATTTAATCTTTACTACAGTAAATAATAGACATATAACAAAAGGAGAAGGGCAGACAATGCCAACACGTCACTTACCTACTACTAGTTTTAGTCTAGTCCCTAGACCTATTGACGCTTCAAGTGAAAAGGCCAGAGGGAATTTCAGATAAAACGGTAATCCTACGCACGAAGGACCATGATAACCGTGCTTGGGAGTAGGATAAAGGGAAAGAAAAATACTAAGGCTTGTTCATTAGTTAACTTAACCATACCTATATTTCAATTCAAATGAAGTAGAGTTAACATGTTAGCTTAAGCGCAGGTAGACACAATGAGGTGTTTGAAGAGAGAAGAAAAAAAAAGAGAAGAATGTATCAAGACAAGAGAATTGGGGATGTAATCCAAGCACAACATACCGCACATGAGGATAGTAAATCGGGCAAAAAAGAAGAACACACGAAAGACCGTCAGTGGAAGCGCAAAAACAAAGCAAGCGCAGTAGATACGAATTGAAGATTGCCCGTAGTTTAGCATAAGGTTATGGTAAACCAAGGTGTGAGGAAAAGAAAGAACTTAGCACAACAAAGCAGCATCCTACCAAGCAAAGAGGGAGAAGCTATCTCTCACCCCAAGCACAATTGCCATTTACATTGCATGTCCTTCTTTATTAGAACTGCCGCTGGTGTTTAACTACATAGGTGTAGCACTAGTAAAACACGTCACGCGGCCGTGGCGCATTGAGCGCGGACTCCCCTGGTGCGCCGAGACAACACGGAATCAATTCCAGTCTTCCCTTTTTCAAAACAAATAAATCCAACTTAGATAGGTAACAAAGACCATTTAGATACACAAAAGAACATAGCTTTCTAGACTTATTCAGAGAGCACCGTCAATTCCATAACAAAAAACAAGCACGCAAAAGAATAGAGAGCTTTTCAGGTGGCAGTCACCAACGGCAGCGATACACTCGCACAACCTACTCACATCCCGGTTGCAATGCAACTGAGTTGAGTGAGTTCACGAACCGACAATCAATCCGACATTTTCAACAACCGATGCCGGTGGTGATCACAGTGGTGTTTCTGTGGTAAGAATTGTATGGAACGATTGAGTGCTTGAACAAACAGCATTATCACAATAATAACTAGAGCACTCTGATAGTGCATACCTCCGCCTAGCAAGACAGCAGTAACGATAAATTTAAATCAGCTCTGAAACCATGATTTTCTATCAACACCAAAACCTGATCACTTGATACCTTTGATAGTAATAACAGTGTCTGTAATTTTCTTGGAGATCAGCTCATTGCTTTTTGAGTTATGCTGCTAACAAACATTTTAACAAGTGTAAGTCATACACACAAATAGAACAACCGATCATCTTCAAAATCTATTCAATTATATCTTTCAACATTACCAACAATTCCTGAAAATTCCACAGGGATCCATCCAGAATTTGTGAGTTATTGCGCCAACAAACATGTTAACAAACATGAATCAAACAAACAAACAAACGGAAAAACCGATCATCAACAAAAGTTTTTCAATTATGTCTTTTAACATTACTAACAATTCCTGAAAATTTCGAGAGAATCCATACAACCAATTTTTGAGTTATTACTCCAACACACATTTTACCAAACATAAATCAAATAAGCAAACGGACCAACCGATCAGATCATCACAAAAATTTAATCAATTATGTCTTTTAGCATTACCAACACTCCCTGAAAATTTCACAAGGATCCATCCATAACTTTTGAGTTATTGCGCTAACAAACATTTCAACAAACATAAGTGAATCACACAAACGGACAAACCGATCAATCATCGCCAAAACTTAATCTACTATGTCTTTTAACATTACTGGCAATTCTTGAAAATTTCATAAGGATCCATCCATAATTTATTAGTTATTGCGCTAATAAAAGAAAAGTCACGCACAGACAAACTTACCAATCGATCATCACCAAAATGGTATCAATTAAGTCCTTTTGCATTACAAACAATTTCTGAAAATTTCACAAAGATTCATCATTATTTTTTTGAGTTTATGTGCTAGCAAACATAAAATCAAACACAGCGACGAGCAAAGGAACGAGCAAGCGCACCATCGCGAAAATTTGATCATTTACTCTCTATAATAAACCCAACAACTCATGTATATTTGATGAAAATAGACCCATTACTTTTTAAATTAAGGCATTAACAAAAAAAAAAGCAAACAAACAAACAAACAAAACGGATAGAGAGATCTTCAACAAAAGTTCATCATCTATTCCTCCTAACATACCTAACAACCCATGTGAGTTTCGCCAAAATCCGCCCATAACTTATTGAGTTACCTTGGTGACAGAATAAGAGACACACTAACCTGACCAAAACATAACCTCCTTGGCGGAGGTAATAATGATACCAAGGCAACTGTGATACATTTTTATATGAAGAAGGATTTATTTCGACGGGGTGTCCGAGTATATACTGTATAGCGTGGATGTCTTGCTTATTTCTATGAAAAGTCTATAGCCAAAATGCATAAGTAGTTTCCATGATTCATCACTAGAGCACTCTGAAAGCGCATACCTCCGCCAAGAGAGGAAACGGTAGCAAAAAATTCAAATTGGCTCTGAAACCATAATTTTCTTTGTATAAACTCCAAAATCTAATCATTTATGTCCTTTGATAGTAATAACAGCTTGTGCAATTTTCTTGAAGATCCATTCATAACTTTTTGAGTTATACTGCCAACAAACGTTATGACAAACATGAGTCAAACATACAAACGAACAAACCGATCTGCACCAAAATTAATGATTAATGTCTTTCAACATTACTAACAACCCCCATAAATTTCATTAAGATCCATTCTTTATCTTTTGAGTTATTGTGCTAACAAGCATAGAAGCTAACAAGCATAAAATTAAAATCAATGACAAACGAACGGGTCATTACCAAAATTTGGTCATTTACTCTTTGTAGTATAATTAACAACTCATGTTAATTTCATAAAAATCCATTCATAACTTTTTGAGTTATGGCATTGAGAAAAATGAGGCAGGCAAACAAACGGATGGACATCTTTTCACTAAAAGTTAATCATCTGTTCCTCCTAACATACCCAACAGTCTCTGTAAATTTCGTCCAAATCGGTTCATAACTTTTTGAGTTATCTTGGTGACAGACAAACAAACACGACGAAAACATAACCTCCTTGGCGGAGGTAATTAACAGAAGAACCAGACAGACATACAAAGAAAAAGAACGCTCGTGAAAGGACGTTTTTTCGGACCAAGTAGCCGCAGCTAGCGCTCGCCCCTGGTTTCCCTGCATATTATTGTTTTTATTTTTTTTAGCTTATAAATGTTACCTATAAGATGCAGTCAAGAAGTACTTATACTGCAATTTATAAGACAAGCATAAGTAAAGCCCTTCAATATTGATAAAAATTATTTTACACACATAATGTTGAGCGTGTGCTGCAGCTGCTTCGTCCGAAAAAAAAAACGTCATTTCATGCGCATTCTTTTTCTTTGTATGTCTGTCTCGTTCTCCCGTTATTATTACTCCCTGGGTGGAGGTATACCAGAACAACTGGTACAAACAAGGAGGTTTAATGTATTCCGTCTCCTTGACCTGCGGTGCAACGTTTGCGTGAGTTCGTTTGTAACTTTTGAATTAAAAGGCATATGAAAAAATTAGGGGCTGAAGCCCTAAACTATAGATAAATAGCTCATAAAACTATTATACTCTCAGCGCATTAACCAGCTGAACCAAAGCTTTCCATTTCTTGTCATATTTGTTGTTTTCGTGTCTTTTAATAATAAGTACCACGCTGATGAATTAATTCGCTCTCTCTGCTTTCATTTTAAAATTTTTCTTCACTCACTTGTTTCTATGATTTATTCATCATGTTACGTTGTTTGCAAACATCTGGAACTAGGTCGGTCGGAACGCGAATCTTTTGAAGTCACACAAATGCCATAGGTAAACATAGCTGAAAGTTAAAGTGCTGTTAATAAAGCCTATGCGTAACA
>LQNS02277217.1:13661538-13672934 GCA_001587735.2 Parhyale hawaiensis
GGAGGGTAACGCCTCAGAACGGTTCTAAACTACCATTTAGACGCCCCAGAGTTGGGCGCTGTCGCGGGTCTGGTGCAACCGACAGAAGGTGTTCTGTCTTCGCGAGCCACTGAGAAAAATTCGTTGCAACACTCTATCCATTTTGATAAAACCTTTCAAGATTGTGTATCACCATAGCAACAAATTTTATTGCCATCTATCAGCATGGAAATCTTTGCCTATCATAAGGAATAGCAAAGATTTGCTTTCATTGCTTAGTGCTAACTTGATTTACTGTGTACTCTGTAAATTTACTCTCATTTGGTACATTATGTGAGGGGGGCAAAATAATCCATTTTGAACAAATTGTTCTGAAATTTCCATAGTATAAGTATTTTTGAAAAAGAAAAACATATTTTGCTTCCACAAATTTTTGAATTAAGGCCTTAGTTTTTGAGATAATGAGAAATGTCTATAAGTATAGCAATATGCATTTTTTTCTAAGTTTGAAAGGAATAGAACTCAATGAGTTTTTATGCTACAATAAAAACAGACAGTTTTAGAATCCTTGAAGCATTCGTTAGAAAACTATACAGCAGGATTTTTCATTTTAGCCCTTTTTTCCAATGCAGCCCAAAACAAATTTTCCCCCTATATTTTAGTTGGGTAGTGATTGGACAGAATAGATAATGGAGAGGCCCGCTCAGTAGTTTTATTAAGAATGTTTCAAGGATTCCAAAACTGTCATTGTTTTTATTGTAGCATGAAAACTCATTGAGTTCTATTCCTTTGAAATTTAGAAAATTTGCATAGGTATATCTTTATACCGTATATACTTCCATTATCTCAAAAACTAAGGCCTAAATCAAAGAAATTGTAGGTGTAAAATATGTTTCTTTTTCAAAAATACATACACTATGTAAATTTTAGAACAATCTGTAGAAAATTGAGTATTTTGCTCCCCCCCATGCCTCCCCTCACATAATGTACCAGGTGCAAAAGTTTTACCAAAATTTTTTTAATGTCCTCATGTCCTCACTTTAATATCATTGAACAGTGGAACCCTGGTTTCCCAGACTTTTTTCACTTTTCCGGGGTATTCCCGGAACGTTCCGGGAAACTGAAACCAAGCCGGAATACCGGAAAACTTCGGCATTTCCCGGAAAAAGTCCGGCAGAATTTCCGGACCTTCAGAAGAATTCCCGAAAGTGACGCTGCGCAGATACTGAAATTCGCCTATTGCGCAGCGTCTCTTCCGGGAATCGGAAGGCAACCACCGCCATTTTCGTTCAGTATGCGCCTGCACACAGTAGTTTCATTTTCGTTCATTAACGTGCGGCAAACGGGGGTTTTTCTGGCATAAAATATCCCGGAAATAGTTTCAATTTGGCAGACATACCTCCGGAAAAACTGGGTTTTTCCGGGAATTGAAATTTTCTCGTTTTCCCGGAAATTTCAGTTTCCCGTAACGGCCTCCCCCCGTGCTGTCCGGGAAAACGGGGTTCCACTGTATATGTACAATACACCTAGCATCTTTAACTTGATTTTTGTTTATACCAGTAAAAATTATTTGGACATGTTTTATGTTTACATCAAATATCTTCTAGTTGGACCTAGGAGTCAGAAAATCTTGACCAGGAGTTGGAGTCAGAACTTTTGGAGGGCCAGGAGTCTGAGTTGGACCTTGAACCCCCCACCTCCGCAACCCTGAGTCAGACTTTGTGTATTCAACCTCAACCCTGATTCAAAATGCCTCATAGGGCATAAAATGGGCTGTAGTGTTAGATATTTATATCCTATTTTCTAGGAGTTATGACCCAATAGATGACTATTGCCTTAACTTTAATATTTATGAGGACTCCTTTGTGCCACTGTGTCTCCTCCCAAATTCATATTCCTCCTGACAATGCTTTGTTCTGTTCTTCCTCATTTACTCCTTTACTTGACTTGCTTTTCCCATATACCTATGTAGATTCAGTGAGGGAAACACCCTTGTGCTTGGGCTCATGTTTCTTTGAAAATACGGTGTTCTTTCTCTCTCAATCTCTGTGGCAGTGAAAAAAAGGAGACCTGAACTCTACACTTTTATAAGTTGAATGTATTTTAATTTCTGCTGCAATGCCTTGTGTAGTTTTGTGTTACTGTGCTTCCAGGCTTGTATTACTATTTTGTGAATATATTTAAACATTTTCAGGTTGTTGTTCAAAAAATGGAGAGTATCAGCAAAGATGTGATTTGCCCTCAAAATGGCAAAGATGGACCCATTGAGAAGATGCCATTGGAGCAGATGACCAGCAAGGATTATTATTTTGATTCTTATGCACACTTTGGTATACACGAGGTAAGTACAGTATGTATAGTGACTGATCATTGCAATGGATAATAGCTACCTACTGCACTAACCAGTATGTTTCACTGTTACAGTATTGGCTGCATAGGATAGCTATGTTATATCATCTTTTTTTGGCTCTGACGCTAGGGCATTGGTTTTCTAAACCTCGTCAGTTTTAGGTATTTTCTTTGTTGTAAAAACTAAGTACCGTAGCACTAGTGTGCACAGAATTTATTTTTTTTTTCAGCAAAGAGTTTGACTTCTTGATTGTTAGTCACTAAATTATTTTGGTATTCATTTATTATGGATAGTTTTTTTTAGGTCTCTAGTTGTTGTGTCTTGCGAAATTAAAACTTGTAAATACACTATAGCTACTTGTTGATTGAACTTATACGTACCAGACAGTTCATAATACATATAATAATAATAATATAATAATACATATAATAGCTACATATAAATTGGTGGGAATAGCACCATATGAATGAAGGCTGGTCTAAGTAGCAAAACATTAAACCAGCATTACTCCTGAGGGAAATGCCCAATGTTTGGAAATTTTCTCCCTCAGGGTCAAGGATTGGCCCTAAGGTTAGATGAGTTAAGTTTGCTCATGCTATTATGGGGAGCAGCACCCATTGGTCCCTGTAGGATACTTTAGCTTGGCTTTCAGGATATCTCCCCTTCATGCCCACTTTATTTCTTTTAATTTTCATGATCCTCCGCAACGTGGAAAATTAATTTTAATGTTGACAACTGTTCGGTAATGCATATTGGACCCAAGAGCGCTTTAGCCCAACTGGAAATGAACAGGATAGAATTAACAGTTTTCTCGCAACAACATAACCTGGGAATAACTATCACAAACAACACAGTCTGCAAGTTGAGAAGAGTGGCAAAATGGTAAGCAGAGTAGCTACTGTGATTCATTGCCGGGAATTTTCAGGTACAGATCCAAGGACGTTATCATTCCCTTGTACAAAGTGCTAGTGGGAGTGCACTTAGAATTTGTTAAGTTCTGGTCGCAACGTCTGTGCAACAATATCAGTGAGATGGAACGAATCAAACATAGAGCAATGACCTTTATTCCTCAGCTATGAAACCTGCCGTAGCTACAAGTGTCATACAGGAAATTGAACTTTTATTTCTTTAGCCCGAATGACTTGGGGCAACTCTTGGAAACATTGAAGTACTTGAATAGCTTCAGCAACGTGCCTTCAGTGGGACTTTGACAGGGAAGATGTTGATTGCCTCAGAGACAACGTCCAAAAACTCAAATGTAAAGATGGAAGAAGTATCGTACCCTGAGCCAGCAGTTTTTCCTGTACCTACTTCATAGTGAATAATTGGAATGGACTTCCCCTCTGAGGGAATGTGTTTAAAATGAGTTTTAGATAAACATCTGGAGCTACACCCTCCCCAGCTACAAACTCCTCCTTGAGGAGTCCCTAATCAAGATGGCCATAGCTTCAGAGGCCACCCTAACTCATTATCTATCATGTCCTAGCTACATGAACATCTGAGTCCCTGATAGTCTGCTGCTACTAACCGTGATTGCATGATCACATCTTAGGGTTGGCATAGTTTTTTAAATGCATTTTTCTTGTTGTCTTTTCACTTCATCTTCAGATATCTACTTTTTCTGACATGGCGGCAATAGCTCTCAGGGGGCCGGAGTTTCGGTTATAGTTGCTCTTTGGGAATTGTGAATGGGCCTAATGGCCCTTCTACTGATAGCTGTCTAATCTATCGTACAGATGACTCTTTCCTGACTTACTGTTCCCTTGAATATATGTTGTGTACACACGGAAACACCATCGTGCATGAGGTCCATATGTCTATTGACATAACTACATATATCCCTTATTTAGTCCTCTGTTAGATCACCTTTGTTTTGGAACCTGAGGCTCAAATTGTGCAGTATGAAAATAAAACTAGTTTCGGTGCACTTTGCCACTCGTATGAATGCTTCCTTGGTTTGCTGAGCAAAGTTTATTGGCACTGAGGGGAGGTCTGATTGTTTGAAAATGAACGTTTACTGAGGGTTCACTGTATTGCAGCGTGAATCTGAAGCTTGCCATTGCAGTCTTTGTATCAGTCTGTGCTGCTCAAGTGCTCTTCATGCAGAGTAAAACTGGGGATTTACAAGTGGTGTTCTTGTTATGTATGCCATTTGCAGAATGTATGTTGCAAATTTATGGACAGCTTTTCTTGTATTGTGCAGGAAATGTTGAAGGATGAAGTGCGAACTCTCACGTATCGCAACGCCATGTTCCACAACAGACATCTCTTCAAAGATAAGGTGTGTTTATTAACAATGGATGTGCTGTGCAGAGCAAGCTCAAGTTTGTGGAAATGGTTTAGTTAAAGACCCATTACTGATTTTCCATCTTTTATCTATCGGAATCACAAAAACAGCCGTGGAAACACAAGTGAAACAATTTATGGAAATTTGTATACAGGTAATAAATGGTCATGGCGGATGATGCCATCGCTGACGTAATCCTGCAAGGTATACAGCAGTAGCAATTTGCTGAATAAAATAGAGACCTCGCAATTGCACCAGTCCCGGATACTGGATCTCCCCAATCATACAAGATGTGGATTCCCGTTTATCTTAGCTCTCCAGCGTATTATTACCTTAGCAGGTAGCTAGTATGTTTTCCTATGTGTGACAAAGTTGTGTCGTTCATATTCATAGGCACAATCCACCTGATGGCTTTCCTAGCTAGTACCAATGATATTTTTCTGTATAATATGAGGGCCCACTCTTTTCTTCTACCATAAGTTACTCTAGCTCCAATAAAATATTTAACCTTAAAAGTGTTGCCTGCTGTTGTGGCCTAATGTTGAGCAAGGTAGGAGGTAGAACAGTGTTGAGATTGTGCTCTAACTCGCGTAAATTGTAACTTGCAGGTTGTTCTGGATGTAGGCTGTGGCACTGGGATCTTATCAATGTTTGCAGCTAAGGCTGGTGCTGCCAAAGTGTACGGCATTGAAATGTCAAATATTGTCGAACATGCAAAGAAAATCGTTGCTGCAAATCGCTTAGATAATGGTAAGTACCTTGCTTCTGAGTGAATTGTAAGTTATCTATTGATATTCGCTTCTCATTAATATTTTTACGATTACGAGATTTATCATTTACTGTTTGTACGTAGTTCTGAGTTCGCCATTCATTTCATGATGAGGCGTGACGTTATTTGAATGGGTGAGGCAGCTTCAGTCTGCAGTTACATTGCGGAAAAAAAAGGTACAAATAGAATGTTTTTCCTCCCATTACGTCATTTAATTTTTTGATGTGTGGCCTACCGTGCATACATACCATGTTAATAACACCCTTAGGTACCTCTACACAGTCTTCATAAAGTGGCCTTCTTTACGAGTTGCTCATGCCTATCCTCCACATTACTTGATCTGCTTGTGTCTCATCACGAAACTTGAAGCGTGCACTCTCTACATATATTGTAATTACACTTTGTTCTTTTATTCAGCAGTAAGTGTAGCTTTATAAGGACTAATTCTATGAAAAGCCTGAATTGTTATTGCTGTATTATTTAATGTTGCAATTTTAACCCTGTACCAGCTTAGCAACAAGTTTTCATTCATAAGCAATTGCAACTAAATTGGTAAATTTTTACAAAAAAAGCACTATGGCTCCCAGCTATTTCACTTATAGATATCAAGAGTAGTCTATTAGAGAAGTGCAATGATACCCTTATATATCAGTCGGAAATGCATAGTTTTTGAGATATGACTTCGAAGTTTCTATTGTTTTTCTAAGGGAGAAAATAACCATTACCAACCTGACCTAACCCAAATCAACCTAACCTAACTTAACTCAAGTTACTCAACTGAACCCAACCTATATCAACCTAATCTTATTTCAAAAAAGCTATGAAAAGAGGTATTCCTTTACACTGTGCGAGTGTGATTATTTTCTCCCATAGAAAAACAACAGGAATTTCAAAGTCATATATCTTGAAAACTATGTGCATTTCCGACTGATACATATAGGTATCACTGCACTTCTCTAATTGACTACTATCTATATCTAGTTGTGAATTAGCTGGAGGCCATGGTGCTCTTTTGTAAAATAATAGCACCAAATTTACCTCCTTTCCCTACTGACAGTTTGCCATTGTTCCTAGGTTGTTTGGTGATGCTAGTGACGTGGAAAATTATTTTCTTACTTTGTGTTTTTCCATTTTTTACTTATGATCGTGATTCGTGAAAATCGTTTTATTTATTGTTTGCTTAAATTTTTGTTGGACTTAGCTAAGGCAGTTAAGGAAACTTCTGCACTTATACCTTTTTATTTTATTTTTTGTTATCTACGTTCTTGCCTTTATAGTTCTTTGTTTACGTTAATCATACAGAGTTCCATGGAACATGTATTGTATGCTTGCAGCTGTGGTCTTAGACGCTTTGTAAATTACCTATGTATATATGGGTTGAAATCAGCGGTAGTTTGAGGCCTTAGACGATGCAGCGTTCTCTTGTCATTCTCATACGATTTTCTGACCTTAACAGTACTTGATTGAGGGCGCTCAAAAAATATCTTGTATGCGGTGGGAGTATTGCCATGCCAGATCCGCATGATGTGACGTGCCCTGGAACACATCCTCGTTTGCTATTTTTGTTCACACGCTCTAGCAGCCTTTCAGCCAGAGAAAGCTCTGTTCCAACCCGACGTTGCTGGGTAGCTACGCGGAACAGTCATGCCTACTATTACTACTTTACTACTACTCTGCTTGATAGGTTGCGATTCATTGTGTGGATCCGGCGTAAGCCGATGAGCCATTCTATCCATTTTTCAGTTCCCATCCTATGTTGTGAGGAGCAGCGACCCTATGGCACCTGTAGGTTACCTTAGCTATTAGCTTGGCCTTCGGGATGTCTGATTTTCTTGCCGACTTTGCTAATGTCTAATATTACTTCCTTCTGATCTTCTCTTTTTCCTCGACTTGCTGTTCCCATGCCCGTCGATCGTGTGTGTGAATATCTTCGCGCATTTGTTCCAGTTTCTACCGACATACTATATGTGCCCTATTTTTTGTTTGTTAGATCGCTGTAGTTGTGGATAGGAAGGTTTAATTAAGCTTTTCAATAATCTATCAATCTACTTTTCAGTTGTGGAGATTATCCAGGGCAAGGTGGAGGAAGCGGTTCTGCCTGTAGAGAAGGTAGATATTATCATTAGCGAATGGATGGGCTATTGTCTCTTCTATGAGAGCATGTTGGACACAGTCCTGTACGCCAGGGACAAGTGGCTCGCACCCAACGGTATACTCTTCCCTGACCGTGCCACGCTCTATGTATCTGCTATTGAGGTAAGTTGCGTGCTGCTTCTCAGCTTAATTTTAATCTTCATTCACCGCCTCTTATTGGCGTAATGTGGCCCAAAAGATGCGAATAAATTGAACTAACGGAATTGCATGCACCACTTTCTTATATTCTAAGATACATTTTATAAAGAATGTCGTACATTTGAAATAGTTGCTGTAATTATGGAACGGCTGACAATAGTATAAAATAGGTACCTTGTGTCTCATCTTTCTTCCTTTCTTTGTGACACTGGGTACTCTGTTGGTGGTAGGGAGGCTTATTAAATTAGGGTTATAATAAAATATTGTTGACCACCCGCTTTATGCTAGCTTTTACATTTTGAACTGCTAGCGTTACCGTATGTAGAGCTGATATTGGTTGGTGTGTTACGTTCAGTGTGCGAACTATACTCTTGATTTAATATTTGATACGAATCGTTAATTGCTATTTCACGAGAGGCTAAAACTGCTCACTAATGCATGAACGCCTCACCAGGACCGTCAGTATAAGGATGACAAGATCAACTGGTGGGACAGCGTCTATGGGTTCGACATGTCCTGCATCAGACAGGTGGCTATGACCGAGCCGCTCGTGGATGTTGTTGAGGCCAAACAAGTCGTCACCAATTCTTGTCTGGTCAAGGAAGTTGATCTTTACACTGTTAAGAAAGAAGATTTGGCGTTCAATTCTCCCTTCCATCTTCTGGTAAGCTACTTATCATATGAGGGATGTAGCATGGGTCGTAATTCCTTCGGAGGTCATTGGGCAAGCAGCGAGCCTTAAGGCCCATTTAGATGTAATAATTTGTGTTGGTGTTATTGTATTTTATTAGAGGTGGACCGAGTATTCGCGTTCGCATTCACGAATATTCATGTATTTAAAATGTTCGCATGTAGACATTCCAATAATTTACGGAGCTTAGTTCCTGTCTGCATTTCCAGACAAGTTAAATCAAGTGGACCAAATGGACTTTTTGGCTTAGATCGATTTTAACGACCCAGTCGAACGTGCTCTTTTCGTCGCACTTAGTCTACAATTCGCATACACTATTTGATGGAGGTTAGAAGAAGTTTCCTTCCAATAGTGGAGCTCAATGTTTATAATTATAGGAATTAGCCTCACAACATAGTAATTCTTACAGAACTCCATAACTTTCATTGTATTGTCCTGGATGTGTCGTATATATTAATGACGTGATCCATGGTAAATAATCGAGGACTCAGTGCAATGCAGACTGCCTGTGTTCGCTTCTGTTGTTTACCGTAAGACATTCCTCATCCATATTCATTTTTCGATACACCGGCACCGCTATGCGCCGAGGGAGCCGCGAACTAACTTATTATCATAACCTGTGTTGCAGGTGCGCCGCAATGACTACGTGCACGCTCTCATCACCTACTTCAATATCGAGTTCACGAAGTGCCACAAGCGTACAGGCTTCTCCACTGCGCCAGAAGCGCGTTACACTCATTGGAAGCAAACTGTATTCTACTTAGACGACTACATCACTGCCAAGAGTGGGGAGGAGATAATCGGCACCTTCACCATGAAGCCAAATGAGAGGAATAACAGGGATCTGGACTTCCACATAACTGTAGAATTTGAGGGAGAGTTGTCGTCCTGTAAAGAAAATCATAACTATAAAATGCGCTAATTCTCTACGTGATATACTTCTTTATATATCAGGCGAGGCATTACTCCTTGTTCACTAACATCAGCAATTTGCACTGCTTTAGTGTCATTTATGATTTTTCATAAGAAGACTTAGTCTGCCGATGGTTAGATCTGTAATTATTAGCTTAAGGTTATCAGGTTCGCGGTTCACTCTCTGCGAATTCCATAGCTGCTGAACTTTCGATTCTAAGAGTTCTGCTCAAAGTATTACTTTCTACAATTTTGCCTAATTTTGAAAATTTATATTTTTACGTTAATTATGCTGCTTGTTGATCAAGTCACTCGGCTGACGTCATTGCAGTACAACAGGCTGTTGCTCTACTAAGAGTGCCACTTATCAGTATCTCGCTTAGTTTTCAGTGTTTTATATAAATATACGGAACTAGGACTGTTCAATATGTCGTGTGCTATGCTCTGCAGTAAATGTCTTACCTTTTTCCACAATCGAGGCATGACTATTCATATCGTGGTGACTGGTTTTCGATGGTAGCAGATAATTGCACACTTTTTTTGGGTGAAGTGGATTTTCTGTTGCACAATTAAGGGAAATGTGTGCATTTGCTTTGTTTTTGCATATATAGCTACTCGACGGCACTGCTGTTGCAGTGCATCGCAATTTCTTTTTGTGTCTGCTTGTATTTGCGAAGCAAGAGAGTTAGTATGACTCTTGTTGAAAATGCTGCCCCTGGGAAATTTTCTTATTTGTCAAGTACTAGTACGCATTTTTTCACATAAAGGGGTAATAAGTCTGGTTTCCGTTGCCGTTTTCATATCCAAGTGACTATGATGAAAGTGTCCATAATGAAGCAGCTTCACTGAATCTCGTCAGATAGCTAATTATATAAGAACGTAGGACACTGAGGAATCTTGTCCCCTACTTGTGCATTACTCGCGCTAACGCTTGGAGGAAACTCCAAAACCAGGCGACTTGGCGCTGCTGTGCCCTCGTCCACGGTTCAGGGACTGCATTTATCAGTGTCGCAACAGACTTGGTCTACTTCGTGTTCGAAACAACCATAGGCAATGAGGCGAAGGAGAGTCTTCAAAGAAAAGAAATGAGCGACGAATAAATTTTTACTTGTAATTTCATTTTAATATCCTTAGTACGTTACGCAGTGGTTTAACCTGGTCGTGGATGGTTTCTGATTTCGCTCTACTTAGCTCTGGCGCCTGCGGCGCTAGTAACCCAACCCACTATAATCTTAATAGCTCTGGATGGATGGACGAGCCTGACACTGCTCTAAAAGCCAGCTGTTCCAGACCTATTGTTACCGTCTGCATTGTCACTTCGGTGTAACTTTAAAAAGAAATCCATTGCGCGTTAATTATACTTATTCCGCAGATTACTGAATATGCAAAGGTCTAATACAAGCTCAAAAGCACACTTGACTGTCTCAAAATGAGGACCAGGAAATGCATGGTTGAATAACCTAACAGGTTAACTCATCGCTTGACTATTTTGAGGCGATTGCGCGTATCTCCTAGCATGACGTCAGGTGGAGCGAAAGTATGTGAAAAACGTCCGTACTGCGAGACTGTCCAAGAATTTCTAATTAATTTTCACGATTATTCCCGTTACAATAGGCTGGAGCTCGAGGTAAAGCTGTCCTTAACATGGAAAACAATATTTAGTGAAGCTGTTAAGTTTTCTTAAAGATCTAGAGTAACGAAAAAAGTGGGCCTTGGCTGACAAAAGAGCACTTATTTTCCGCTGTCACCGGCCGCATCTGCTCGACATGATTTTTGCCCCACCATGTGATAAGCACTCGTCTCTAGAGCAGAGCTAGGACATTGCAGCTCGTAAAAAAAGAGCTGCAGTAGCGGTTAAAAGGAGCGCTTATAGCGCTATAAATGAGCAACAGTAGCGATAAAAAAAAGGCAACAGTAGCGATAAAAAAAAGGCAACAGTAGCGATACAAAAGGGAATCAGGAGCACTTTTGGGAGCGCTTGGGGTAGTTGCAGGAGCGTTTGGGGCAGTTACAGGAGCGATTCAAGCACCAAAGTATAATTTATACACCAATCGGAGTAAGAATTTAGACGAGGTTTTACTTTTGAAGGATTCAATACAAGAATTATCTTGAAAAA
>LQNS02277217.1:13715714-13726023 GCA_001587735.2 Parhyale hawaiensis
GAGAGGTTTCGGAGAGCTCTCCGGAGACCTCCGACTCCTTAAATTCCTCAATTTTTTTTTCTCCAGTTCCTGCTCGTTTTTGACCCCTGCTCTGACCTTACACCGAGGTTATCCTAATAGAACGTTTCTCGGTCACTGTACAGCTACATAAAACACGAGTTAGCTAATTCAGTTGAATTCCACATTCAAGGAACTGAACACTAACTTGAAAATACAAGTATATAGTGTAACTTAGCTCTAGGTAGTTCGGCAAGAATGAGATCCGGTCCAAAATGTATTATACTGGATAAACCAGATAACTTTCTCGAGTGTTTATATCATTTCATTGGTGGTTACATTGGCCATTTAATAAATCTTGGCAGGGCTTGCAGGCTCGTTTGATAAAACTTGTGAAGTAAATTCTCTGGTCGAGGAAAGTTTAAAGCATCTGATACNAAACCAGATAACTTTCTCGAGTGTTTATATCATTTCATTGGTGGTTACATTGGCCATTTAATAAATCTTGGCAGGGCTTGCAGGCTCGTTTGATAAAACTTGTGAAGTAAATTCTCTGGTCGAGGAAAGTTTAAAGCATCTGATACTATAAATAAAACTTCAGTGAATTTCACAAAGGTAAACTTTTCACATGTTCCATATTGAACCCCAGCTATTTCAACTTGAAGGTGATGCGGCAAAGAGCAACAATACTCCCCAAAGCTCGAGAAACTGTAGCTCTAAAGAGTTTGACGTCCAGCAAGGTGTATTTGTCAAATAGGGTACTAAAGCGTTTAGAATCAGGGGAAAGACATCAGTCGATGCTGTACGGCGTTAATTAATAAAATGCTGCCACCACGACAAAAGGTACTGTTCACTCCAAAGGTTTTGTGTCTTCCGGGCTGCAGTACGTATAATGAAGACATTATTGAACTAGAGCTAATATAATAAAACAAATATACGATAGTCGACAAATTTGATAAAAACATTATTATTCTCCTAGGTCTACCACCACACCCACTATAATGTGTGAACCAAGCTGTGACCCTCGGTGAGGTCGCCGTGTGCAAGTACTACGGAAAACCGATTAGTATTTAGTGTCTCAAATCGGTTGATTGCACTACTACTGGTAGGAAATAAGGCGCAAAGAATATCGAAGACGAAGAATGAAAAAGATAGACGTTATACTCGTGCGTGTGGGGCCCCTTCTGTGCCCCCCCATAAAAACAGGTAGGAATCCCATTGGATTAGTCGCTTACTACGTACCATATAGTGGCCCAACCTACAAACTAACCTGCTCAGTAGAAACTTGGTAGTTCGGCTAAAAACATGACTTTTCGCTCACGGATCTCACTCACACAATTAACAGAGAAAAACAGTACCTTCGAATGACCTGCATTAGGAAAACATAAAAAATAAAACATTAAAACTTAACGACTAAACTTTAGTAAGGGGGTTACGCCCCAAGTCTTTGCGAAAAGAGAAAATGCTAAAACACATTTTACATCTACCACATCAACTTTTCAATGCTTAAGTAGCTACCTACCATGCATAGCTCACACATATCAAATTGTGTTAGTTGTACTGAAAAGTTAAGATGAAATTACACATGGAAGGTATAAACTGGAAAATCACCAAGAAGGCTATCAAACGCTTATTACAATAAGAGTCTCTTAGGCATGAAGAAAAATTAAGGCTTCTGACAAAGAAGCCCCCAAAGCTACTGGATGAGACGTCACCAAGGTTCACCTTATCCTTGTATGCGGCAGCAGCAGACGTAGCACTGGCTGGTTTTGGCTTGCGGGACAGAGGCATCTGTCACCATATGAGCAGGAACAAGAAAGCGTTAGTGTCTTTGTTAGTAGGTGCAATAGTAAGAGAGCGAGACATGATGACTAGGTACTAAAGAGTGATAAAATACAGAACTTCAATGAACATGATCTGCTATAGCTATGATAGCTAAGTGTTGGATGAGTAAAAATTTCAATAATGGACGGCGGCATTAATACATGGCAAAATGATGTGAATTTGTACACTGGGAGGCTGTACAGACCGGAATCCATATGAATAACGCTTTAATGCTCGCGGAGTTGAAGGCACAAGCATAACACACTGACAATCGTGTAATGATGTCCATCTTTATAAAGAGATAACGGATTTCTCATAATACTGGAAAAGTTTATTAGAAATTAACTCTTACTGACGTAGGAAGTAGCAATATTTTTCCTTTATGTCATTTCAAAATTGTGTTAGCCTCTGGATAGCCTTCGCGATTTCAGATCCTGCCTTTGTCTAAGGTAGCAGTCAATTGGGAAATGAAAGAAAGGACTAAGAAATCCCTTCTATCCCAAGAGGGAAACTTCTCGAAAAACAGGGATAAGAGATTCTAAGGGTGTAACTAACACAGACTTGTCTGAAAAAAACAAAGCAAGGCAGATACTAATACCTGCTTCTTTCCGCAACAGGGAAAGAGGACGTCAGGTGACGCGAACTATCTTGGTGGCTCCCTAGTCTTAGAGTGTGCAACAGCGCGCCCATATCCTCGCGTTTCGTGGGGCGGGGTAAGTATGAGGGCCCCCTGGTTAAAGGCTCTGGCGAGCAGGGAAGGAGCTGCGAGGCATTCACCGGAGCAGGAAAGATGGTTGAGTGACTCTTGGTGGGACTGGAATGTTGCTACCCGCTGGAAGTGTCTGCTACCCAATACAGGAAAGGGAAGTCCGGGGACGTTGAGTTGCGAGGTTAGGACAAGGACCCGATCAGTGGGGAGGAAGGCTTGTCGTCTGTGGGCAGGACTTGATCTGGGTGGTAGTTGCCAATACGCTCGCTCCCTCGCCGGAGGCACGGGCGAGTAGGACAGTTCCGTGGGACGAAAGTTGCGGGGCTAGAGGTTTCGATGCCCCTAAGGAACCTTAAGTTTGGTGAGTAGTGGAGGGATTGCTCTCTCGAAGGCGGGGTTGATTCTGCATTAGAGCATGGGTTCAGGGGCTAGAAATGTGACCTGCAGCAACGTGAGAGAAGCTGCAACTCTATCAGGATTGAGGGATACGAGATACTTCATTTGGGGACCCATCTTGGGGAGTCTTCTGTAAGACTAAGGCATGGCCTTTACTCAAGGGAGGAGCCACTTCGGTGGAATGGAAACTCAGGGATCCGGGTCCCGTCCCGATCGAGGGTGTAATAACCCACGGCCATCTGGACCGGAAGAGGGAGAGGTAGAGAAAGCTTACTGTTCTGGTGCGTTGCCACTAAATAGATTAGCAGCCTGACTATGGCCATCTGGATTCGTGTTCAGCAGAGTGGGGATGTGGGATACATGGCAGTGGGATCCCCTCTGCCAGCAGATGGGCGAAAGGGAAGGATTCTCGTAGACATCACCGTATAGCTATGTAGTTGAAGAGAGGAGAGAAAAGGTTAGACGGGACGAGTTGACTGTGGTGAACGTGTAAAGTCTCGGCCGTTATGAGAAGGGAAATGCCTCGTTGGAATCTCGCTCACTAGGAGTTGGCTGATCGGTATGCCTTTTCCATTTCAGCCATGAGGGGGTGTCCACCTGCAGTAAGACCGAAGTGGGAGCGTAGTGGAGGGGTCCCACCTGCTTGACAGCGGGTCTGTGGAATCACGGCCAAGGCGCCTGACTTGGGTGATGGACAATTAGGGCTTGTTCGTCCCTGGCCAGGGCCGATAGAGTGGTAGAGGTAATAACAGGGGTAGCAGGTGGAGCGATACTCAATTGGGAGTAGAATGAGTTCGAGTAGAGGAGGAAGAGAGGTGCTTTAGCGTTCTTTCCGGCTGTGGCCACATGAACCCTAAGTCAATTAGTCTTTGACAGTTTCGTGGATTTCATTCATTTATAAAGGAGCCGAGCCTCCATAGCCTTCTGAGGTGGCTGAACATGCCCTCCTAATCGGTCGTTGAGGTGGCTCCTTTTGGGAAGGTCGGGTGATTGGGTGGCGAAAGACTTTGTAATTAGGTTACGACCGAAACAGAGTCAGAAGAGTAGAATCCGAAGAAGACCGAGCTCTTGCGTAAAGGGACGACAACTTCAAGTTGTAGCTTTGCTAGTGGGGGTCTGTGACCCGTAAAATTATAGAGGTCATTCATGCGGTAGGGGTGACATACTGAGGTCGAGACCGCCTGAGTGGAGACGTCCCATCGTCGGACATCGAAGCGTTGTTAAGGTAGTTGAATGATAACGAGGATAGAGTCCCGTGATCGGTAGGAAGCTAAAGAGCCGATGGGGGAAATCAGCTGGGAGAAATATTCATGCCAGCGAGGAGACCGGAGAGGGGGGTATCTAGGCCCAAGGGAGCCCCTTCTTATGAAGGTGGATGGGCCCGAAGGCTCCTTACTGCTCTGGTTGGGTCCTCCGGTGTCGGGCCTTTGCAGCGACTATCTTGGAGGGTGGTGAAAGGTCTCGTTTGCTGCAAGGGCGTCGTTGTTTGCGGGGCCTTGGGCTGGGGATGTCAGGAATCTGGTGGTACCGCTCCGTGATAGGAGTGGTTACTGGCAGACCTGTCTCTCGTGGAAAGGGGCGTGTGTTGCCTCTGGAGAGCCTCTGCGATGATTGTCGAGAGTGCGGCCTCCTGTTGGGGCCTTTAACCGCTCGTGGAGGAGAGGGTTTGCTGGTTTTTGGAGGGTGCCGCCTAAGGGGATCGAATCGACATGGTTCAGGGCACCTGTCGTCCGGAGGAAAGGCCAGCGGCACTCAAGGTGTAATTATGCTAAAGTCTATGAACCTTGTTTGCTTGCTTATTTGCTTGTGCTTTGGTTGACGCAGCTTCTTCGCTTAGACGGGAAGAAATTCGAGGGAGGTATGATATAACAAGTACCTAGGTGGCAGTAGACTGACAGTATCTGTGATACGGAAATTAAACCTGATCTCGCCCGTAAGGACGGGCATGCTGGAAATATAACTGAATTATAACATATAAATTGACTTTGCTTACAGCTTGGGACTTGACTATTCGTTAGAGAAGCAAAGGATCTGTTGATAGAGAGTCGTATGGGCAGCTCCTTGACGGGCAGGAAGGACGGCCGAATAGCGTGTGGTCTATGACACAGTTCATATACAGAAGATAGCTGTGTAAAATTTGGGTGAATGTGCTTGGCTCCTAAATTTCCAAGTTTGTGAGGTCAAAATTACGTCACGCCACAGTGGAAATATCAAAGATTCCTCGCTGCAAAAGTGGCGTTGCGCAATTGTGACATCACAAACTTGAAAATTTAGTGGCGTAGCGCTAACACTCAAATTTGACACAACTATCTTCTGTAAATGAACTGTGGTCTATGGTCAGCTAAATAACGCTTGCTTTAGGGCGAAAGCAAAGAAGTTTGTGAAGACAACCCAACGGGTCGTCTAGTAGCATACATTTCTCAAACCGAAAAGAGAAGGACCCCTCACAGGGGGCGTTCTGCTAAGCTGTAATGGGGCAGCGGGCTGGAAGCGGCTGCTCTCAATTCCTCGGCAGTTACCTTGTTGTGCAGGACTTTGAACCCGAAGGTGGTCTAACGAATGTTATGCCCTGGGCTCTCAGATTTGGACTCGTTAGGGGCTCCGGGAGGTTCATAATAAAAGTAACAGTCAGAAGATTGAGGGCGATGGTATGTCGAATTTCAAAAGGTCGATAATGTTGACGGTATACTTACCGCCAACCTAGTCATGAAGCCCGATACCCTGAGGAGAGTGGACGGATCTTCGAGGATTCAAGTAGAGGACAGTGGGGCGCCGACACCCTTCACGATCCTCCCGAGGACGGTTTTCAGAGTGCGCAGGGAGGAATGCCTGTGTGCGGCTCCGCGTAGCTCGGCACGGGGTAGTTCATGATCAGGGGATGCCGGGGCGTGGTTGGTAATCGGAGGGTACGTTCTCTGAGGGAGGAACATGGGTGTCATACGAGGGGAGGTACTCGTACGCTCATCAGAAGAGGAGATGTTCTCCGTTACGATCTCGAAGGTCAGCGTGAGACGGGTGAGGGTCCTGGTCTCGCTGGTAAAGGGTATTGAGGCAAAATACCAGGACGAACTGCGCGATGTGGCATTGCATCTAGGGGCCGACTGCTAGTGGTCGAAGTCCGGGAAGCCTACGGGGGAAGTAGGTAGGTTGTCTGCCCAAGAAGAGCGAAACTTTCCCCGAGTAGGGAATTAGCACATGGGTATGTCTGGGTTGGGATAGTAAAGCAACTGACGGTAGTGCCCGTTTGCGCTCCGAAGGAGCGGAGGAGTGCTTGGGTCTGCGTCTCTTAAGGGAAGGACGGAATATCCGCTCGTTCCGAGGCTATACTCTGCTGAAAGGTACTGGATAGTCAGGGTTTGTACAGAGAATCCTCAAATGGAGCAGGGGACCCGCTTAGGGGGGGGGGGTACTTCATTTCTTCGAGGTTATTGGAGGACGAGTTGGGTCTCCCAAAAACGAGTGATCTGGTGTAGTTTTCGTGTTGCAGTGTTAAGAAGAGAGTGGCAGTGGGAGTAGAGGCAGGGGCTCTGCTTTCAGAGGGTTGGTTGAGAGGAGTAGATAAGCTCCCCTCCCAAGTGGCGATACCGCGCTTAGCGCTTATGGCCCGTCGCCGTATAGGGCTGGTAGCAAATCGGAGTCCATTGTGAGCGGTACGCTACTGGAGTGGGGAGTGCAATGGGTTGGGAGTCTCTGAAGGCTGTCTGAGATTTCTCCCTCACTGGGGACCATGTATCTTGCAGGTAAGGGTAAACAAGGTTTATGCATTGTTCTGCTAAGGTAAGGGAGCACCTAATGTGTTTTGATACCAGAATTGGTTACATGCTAAGGGTACAAGACTAACGATCTTGAGAACATCTCAGTGAACTAAAGCTAGGGTAGGTGGGTTATCTGAGGAAATGATACTGAGCTTGCCCACAGCTCGGACCTCTAGGGCCGAGGGAATGGAAGAAGCTGTTCGTAGTAACAGTTTCAGGCGTAGGCTGAGGCCAGTCGCGAAGGGGGAGTGAAGCGGGTCATCTAGCCCTCCCCCCCCCAGTGTCTATGACGCAGAGGTAGGGGGAGAGGAAGAAGTCCCAGTATCGGAAGCCACGTCCCGATTCTATCGGCTGTGATGAGCGCGGGAGCGAAGCGAACAGGCGCGAAATTAGGGGCGGCTTATCAGTGTCGAAGGCACTGTGAAGTAGCTCCGGGTGAGGGAGCGTATCAACTAGGCGAAAGCAGTGAGCTGCGATTGGGCCTGTAATACCCCGGTTACTTGGGGCACGGGGAGCAGGGGCCAGGGCGCCGCTTGAGGTCGCCTAGGACTCTGTTCCCGTCTGAGATCATGCAGAGTGTATGCCTGAGATTTCTTGCTTAGGTGGTAAGAATCTGACATGGTGTCTGGAAGATTTCTCTGAAAAATTAACAGTCTGCAAATCATGTTAGGCTACAGAAAACCCCGGATGCTGAACACGGCGGATTGGAACCTCAAAAGAGCCAAACAAAAGGCATGGGTCGGTTGTCTGGGGACCCAAGGCCCGACCTGCCCGCGGTTGGCGCCGCTGGAGCTAGGACCGTGAACATGGATGAAGGAGGGCGAAGCAGCAGAAGTGAGGCAAAGTTCACGCCTGTCCCAAGTCTGTGACGCTAGCGGCGTGAGAAACGAAGACCGAAAATTAAACATTTTTGTTTCTTCGAAGCGACGAAGTGACAGAAGGCGGAACTGCGCAAAAGCTTTTGTTCGCTATGGTTCACTTCTGTTCGGTTATAAAGCGAACGGGCGTGATCTGAGAATCTGTAGCATAGCTTCGGGTGAGAGCAGAAGCCAATGGCGCCGAAGTGACGTGAAGGTTGAAGATTCCACATTCTTGTTTGTTCGAAGCGAAAGGAAACGACGCGACGAGAATGTGAGCAGGCGGGTGAGGAAACACGCCGTTCCTTTGTCGTTTCTGTTCGCTACTTAGGCAAACAGGAGTGCCAGCCTGTTTCAAGTCTGTGACACTGGGAGGCGCGAGGTTGATGCCGTGAAGTGAAGGCCGGAGGATTTTATAAATCTCGGTTTTGCAGACGGCGGAGAAGTGACATGGAGGCCGAAGATTTCACATACTGTTGTTTCGAAAAGAAGTGACGTGACGAGAAGCTGGGCGATCGCGGACGGGAGAGGAAATACACCGTTTGGTACTTTTCGTTTCTGGCTTGAAGGCGGGAAACTTCGATTTTTAAAAAAATTCTTCTAGGAAAGGCCAAAAGGTTAAGATATTCTACCCAGTAAGTGGGCATACAGATGAGAAGACGCTAACTTGAGCACAGGAGGAGACGCGTTGCGCTGGAGGAGATGTTGCCTGTGCGGAGATCCAAGACGATCTGAGGAACACCGGCTTCAGGCCGCCTTATATAGAGTAAGTAGCACCTCCCAGAGGGATGGAGGGGAAATGATGACGTCACAGAACCGAAAAGAAACGAAAAGTACCGGAACGAAAAGAACCGACAAGTACCGCAGACAGCCGAAAAGTACGGAACGGAAGGGAACTGCAGAGAACATTGTGAGGAAAGCACGGGGTGCTCGATCCAATTTTTTTTCTGTTCTTCTCGTCTTGGGGAAATGAAACAAAGGAATGTTAAACTCTCATGAAAGATCTAAAAAAGGCTACCCGGAGGCTAACACAATTTTGAAATGACAAATTAAAAATATTATTGAGATCTTAGGCTGGAGTTTACATCTTTTCTAAACATTTTGTGATATGCGAGGCCTATGTTACTTGATTATTAGTGCATTCATTGTGCAATACATCAAGAAGTGTTTTAGCTATATCTATACTGTGATCCTACAATAAGTATAACGTTATTTTGTTCATATGCGATCAACTTTCACGCGCAAGGCAAGTAAATTTTACAACAAAGTGGTGAACACATTATCCCGCCATTAATAAATCTGGCATTATCCAAACGGAATTCAGATAAAAATGACGTTGATGTCCAATGCTCTAATGACACGAGTAAATGAGGTATGCTGTAAGTCGAATATTGATATGAAACTGAGATGTGCTCTTTGGAAAGTTATGTGTCAAAGATAGTTGAAAACTCATCACAGTACGATAACGATAGATATAGGGTGCTACGACGAAGTGTAGACAAAATTAACTTTTGTAACTCTCTAATATAATAAACTCGATGAAAATTTCTAAAGCGAAGTAAGAACAAAATTTCAATTATTTTCTTATATCATTTTTCAATGTATCCATTACCAGCTCTCACTACGGTACATCTTAACCTGTCTGACTTGACTATACGTGGCACAGACGGTTTCTGGTGTGATGTTCTCCCAACATTGCTTCAATTAAGCCTCTAAAGAAAGAACACTTGGCGAAACTATCAAAGATAACCTACACAGTCAAGCCCTCATCTAATAACACGAGGCTCAAAAAGTTTATATATCTCACCAAGTTCACAAATGGTTTTACTTGTTTTGCATAAAATGGATAAATTTTTATGATTAATTTTTGAACAGTAGAATACTTTACTAGGCCAAAGTATCCAAATATTTAATTAGCCATACGGTATAACTACATATACAAACAGTTACGGTACTGCGAATGTAGAGCAACATAGGAAAAAAAGAGTGTCTACACGTCGTCTGATGACACTGTATGTATGGAATACATGGAGGAAGCAAACAACTCGTGGGAGAAGATTAGAGTAGCAGTTTAAGTAAACAGAAGCAAGGGATTGTGCGAGTGAGAAAAACCGTGCAGATAGCTATGAACCAACCGCTTGGGAAGACTCCTCAAATTCTTCAACGATAATGCCATCTTCTTCAGGTGTAGGGGAAGGAGCAGCAGATACTGACGCAGAGGAGTCTGACGTTGAACTGCTGGAGCTCTGCGCATCTTCTCTTGAAGCTGCCGAAAATGTTTTACCAGTGCCGGCCGTTTTGTCGCTCGCGTCATCAGACACACTAATGCCATACAGACCTTCCTTGATGCCTTCCATCAGCCTCTCGACTTTGCTAGGGCCTCGACGAGCGCCTCCCCTGCCTCGCCTGGCAGTCCCGCCCCTTGTTGACTTCACTGCCCGGCCAGTCAGCCGCCCTGACCCTCGTATAGCGGTGGGCCCTCTCGGCTGAGAGCTCAGGCCGTGGTCAGGACGATCAGCCGATGGATGAAAGCTAGAAGGACCACCGCTTTTATCTTTTTTGCCTCGTATGGCAACATTCTTACCACGAGGCTTTTGGAATGGAGCACCGTGAGTAGCAGATGTGGTCAGTGGAGACTGATCAGAGCTGCTGACTGTTGCTGAGGCAGTGTTGTCACCTTCATTAGATTTTGAGCTGAATGGGGAAGTCGTAGGGGTCTGATTCATTGAGGCTGTCAGTGTCTTGATCAAGTTGGTAGCTGACAAGTTACT
>LQNS02277217.1:13734073-13748595 GCA_001587735.2 Parhyale hawaiensis
CACACACGCAGCAGCAGCAGCACAAGCACAACACCCGTTCATCACTAAAGAGTTGCGGGCAAGCATGAGACACGGCGTGTTTGCTCCCGCCGCCGTATTTCCTATCCTCTGCCCAGTCGAGGCTGATGAGGTCGTACGTTGCACGAGTCTTACGAGCCATTTATCCGGGACACATGTCGCTGGTCTTCCAGGGTCATATTTTGCTCGGATTAAACCAATGGGAGAGGCGCCTTATGGGAGAGCGGCTGGCCTCTGTAGGCCCATACATTAGAGTCTCGCGCTACCCAAGAAATGAACTTGTATTTCTAGACGTGCCGATTGAGATAAGAGACTGCAGAATGAAAAATAGATACTTTAGAGACAGGGGTTGAGATAAATGAGCGAATGGTAATGGAGAAAGATGTGCTGCTCGAAAATTTTTCAAATCTGCGCTGTGATGAATGGCAATGCGTGACTCTTAAGAATTATGGGGATTGCTTAGATGGACTTCTGGTAAAGAAAAGGAAGGTATTCTTAAAGTTTTTTTTTTGCATACGTGGATAAGTGGAGGCATTAAATATAAGATTAATATTATCATTATCGATGTTGGCACTTCAAAATGCGAAATTACTGGCAACGGGAAGGTAATTGGAAGCTAAACCGATAATATGATCAATAAATAATGGAATTTTATTGCAAAAAACAGGAGAATCCTCCATCGCATTCATAATTTTTTTACTAAAGAAAATCTACACCATTTCATCAGAGACTGAGCATTTTATCGATGCAGTATAGAAAAAAACTGCTCACCAATCAAATACATTATGTTCGGCAATTGACTTTTGGTGTGAGCAAATCAAATACATTGCAACCGACAAAACATAAAATAAATTACCGAGCAATGTTTCAAGTGAGCCACACGTAACAGTTAATTTACACTTTTTTCCAAGCACTTCATACATTTTATCTACAATTTGCACCCTTAGATTGAGATCGTTTAATCCTGCTAGCTTTTGCTCTCGTGAACTACCATTTTGGACATCCGATTTGCCACTTTCATAGAATTTAAGGTAAAAGTGAGACGCCAAGACTACCCTATGTCTTCGATTCGATTTTACAAGTGTCCTATAAAAACTGGCCACTGCAAAACAAGGTCTTTGTATTTCATTCCTTTGCAACTTGGCTATTGATTATATAGCTCGTCAGGGGGGTAACGGTATAGCCAACGTGACCACGCCCGTTAATGGGAAACCGACGCGTATCGGCTTGTGCTGCAGATATAGGCCACCTGGTCATAGCGGGAATGTACGGCTGCAGTCAACCAAAGCTCGTCGAGGCGTCGTGCCATCGGCGGAAGGCTCTTATGCAGCCACCCCCCCTTTCTGAGAAAGGTAAGTACCCCCACGTCTGCTGTGAAGATATCAAATGCTGAGTCAGCGCGTCACGTTCTCATCAGCTGAGCCCTGCAGGCGCGCACGCTGGTAAATTAAGTAACCATCACAAATTAGGCCCTTCAGTGAGAAAATTTTACCATGAAATTTACTTCTACGTTTCGAGTTTATAAAAATTACGACATCCGCTACACTTGTTGAAGTGTAATTGAATATCAATGAGCACAGGAGGCTGATGTTAAAAATACGCTTATAAAGCACAACATGCTTTTAAATGCATTACCTTATTCACAGTACGACGCCAAAGGTAAGAAGAATGATTTAGGGATAGCTGAAATCTTTAGAGCACTAGATACATTACTATCGTACACAAATGCATCACATTTACGCAAAGCAAAAGGGCTTGCTGCTAAGAAAAGAAGAATGACGCTTACGATCAGCGTTTCCGTACAAAGAGGGGCAGGTAAGGTAGTGTGGATACAGGACCAATAAGTGGGAGCTGTCAAGCAGCCGAGTAGCGGTAATGCTGTAAAATGATGATCATGTTTCTAATAAGCAGGTGAAGTAGTTGATCCAGTGATGTCAACATGATACCTGAAATTTGCATGTTCGTATAAAAGCAAACGAGCAAGTTCACAGAATCACGTCAGCATGATACCTGAAATTTGCCTGTTCGTACAAGAGCAAACGAGCAAGTTTGCAGAATCACGTCAGCATGATACCTGAAATTTGCCTGTTCGTACAAGAGCAAACGAGCAAGTTCGCAGAATCACGTCAGCATGATACCTGAAATTTGCCTGTTCGTACAAGAGCAAACGAGCAAGTTCGCGCAGTCACATCAGCATGATGCCTGAGAAGTTCTTAAAGTCTCGGGCCATTGATTTGCTTCATCGAGCGGCGGATGCTCGTTCGGCGAGGCAACGTCGAGCTGACGTCTCTCGATATTTTAGTAAGGGCAGGTCGATAGCCGCTTCCTCTTACTTTTCACTCGATAAATTAGTAAAAAAAAAATCGAAATCAAAACCTGCTGTTTATATGAAACGCTTTCCTAACCGCGAAGTGTGCCGGGTTTCGAAAGCTTAGCACAAAATTTATTCACTTGTTAATGAAAGCACAACATGATGAACAACTGGGGGATTAGTGAAGCTATATGCATCTTTCTTGTTCTGTTCAATGCAAGGAGCATTTATGGTGAGGAGGGAGCCAGGAGCCTCGTCCGTGACGCTCATGAGTCGCTTATGGCTGTCAGCCAGTCGCGTATGCACCAATCGCATCCCAGTAAAGAGTCTCTTATGGCTGCAGCCAGTGGCGTATGCACCAATCGCATATTAGTGACTCAGTTTATCTGCTGCTTCCCCGTGAAACCCTTCTGTTCCCCCATTACTCTCACCAATGAGATTCATGAACGCGTCTCACAGCCGGCTGACTCGCTGGCGAACCTGTGAATGGGCTGCAAGGCACCCTCTTCCTCTTTTGAAGCTCCTTGGTTCAAGGAGGTTTAAGTTGCTCATTTTTTCTGCTTCACTAGTGCATTACGCCGAAAAAAAGTTAGCTGTACGCATCAGGGATACGGGCGAAGGGGAGTAACTATAAAAAGCAAGATAGATCCCAAGACTTGACTAGAAGCAAGGAGGTTTGATATTCAGTCTCCTTGACTAGAATCATCTGAGCAAGGAGCTTCTATAGGTAGAAAGTAGGGAGCCAGGAGCCTCCCCCGTGAAGCTCAAGAGTGGCTTATGGTTCTCAGCCAGGCCGGAAGCACCAATAGCATATTATTAAAGAGTAGCTTATGGATGCAGCCAGTAGCGTATGCTTCAATCGCATATCAGTAACTCGATTTGTCTGCTGCTCCCCCGTGAAAGTCACTGCTCCCCAGTCACTTCCACCAATGAGATTCATGACCGCGTCTCACAGCCAAAAGAGATCTGGTTGACTCGTTGGCAAATCTGTGCATGGGTCGCAAGGCTCCCTCCTTCTCAATAGATGATTCTTACATCTGATGGAGAGAGCAGATCTCCACCGAGCGTCGCAATGTAACAAAAATTTCAAATAGTCCCAACCCCCTGCTCACTAATTCTTCCAGATCCTTGTCAAAATTCAGTCACATGTTCGTTGTGTCGTGACATTCTTAACAGCTCCTATACATCTAACAACCATCCATTTTTTTTCAGTTGCTAAAATTTAATCAGCTGGTCCTAGTAATCTTCCTGTAAGTTTCATTAAGATCCGCTCATAGTTTTTGTTGAGTTAGGTTGCCAACAGACAGACAAATGCCGGAAAAACATAAACTTCTTGGAGGAATTATTAATAAACAGTATCTTGGTTATTTGTGAGGATGGCTGGTTGATCTCTCCATTTGCCCTATCAGTTTTACTGTACACAAAAGAAATTCATTTGCTCAATAGCATAAGGGCGTTGCTGGTAGCCAAATTGGAAATGTAAGCTCTAAACACGCCCTGAAGAATCACTTAATTGTAGAGCAGATATTAACTTATTTCTACTCACAGCTATGTGCTCTTTGTTCTGAGCTCATGATATGCAAAGTGAATATTAGATCATAGAAGCAAAAGGCAGAGATATACTTTAAAGCCGCACCACCACCAAGAAGGGTGAAATAAATTGGGTTTCCATGGAGTATTTACGATTCTTGCAATAGTTTTTTTTTCTCAGTTAGCAATACTTCAGTGTCGAGACACGGGCGTCCAGCGTTGGTCGAATTCTGCAGCCTTAAAAAATGAACAAGTAAATAAATAATTGAACACAAATTGGTCTCTGTAATAGCATTTTGACTATGGTTTTAAAGTCTACTGCTTTGAACAATGGCATCCTACCAATCGTTCTACACCGTTGTTGGTGCCGTTTCCATGAAAACTTTTGTAGTTAGAAGAAGGCAAACAAAAAAGAAAGCATTTTCCACGGGACGAGCAGCGTCCATAGCCTACCATTAGTACAGACGCAGCCCCAGCCATTAGGCAAGTTGTCCGAGTTGCTGTCCTCTAACTAGCTCAATGACGTTTGCTGACTCAGGCCAGGTGTTTTTGCTAACAAGCTTATGGGCTGTTCTGCACTAGGGCTCGTATATGCTATTGAACTTTTTTGTTTGTTAAATTGGTAGAGAACACTAACATATGTATTTAATTAAAAGAAAAGAGGTTTTTGTTAACAAGCTTATAGACTGATCTGTACTTGTGCTCGTATCTGCTGTTGAACTTTTTTTGTTTGTTAAATTGGCAGAAAACATAACTGATCAAATAGACCTGACAATATATTTCCAAGGACTGAAGCTTTTACTAATAATCGCATGTATGCTGCCTCGTACATGTGTTCACACACTGTATTATCTTCTTTATATTATCGTCACAATATTTTTAAGGAACACTGACTCATAAAATTAAACAAAGCTTACCAGTTCCAATAATATACATATGCTTTTTCTAAGAAACCTATATGCTTTCTCGCACATGTTCCTGTGTGCAATAGTGTACCATTTTGAAACGAAAATTATTGTTCATTGAGGATTTCACTCACAACAGATTAAAAGGTAGTCACATGCAAGAATAGATGTTTTGTATAAAACTCAGACTGTCCCTACATGAGCTGGAATAACATCACGACATATGTTATTTTTACCATAAATTGTTAATCAAAGAACACAGCGCATTCATTCTGTAACGGCCATAAAAACTATTTGGTCCAGCTTTAAATAGCGCTTCTTCAAAGCATATTAATATTTTATTTGAAATTTTAGTGAAAAAATAGATAGTGTCCTGCCAGCAGTAACAAAATAGTCAACGAGATGCATAGTAACTATTAGTATCAAAGTGTGTGTGGAAAAATAATATTGTTTGACACACTTTTCTTACAGTGACCTCTAAAAGTTAATCATATATTCATTCTAAAATACTTAACAATCCCTGTAAAATTTTTTAGAGATCCATCCGTAACATTTTAGGGTATCTGGATGACAGGCGGATACACTGACAAATAACTAACTCACACACCGATAACCTCCTTGGCGGAGGTAATACAATATGTTAATTTCTCGATGATCTATCAAAATACTTCACCGAGTGAATCTGTAACGTTCGTCCTAAATACATTCTGGGACACGTGAAAGTCACAAACGCTTCTAGTCATCAGCTAGAGCTCCGAACTAAGCGGGTTCTCTGATTCAATTTTTCCACAAAAATCATTCAATTTTGGGCCACTCGATTTTGTTTGAGCTATGCATCACTGCTGGGGGTCGTGTCCTCTCTCCACTACACGCCCTCTGACGAGATTGCGATGAATACAAAACAGAGATAAAATTCTAAGCGCGTAACGCATAACGCGTTAACGACCGCGCCAGCCTGCATCAGAAATTAACGAATTCCATTCGTTCTGGTAAAGTTAGCATCACGGGACAAGCCGCTTCCATATTTATAAGCCCTGATTACCATAACAGGTTTTGCTTGAGGCTCACCTTGTCAGCATCCTGGGTGCGTTTTGTAACGAAGGAAAATTCGATGATTTTAATGCAACTTGATGAGGGCTTCCAAGTGACTTCGCGGCTCCGAGATAAAGTTGCGGCGGTGTTGCCTGCTTAAGTTCATCCTAATCCCAAAGCAGTGCAATTTTTTCCATGAAAAGAGCATTTTCTAAACGGTAAAAAAGGCTGCCAGTGCTGTTGAATGTGTGTGTGGCTAAGATATAAATTCACTTAGTATACTAGTAGGATACGACTGGGTATGTTTGTGAATTTCCAAAGATTTTCGTCCTTGCAAAAGGTTCTGCCTCATCGTAGTTTCTCAAGCTCTGATAAACAGTTGACTATCACTTGGCGATAATTTCTTGACACAAATGCAATTCTAAAATTGTTTTCAGCTACATCTGCACTGGTTTAAATAGTGCCAGAAAACAAAGAAAAAAAAAATTGTCGGTCAACCTTACACTTACTTCTGCATCTGTCCACTTAACACAAGAAAATTTGCAGCTGTCAATCAAACAAGAATAATCGAAATTTTTTCCAAACAAATAGTTTGTTAGAAATAATAAATAAAATGAAAATTTTATGTATTCTTTGTCTCTCTGTTATTTGAAATAGCTAGCGGCCCAGTCCTATATAGAAATAATTACATTTAACTGTTCCTCCAACCCTATAAAAAATCAGGGTCGCTACAGAGGCAAAAATTGTAATTAGGTTTCTGTGCGGAGCCACGGCTGCCACAAATTTTGTTAGGGAACTATGCTTCTCTATAACGTTTGCAGTTTCTATTCATATTTAGGTACTATGCAATGTTTTCATTGCAATCGTAAATTTTATCTGATAAATTAAATACTTTCAGAATTTGTCTATTTCTGTTGCAGATTATGTATATAAGTCTGCACTTTGAGTAAATTTTACAATTTTAATATAAACTTTAGAGAATAGTTTTCTGCACGTTTTCTAAAATACTGTTTTGCAAAAGGACTTCGCCTTTGCACCTGCAATTTCAGATTTTTTATAAGTGTAGATATTATTTCTTCCTCCCACTAATACCGATCAATTTTAAGTACAAAGAGGAAAACAGGAGCATTTGGTATTCATCAGTTTCTTTAGTAGAAGCGATGCGTTGGAAAATTAGAGAAGGCATGGCTCTCTTTGACTTGGCGCTTTCACAACTCTAAAGTCTCAAAAATCAGTAACACTTTCACACTGACAAATCAGGAGTGTTGTATCTTTCTCTGAAAATTTTCACAGTAGAACTAAAAGCCAGTGCAATACTTTGCCAGCATTTTTAGCATTAATATACGGATGAGTTGCTTATATAACTCATATTTTTATGAGCATATAAACTAAAATTGTCAAAGAACTAAATTTTCCCAGTAAAAGGATGAAAAATGCAGTGGCACCGACCAACTGTCACTTTGTGAAGCGTATTAAGCTAAGCTGACAAAAATAAACGATGTAAACTAGAAATAGAATGCCGATATCAGGCATTATTTCCAAAAAATTTTAACAATTTAGATACTAATTCTTCCTCACAGCAATAGCGAGGAATTTTAAGTAAAAAAGTGATACAATTTGCTATTATGACGAGTTGTCATCACTGTAACAAAGACGGAAACTTATCTACAATTAAACTATTGTATGGAGGCGTCTATAGTACATTAAAGATATTGAGACGAGCTCCCCATATTATTATCAAGATGCCAAAGGTTGAGTGGTTAAGCAGGCTGATTTTCTCATCATTTTAAGGTTAAGATTCCTAATGCCGAAGCCTGGAAGAAAAAGAAGTAGTGATGCTCACAATGCAGCGTCAACGTTTCTGCCAATCATAGTGATTGGGGATAGCTTAATGACATGGAGGGTAGCAAATGTCACGATTAAGCCTTCCATCTATGACGCTAGCACTCGGACAATCTTTAGCTGTGCATTACTCTGGGTACAAGTGGGGAAATAACTGAATGAATGAACTAGGACATGTAATCTTGATGGTTAGGTTGCGTCTTCACATTTAGTTACGCCGATCCACGTGCTCTGAGTCCTAATCGTCATGGCTTCTTTTCGGTCATTTAGTAGCTCGTGAAAAAAGCCTATTTGTGAAATAACACGTCAGTAAAAGTTGATTAAAAACAACAAAAAGTTTCGCTCACTGGCATCACTATATTATTGATTACCATTGTGATCTCTTAAGCATTGAAATTTATATGGAAAAGAAAATTAAAGAACAGCAGCTGCAGGTGGCCGTCACTGGCGTCAGCATTGCGTTTGTCTCACAAATATTCCAATACGGCGATATGTATGGAAATGTCAAAATGAACGGCAGCAAACGACTGTTCCCGTCTCTGACGTCAGTAGCTTTGCTCTCCCACAGATTCAACTGCTGCATATGGAAAAAATAATTGCATGTAAATCCCCTACTTAGTCCGATCTTAATTGATCTATAGCTGTAATTTGTTTCAATTTTGATATCGTTGCTTTTCATTGGAGCTCTGATCCCTCCATTTGTTCACATTGAAAATTTGGTAATGCGCCAAATTTTTTGCTTCATCCTTCACAGATTTTAACAATCAATCAATATCATACTAGAATTCTGTGAACCTTGCTTGTTTATTTACTGGTTTGTTTGTTTATTTATTTACTTGCTTGCTTGCACACAGAATCTTCGCTTCAGGATAGGAAGAAATCGATCGTTGAATATATAATTCAAGTGTATGTGTTATCCGGGAGATGAACCAGAGCTTGGTTGATAAACGTGCACGTTAAATTTAGAAGTGATACGGAAAAAACAACTGGACTAGGTCATGTATATGCTTATCCCTGCTTATAGAGACAGTGTTGAATATTCTTTTGAGAAGCAAAGAACATGGTGATGATGACCCAGTGGATCACGGGCAGTCTAGTTAGTATGCAAATCTAAGATACCTAAAGCTTAAGACGTAGAATCACAGTAGGTCAGTAGGTATAGTATATTGATTTGCAGTAGGATTCCTCATCTAAATGCTTTCTTAAGTACGTACGTTTTTTTGTGCGATCTGGTGGAAGAAATTTTGCTATTTTTTGGCGGCAAGAATACTCGCTCTTAATGAGTTCTAATCGTGTAATTTAATTTTTTTTGTCAATATGTACCTCAAACATATTAGGGAACCGGTAACAAACAACCGGCAGCCCTAGCCAGGGACGTCGACATCAAAGAATTTCTACTTTGGCCACCCAACCATTTCACACGGAAAAGTTAAATAAACAACAGCAACCTTTACGGTCACAGTCGCTGCCGAAAACAGTCCAGTTGCCCCCCTCGTCACCTGCCCCTTCCAGTAACAATTTTCTCACAGATTTATGGGTTAGAATTGCCTAAGCCTGATGGAAGGCCTGGAACTCCATAGCAAAATATTGCCTCCGTTCGTACAGCTCGCCACGATATGGACGCATGGCAGTAGCAGTAAAAACAATGGCTGGTTCGTGCGGCAGAAAACTCTTGCTCTGTACACTTTGATTGAAAAATTACTGAGAAAATACAACAATTTCGTATATGGTGCCTCCCTCAACATATTGCGTCATATTTTAGTGCGATACATTTATCGTGTTAGTTTCAAATTATGATGACACGTTCATGATTTTAATTTCTCTCTAGGGGTAATTTTAACATACAGTTATTTTACACTCCTAGAACATGTAATGCTTGAATTAAACGCCATGTTTTTATAGGGACAGCACCGTTTATACCGTATACGAATGCAAACAGCATTTGAAAGAGTTTAAATGGCATCATTGACACATTTGATTTTTTTCTGAAGATGATATACTCAAAATTATTTATTTTTTAATAAGATAATAATTAGGCCAGTATACTTCATAAACGATGTTTCGAACAACGCGATTCTTATGAGAAACCAATACTTTATTTGGCTCTTAAACTTGTGTACATGACATCGTTAAACTGGGCACATTCTGTTATTAACAAATAGTATTATTATTATTAAAACTTCACGTGAGGGAACTAAAAGACGGAAATAATCAAAAAAGAGCAATAAGTCTCCCTAGACAACCAAGATGCTACTGAGAATAAGAACCCATAAAAATATTCATAATCGACTTGGACACTCACAGATCGATACAGCTAAACACGGATCCAGGCAACGAATTCTCCGCCAGTATCGTTCCAGGAATTCAATACCAGCAGCTGTGATGAGTTTGGCATCTAACCGTTGCCAAAATAAAGGGATGGACGTGTTTCGTTCAAAGACCCTAGGATCAGGAGCAGACGAGTGTAGCCAGTGACTTTCGTTATTGAATACATAATAAAACAACATAGGCAACCAAGCAACCCTCCGTCTATGGGACAAGTTAACCAAATTGGTCTGGACACACAACCAACTGGCCGAGCTTACAAGCCGCTCAACAGACGATGACAATCGGCAGCCGAGCCCCACACAGGGGATCAATACTCCAAAAAAGGGTGGGATGCGAAACGCTGCCTTAAAGATTTTTTCCATTAAATTTATTGGTAATATTGGGACATCCATTAACTTTCTTCTTAAGATGCTACTTGAGAGAGAGAGATTTTATTTCTATA
The DNA here is from genome assembly GCA_001587735.2 of Parhyale hawaiensis. NCBI lineage: Eukaryota > Metazoa > Arthropoda > Malacostraca > Amphipoda > Hyalidae > Parhyale > Parhyale hawaiensis. Next base: position 13,744,482 of record LQNS02277217.1, read on the forward strand.
GCTGGCTGCGTAACAATACTTTCCATCAGCATAATATGGTCAAGCCATTGTTTACAACCTATATCATTTATACGCATTTTCGATTTTTTAAGAGCGATGAAGCTTAATTGATGTACTTAGTTCAAACTTGTCCAACGCTTCATTAAAGGGTTCACGGATTGCCACTGTGCAACTAGTTTCACCGGTCACCAGACCTTGACTACGTTTGACATCAACAGCCTCAAAACGAAATTCCCGGCACTGCCTGGCACCCCTAGAAAGCTTTCAATATGTTCTCTCGCACTTCCCATAATATAAATAACTCTTAGAATAATATAGAATGCTGTAAATACTGAATTTCTGCAACAAATTGCAGTTGATGTTTGAGTGACGGTAAAATATATATGATTTCGCAACCCTTTAAAGGATATGTCGCACCCCATGGGGTGGGAGCACCCTAGATTGAGACCCCTTCACTAGGCACATTTGCCCCTTACCTCCGACTGCATCATCGAATGTCGTAGGTATAGCAATATCTGAAATATAGCTAACTGGTCACTCTGTGTCACTAAGAATTTAGCAGCCAACAAACCTAAAACAGAAATGTTCTATGATGTGAACTATTCCAACCAACAAAGATATTTATTTACCGTGAAGTCGCAGTGGTATCTGCTGTCCGTGAAAAATGGATGAAGAATAAAGGTCGGTATGATTGTTTCATCATAGCAAATGTCAAACTATGTATAGCACGTAATGGGTAGACACTTCAGGGCAGCACAATAGAATTTACTCATTTGTATATTTCACAGGGTTGTTGAATACTCAGTGGACCAAAAACCTAACTGATGACGTAACCACTGATCGCTCACGAATTTCAGCCCGTCAGCCATTGCTGGCTTTCGAATTTCAGCCAGTCAGCCATTGGTCGCTTTCGAATTTCAGTCAGTCAGCCATTGGTCGCTTTCGAATTTCAGCCAGTCAGCCATTGGTCGCTTTCGAATTTCAGTCAGTCAGCCATTGGTCGCTTTCGAATTTCAGCCAGTCAGCCATTGGTCGCTTTCGAATTTCAGCCAGTCAGCCATTGGTCGCACCGACTCGGGCGACTCCAACCATTGGCGGACACTGTCGAAAGTGACCAGAGGTGGCGTCATCAGTAAAGAGGTCACACCACTGGATATTTCATACTCCACTGGCGTATATAATCCACATAGTGCAATTTATTCTTATGCAGCCCTGTTGAAAAGGCGGGACCACTAACCATTCAATCGATTTCTGCAGCAAACACAAACTTTTCGCATCAAATACTGTAAATTTTAAACTCGACAACAAAGTCGTTTTACGGATAGGGATTTTTTCAAGTGCAGTAGAAAGGAGGCAAAATATTGCAACCGGTTAGAGAGGAGTCTCCGTTTTCAGGTTACAAGTTCTACAGCAAACCTCGTCCCCATGGCAGTCATGAAGCGAGTTCTTCTGCTAACGCCGTAACAAATAGTGGAGTTGCACTGTAATATGCGCTACCAATTAAGCTTTTTTGTACTTGTAGCTCAATGCGACGTTGACAATTGCCAGAATTCTCGCCAGCCCGCATGCAACTTATAACAACAACAACAACAACAACTTCAGTTAGCGCAGTCAACTTTGCAGATCTTCTAAAATTCGGCGAAAGTTTCTCTGTTTTTGTTAATTTTTCATTTGCAAATTCCTTGTCCACTCAAAAGACCAACTGAGAATGAGCCTCATAACCGATGGTGCTCCCAATATTGTCAGCTGAGGTTTTATTTGGAACTGATGCCCCATACTTCGATCGTTCCCATTACAGGCGACCGACCGGTAGCCTGGTTGCTTCTCTGGATTTCCTCCGTTTCGCAAAGTCTCCGTTTGAAGAGTTTACAGGAACAGGTTTACCTGAAATAATTAGGAGCGTCTTTTTAGGGCTTTAGACGCAATTTTGTTAAAAATTTTGATGCCAAGACGAACGTACTAAATAAAAGTGCGTTTGCCAGCAGGTTCGTGATGCTGCCCCTAAGGATTATCTCCTCTTATACGCTGTCTTCTAGTAGTCTCCAGCACATACATGATGCCTTGTATTTAGTGTTCTTACGCCAAGAAACGTAGAAAGACAAACAAAGACTTGGCCAAACAGATTTTGCCTTTATTGTTATCTAAATTTACATGATTAATTTATAGTTCCCATATAACCATATAATTCGACACGAAATACCCCGTGGCAGACTTTGTTTTTTCACAGTCGCCCTTTTAGGGCTTGATTCCTCGCTCCTTTTGCTTATGGTTTTACTGAAGCTATTAGTGAAGTGGAAAGACCTCATAATTTCGATAGGGCAGTTACAGCAAAGGATTACTTCTGTTGTCACCACATTGCCTTGAAAGCAAGAAAATACAGCAAAGCTACAAGTAAAACCAACTGGAAAACCCACACGCACTTGTTCATGCTGCGGATACAGGCCAACTGGCTCCAGAGGAGTGCGGTCGACCAAAAATCGTCAGGAACTTTGGCGCTATCAATGGAAGGCTTGAATGAAACAACCCAGTCTCCCTACCCACCCATTTGTGGGCAACGGCTAACCCAGCGCGTCAAGCGCCGCAAAGCTCGCCGGCTTGGTAGAAAGAAAGCGACCTACATAGTGCCACCGAAATATAATCCCGTTGCCATTTACAACTATAATCACGATCCCGGCACGAGTCATGCTGCGGCCATAATCACGAGTTGGATGCCACTGGGTCTCTGTAATCATATTCTGACATTACTGTTTGACCAGCATCCCAATCGTGACTTGCTGGACTTATTAAACATACTGAGACCGTCCCAGTCATTTACTCCTCACAACTTTCGTATGCCAACACGGTAGAATCTACCGTGCATCTACGCTACGGTATAAGGTCTGGCTGCGCTTATTACATACAATGAGCACCCCTGTTCTAGACATGGTACTGTATACGTACAGCTTTGTTGGTCGAGTACGTCTTTCACTCTGATTATCAATGGTTGTTTGTGCAAAATTATTTCAGCACTTCCTGGATTTCATCTTCTGCTACGTAAGAAAATAGAAAAAGTAACAAGAATTGAGATATTACTTTATTTATCGATAGGAGTAAATAATGCTACGGTTTCCAACAAGTAAATAATGCTACGGTCCAACACATCAGAAACATGAGTTTTTACCAGAGGTAACAACATCCTGATAGCACAATAATATAGTTTCTATCATTACGGGTTTTCCCGAGAACAGAAAAAGCAGGGCATAACCATAGACACTCACTTGTAGATTGTGTTTCCGCGTTCAAATACCGCCAAGTTTCATCAATGTGCGCACATACCGCAGTACACCGAAAAAAGTTCGTACATGTAAGGGAAAAATTTCGCTACAGAACTGACAATTGTCCCGTAAATCACCCGATTTTTACTCGGTGGTGCGGAAAAGCAAATCCGTGGCTTTCGGGGTTCGAACCCACGTCTCGCTCGTGTGAAACTGCCTTAATCGCGAGCGTCATGTCATCGCATGGCGAAGTAGAGTCTTTAGTTAATTGAGATGAAATTAAATCTATTCCCTTGTTTTATTGGCAACTAAGAGATACAACATTAACTACTTCCGCCAAAGAGGTTATGTTTTCGTCGTGTTGGTCTGTCTGTTTGTCAATTTGTTTGTTTATCTGTCTGTCTGTCACCAAGATAACTCAAAAAGTTATGAACCGATTTGGATGAAATTTACAGGGATTGTGGGGTATGTTAGGAGGAACAGATGATTAACTTTGGGGAAGATATGTCCATTCGTTTGTTTGGATGTTTGTCTGCGTCATTTTTCTTGATGCCATAACTCAAAAAGTTATAGATGGATTTTGATGAAATTAACATGTGTTGTTAGGTATATAACAAAGAGGAAATGATCAACTTTTGGTAATGGTCCGTTTGTTCGTTCGTTTGTGACTGTTTTTAATTTTATGCTTGTAAGCACAATAACTCAAAAAATAATGAATGGATCTTTATGAAATTGTTAGTAGTTAGTAATGGTGAAAGACATAAATGATCAAATTTTGGTGCAGATCGGTTGGTTCGTTTGTATGTTTGACTCATATTTGTCATAACGTTTGTTAACAGTATAACTCAAAAAGTTATGAA
>LQNS02277217.1:13753307-13782794 GCA_001587735.2 Parhyale hawaiensis
TCATATTGCGTGCAGCGCAATGTAGCTTATTGTAAGTTCTGAATCTATCAAACTGAATGTCATTATACCTAAGGAAAGTTTATAACTTAAAGTTTTCTGAGCACAAAATACTTTTACCAGAGGTGCTCCACGAAGAAACTTTAAAATTATTTTCACTTCAGTCAAACTTTCTAGAATTGAAAATTGAGGTTTTTTGCAGCTAAAAGAGATCCAAGAGATTAACTATGTTATGTTCCTGAAACCATGGTGTGACGTACGCTAGTTTTAGTGTGTCTTCATACGATGAACCCTTTCTAACGTACCACTTCACAGATTATATTAGTGTACGGACTCTCTGAAGTTTTCATTCCCTTTTAGTGTAGTCTTATACCCGGTCAATTTTAATGTTACTGTGTTTATTTAAAAATTTTATTAACAATTTTACGTGTTCAACTCATACTACACCATTTACTCTGCGCTAATGAGTCTTTAAGCTACTTTGGTAAATTTCAATGAAATGTTTTTCAGATATGCCCGAAACCTTAAATTATTGTAAACTATTCACGGTGATATAAGAAATGCATTTAGTGGCAAAAAATAATAATCAATGAGCAATGAAAGGCAAAAGTAATTATGAACATTCTAAAGATACATGGAAGGGCGCCCTGACTTTCAATAAATATCAACCACATCTGTCTATGTGACGAATTTGTTTTTCTTACTGATGGATATTATTCCTTTCAACCCTATTAACCCTTTACTTTATGTTCGTGAACGCTGAAAGCTATGTGGGATTTCAAGTAGACTGCCAAGATGATGTAGTTTATAGTGTGTCTTTTATTAAGCCAAAAGCTCCTACATACCTCATATATTTAATAGGTTAGAATTTCATTGGGTAAAAAGTTCCAGTCTTCGTTTCCTTGCTGCATGCCATGCACTGCTGGAGATGTCGGGGTGAATATTGGAAGTTTCGTGCATCAACGAAGAAAATCATACAGGTCAATATTTGATTGGTGCAGCTCCACCGCGTACTGTTGATTGAACGCTATGGCAAGAGCTGCAGCATTACGAGGTTGCAAATTGAAATTTAAATTGAAAACAAGCGCTGGAGAATTGACATCAGGACTCCATAAAGACTCGTGGCTTGCGTCATTCGATCGGTTGATGGACCCAGCGACGAGCGGCAGGAGTTAAACGCAAGTTCCAAATTGATACGGGCAAAATTTTGTGTAGCAATATTAGAAGTTACTACGTAAAATCGAAATTCCATGATTGCATAAAAGCTTGAAAAACTTTTTGTGATACAAATCGAACTTTCGTATGCGGCTCTAGCTTCCTGTGTGCGTTGTAAATTTTGGAAACAACGATAGTTATTAGTAAGGTAAACAGGAAGCCACCATGCACAGAATTGTCGACGCACGTTGTAAGTGTGCACCAACACATAAATGGATGAAAATACCGTAGATAATACTATATTATTCCTACTATACTGCTCACCACACAGAAAATCTTAATCTTAGAACAGGACAATTGTCGCGTGCAAGAAGTAAATGTTGAAGTGGTGCCCCAAATTAAACAGCACTTCCAATGGACTTCTGAGATCAAAAACACTTGCACAAAACATTTCCAACTGCCCAGTATTGATCAAGTGAAAATATACTGGAGAATATGCAAAAAAATGCACTTCATTTCACTGTCGCATTACATTCATTCAAGTCAAAGCAATAACCGCATGTTAGTGCCCACTGACATGCTCAATAAACCAAAAAGTTGAACTTCTTTCCACAACATTAAATTAGTTTACGGCTGCCACCTGAAGAAGAAGTACGGTTGAAAACAAGGGAAGTTATATTATTTTTAGCTGCGCAATCAGCGTTCGAAAAGATCTCCTTGAATTATTGGCTTGAATTAATAGAATACGGGAACGAAGAGATGAACGTGAGACTGGTGGCGATCTGGCTGCTGATTGGCAAATGACTGGCTGGGAAATGTCAGCAGCCAATGGTTGCCTAGCGCCTGGGCAACACTGTACAGTTGCACGATTAACTTATGGGTAGATGTTCATCTCATAGCTCGTCCCAATACACAGTGACATTTGGTAGCCGAGATACCCCTGCAATGTACTATAATGTTGAACCACACGCGAGCTGAACGTCCACTGATAAGTTGAGCTTACGAGTCAGTGCAGTATCGGCACAAAGCAATGAAATAATATGCTCTTATGTAACAAAATAAAATGCTTTCTATTGCCCTTATAGCTTTTCATAGTATCTCTGAGTACGACTTCATGGGCCCCACACCCATTCTCTATACGGCCAAGACCGCACAGCACTCGAAGGTCTACTCTCACAAGTGTATCTAAGAGCAGACTTATGTAAATTCCAGTGAATGCTTATTGATTCAAATAAAGGGACTTAAATGAAAAATTCAAGTTGCTCATTGTGAGCGAAGAACTTTTTTACGAGCAAAATTATTATCGAGAGACGAAACTCGTAATGGTTATATCTAAATCAATCGCCGCCTATGAATCGAAAATCACTATCGAAATCTTAGCGTCACTTACAGACGAAACATATACATATATAAATACATAAATAAATAGCTGTCTTCATTTCCTTAGACACATCCCTTATATTACACTGGGCGGCTTGCCATACCTAAGTTTCCAGCTTTATTAGGAATCCTTTTAGGAATTGCTTCGATTTCGAACGAACAGCAATGCATAAATCTAGCCTCGTTTAATCCATAGTTCTGCTCCATCTATGCATGGTTATCAAGTCCTGTGACGCTCACTGATTAGTTAATGTAATTTTATTATTATAATATAACACCATAATCACGGTTACTTAGTTGCTTGAATTTATAGCATTGGCAGTTGTAATGAATTCGTTCGCCTACCTCATATGATGTCAAAAGCTTTTTTTGATCTCGGTGAACTGCTATAGCGATGTACATCCAGGGTCTGGCTGTTTCGATCCAATGAAGAATTTGAATTTTTTGCGTTTTTATTCTTTGGCTTTGCAACACAACATCAAGAACGTGTAGTCATGACTGGCTGTTGAACAGCGAAGGAAAAATAAGCACAATGACTAGAAGTGACTCAACTTACGTGTCACAGCGTTATCATGGTCACCTTAAATATTTATTTCAAGAACGTTTTCAACTAGTTGTCGCGTAGCAGAGCTTACTGTTGCATAATCACTAAAATATAAGCATTTCCTTAACAATCGAACTTCAGCGTTTGGTTTACATGTAGAACTCGCCTCCGTAACGCTGCACCGCACACAGTACATCGTTTTCCAATGCTGACAGTAACCACACCATTGCGCAAGCGATAAACCAGATTAATTATGATAATTGAAAAGAGTAATTGACAATTTGTAGTTCTTTCTCTTGGCTGCCGGCCACTCGCTCAATACTCTCGATGACGTCAGTAAAGCTTGATTCTGTTCATGTGTCGCATCGCTCACAGTGAAATGTCATCTACGGCAGCCACCGGCACTCATCCGGCTCTTCATTACTGTCATCCTTGCTTGGCGGTACAGAGGGTAGTTGTCAGAGGTAGGCACTCCTGACCATTTTCAGCCACTTGTGACTAATTGTGGCATTTTTGGCCACCTTCGATCTATTGCGGCCTGTTACAGCCACTTGTGGCCGCTTGCAGCAATCTGTGGTAACATACAACCACCTGCGGCCACTTAGGTAATTGCGGCCACTTGTACTCATCTTCAACCCCTCGTGCTAGCAGAATTAAACATCACATCAGAGATGGCTAAGAAATGTACACGGTACACACGACAGACTTGATACGTCTGGAATGTTCGTGTTTGACATGTAACACAATAGATGTCAGAAAGGACTATAAGCTGAGTTTCAGTCTTATATGAGAATGTGCTCCTTGGTCATTTTAAGTCTCCAATGTTAAGACTAAACTAGATTCATTACCCTGTATCTTCAAGTTTCACTCCTTTGTATCTTCATAAATGGACTCCTTGCTTCGTCTTAGGTCCAGTATTTCACCTTATCAAAATTAACAGTACAAAAGTGCCTGTAAATTTCGGGAAGATCCATCCACAGTTTTCTTAGTTAAGTTGCAAATGTGCGGAAGGTACGGTACAAAATATTCAACTTTGACTGTAGCTTCCACTGGGCAACCCACAAGCACTGGTTTGTGCTGCAGATATAGGTTAACTGGCTCCAAAGCAGTAAGTACAGCTGCAGCAGACCACGAGACGCTATGAACTACGGCGCCGAAACGGGAGGTTCAACCAACCAAGCCCCCTACCCTCCCATTCCTGGTCAGGTAGGCTAAGTACCCCCACGCAGCTCTGCATACCAAGCAATTGCCGACTCAGCACGCCGGATGCCACAAAGACGGCTAGGCCGGTTCGTAGTTCAATCTCGGCATCTTTACCACAGAATTCAGGCACGCATGGCATGCAGCTGCCGTGAATATAAACAGATAGATAGACAGATAAACCTTCAAACAGATAGATAAACAAACGGAATAATGGAAATTTTTACCAAAATTGAATCTTCCTTTCTTCTAAAAATTCCAAACAGTTTCTGAAACTTCTATGAAAAACCTGTCCATAACCTTTTAAGTTGCGTTGCTATCCTTTCCTACCAAAAACAGGTTCCCAGCTATCCTTTCCCACCAATCAGAGGCTCCAAGCCATTCGTGTAGCGAATCAGCGTGCCAGCCTTGCTGGAGATATCAGCTTCAGATCTCCGTAGCCGTTACTACTTCCTTATATTAAACCTCCTTGCAAAGTAAGAATGTCGTTAAGTATTAGCGCAATCAGTTACGGAAAATTTAAAAGGTTATACCGCATCTTTAGTTTATTGCTTAAGAGTTTTCCGTTCATTAATTTGTAAACTTGCGTGTTTGAAGCAAGTCTGTTAGTTAGTTGTATGGTACGAACAACAGCTTCGCGTAGTTTTCTCCCCTTAACAAGATATAAAATAAATTAATAGCACAATATAGCTAGAGTTCGTTGTGCAGCACGGTAGGGCATGCACCGTCACCCAGATAGCACACGCCCTCCTCACGTCGTTGTCGCATATACAAATTATAAAAGACAGGCAGATGAGGACACATAGACACCATATTGTCCCCTCCCCCCCCCCCTCCCTACAGAGCCACGCTTTCGTTACGCTACACCGAAGTAAGATAGTACACAGTTAACTGGCTGCTCGATATTTTGTAGCCTGCTTGTTAGGTTAGTTTGTCTCTCCGTCCTCCTCTCAGTATTAGATAAGAGATATTTATTTATTCATTCAATGGCAATGCTATCTTCGCTTTGCCAAATCTACAATTTAATCATAAGAGATTCCTGAAGTGTTTCTTAACCATTCATGGACATGAAATTTCACTTCCATCCGGCAGCAAAGTTTTATTGTTCTGAGAGCATAATGTGCAATATGATTAGAAGATCAACGAATGAGAAGAGAAAGATATTTTGTAGATCTGAGCCGCGGAAGAAAAATGAAATAAAAGGGAATTTCGCTAAAGTAATTATATCAAGCGGTCATATTATGACGACACAGACCACTATATTTAAAATTAAAGCACAGTAACTAACCTTAGTGAAAGCTATAGTCGCCCTCAGCTGCACGGAGTTTCCTGAAAAGAGATACAGCATAGAATTAGTTGGAGTACATATTGCTTAGTAGGTGACTTATTTAACTCATAAATAAGTATTACTCTGTTGTATTTTTACAAGAAAGTTAGAATATATAGTACATTTAATATATATTATGTCATCCATTTATACAAATAAAAAATTTATTGACGGGTTCTCTATGATCTGCAACGGGATACTAGGCCTCAGCATCTCAGCACCGGGCATTAGATAGCATGATACCATCGCATTATCGGTGGACTTGACCGTAGTTCTTGCACCATAGCACACTACCGTGCAACTATCATCACATCACAAGGCTTCACTGAACATCATCTTTTACGAGTGTGGTGTCTCCTGTGCAAATATTCATACGGCCTCAATGCCGCCCAGCACTGCGCAGATACTAGTAGACACCAGCATGTAGATATCCTTCCGCCACAATGGCGCCCTATCTTATCTAGGCATTGCGACACAGTTATCCCCAAGAAACAACGGCGCCCGTATTATTTGGACGACAGCGGGCGGATACAACTACGGCAATGGCTGCAATGATATACACTCACACGGTGCTGGCCATACTGCACCTGACATGACCCACTCTCCGTCCTGCCATTTTCATCAGCCTTATGGAGCAGCGGCCCTGATGATATGGCTGTATTGCGAAGAATTGCCGCCCACGGCCATTACATCGACACTGCAGTGATGGATTGCAATACGACACTAACGCATGGTCCCCTTTTTCGCTGTGCTTAATGGCGAGCTTGAGTGAAACTGTGCGTTAGATTTCGTCTGACTGTGTGTGTGTTTGACGCCTCAAGTGAGTGTGCTATAGATTGTTTGATTTTTTTTTGTGTGGACCATAATAGGTAAAACACTCGACTATATTGCATCAAGTTTGCTTCACCCACTAGGGTGAAAAAGTTACTTTCAAGCTTCATGTAAAATATGCCTTTACTCATATTACTAAACATGTTTTTCGTTGCAGGTTTGAGCTATTTATTATTACGTAAGGAGAGGAAAGAAATTTAAGGTCGGAATGTAGTTGTTGGTGCACTTAACCAAGAAAATAAAATGTTCTGTATCGCATTATTGAAGCTAGCCGCATATGCTGACGCATTTATGGATCATATACGATCTAAAATTTAGTGCTTAATTGCTGAAAAAAACATTAGATGTGAAAACTGTACTTGAACTGTACTTTGTGTGCCAGACAATTTAACAACAGCGCGCTATTACTTGAGCTTCGATCCCAAGAAGCATGCAACGGGCTCTCCTATTGGCTGTTCGCAAATGCTGGGGAGTGCGCATAACGTCTTACAGTTACCAGCGTGGGGTTCATAGATATTGATTCTCTTGGAATGTAGAGAAATTGTAAATTACAAGGCAGTAAGTCCTACAACGTTGCTACGCTAGTAAATCTGGGTCCTCGTGAATATTGCCTTATTGTGTAGCTTCCGCGTAGCAAGAAAACCTCTCTATGTAGGTAAACCTCTCTATGTAGGTAAAACCTCTCTATGTAGGTAATTAAAGAGTTTCAACATCAATTGAAAGTTCTCTTGGAGGACTTACACTCCTTGTCTAATCTTAGTTCAAACTAGCCGTACTTGGTGGCTCTCGAGAAACTAGTAAACGCCTAATTCTATTGGCTGCATTTTTTTGCAGGCTGTTAACCATGTGACAGAGAAACAGTTTACAAGTCTTCTCATTACCTACCAAAAAGCAGGCCTAATGAGAATAACAGAAAAACCAGGAACATTGTAATAAAATGACAATAATTTACTGGCTTCAATTTTTAAATTTTCTTTGACGCTGTCACACATTCAAAAGGTTTGTATGGGCACCAACATTTTTGTGGTCTGAAAACTTACGAAAATTAGAACATTATTTAGGAATGACAACACTTTTGGATCATACCAGAGGTACGTTAATTTGCTGTCCAAGATAAGTAAGGGTCCATGCTAAATTTGGAGGGATCATTTAAAATTGGACGGGAAAAGACTTTATGATTGCACGGATTTTTTTTTATGCATTTTGTTCTATATCGTGAAAAATTATGTACCGTAGGGTTCGCTCAGCTCTAAATTCCTGTGTTCCGAGCGAAGAAAAATTAACTAACCGTAATTTTCTCTCCAAAAAATATCTGCGTTTGCATATCTGCGTTTACTTATATAATCCAACTAGTTTATATAACAGTAAATCAGAATCAGCATTGAAACGGGCTCGTCGAGAACCTGCAACCGTCCGCCAAATGGCGCGCGTCCGATGCGAGGCCCTGCCATAAATAGATGAGTGCAGAGGGATGTTGACAATTTGTTCTCTTTGTAGCCTTGGTATGTACACAATATTGATTAGCCTAGTGCACCGGTGTCGCATGAATGCTGCACTGCACATTGCTATACGCTGGTGCCTACCTTGTCGATTTCCGTTCGTTCATCGTTTTTTAAAAGCAAGGACTGAATGGCGAACAAGCAGAGAGCTCTTAGGTGGATTTTTTACAATGATTTATTTTTTAATATGATTGAGTAGTAAATGAAACAAAACGAGCGAAATAAGAAAGTTGATAAAATCATGGCTCAACAATTTTGTCCCAGAGCAATAAAGGAATGTGAGAAAGAAAGAAAATAGTTACTGAAATCGTGTTTAACCTTTAGTTGCAAATCAATCCGAAGTGGAAAAGAAGAGTTGAAAAAATTTATGTTTTCTTAGACTACTTTTTGGAGTCCAGCTCCACCATCAGTTCAGCTTTTCAATAAAAAAAATAGAAAATAAAAAAATGAAACTAGAACGTGTGGAAGCAATATGGGCACATCTGCTCAGCTTATGAACATGTACACAGTTTGTTCAAGTATATACAGTATATGTACACGCAATACTCCTGTAGCATTCAAGCAACGGATACACGATTTTGCAAACACTTTCGTTTTCCATACTCTTACCATGTTTTTTAATAAATGTGTATTCGAGTTATAGGCCATTAGTGTAACGTGATCATCATGGTGTGGAGACTCTGGACTGCTAATGAGGGGGGGGGGAGGAGTGCACAGTTCCATCCGAGGATACTTGTCGGTAGGTTGAGTGACGTGATAGCTTTAATAATTTAAGAACACACAGATTTTACATTACAATACAACTTTTGAAGACGCTTCAAATTACAAGACACAAACAATAATATATCTGCGTAACCCTTAGAAAAATTATGAAACGGTCTCAGGCTTCTTCAGTTACGAACAAAGCAATCGCAGCTGCCACTACTGTAGTGTGACACCAGCGACTAACCCCTTGCTCCTAAATGCACAATATTAATATGCTGCACGCTATGGAATTGTGCAGCACTCCTACTTTAGGAGCCGCGAACCAACACTAATCACGACGCTATTTGGCTCAATACACTGAACCAATAATAATTACTGACCTCAGACATCGATTTAAGCAGTGCATACTGCACACACTTTTTTACCAAATATATTAATTTTTTCATACATTTTACCTCACATAGTAACTGCATCTGACATTTCCCCCGTGCCCATGGCGTAGTATTGCATTCGATAGAGAGTGGTGAGTTTGCCCACTCTCTATATATAGACGTGCAATTATGAGTAATTTAGCCTGAAAGCGTCCTTAATTGACGCACTGCAATCGAGATAATCTAACCCACTTAGCTCTAACCTGTCTTAATCTTTAATTGAAAGCTTTCGATATGACATTTTGAATTGAGCATTAGACGACAGTCAAAAACCCATTGCACTTGAGACGGCAGAAGCCTCGATCCCGGAGCGCCTAATATTGCAGCTACAAACGAAATAGCCATTTCGTTTGCAGTGTCTGAATTGACGATGCCAAGAGTCTAGCCGTAAAACCGAGAAATTTTCCCATTAGGTTTCTAAGCATCTTTAAAGTATTATCTAGTTGTCTGGGAAATTACACACGTAAAGTAAAAAATATATAGGGTATAAGATTTGCATAAAGGCCACCAACAAGCAGTTCGTAACTAAGCCCTTGAGACTTGATATTATCGGACCTGGCACCAAACGTAATTTTTCTTGATGATGAACATTTTCTATTCAAGCCAAGTATACCATGAAAGTTGCAACATAGGTTCTGTTCATCGTAATTGTACACTAAGCGGGTACGCTTTCACCCATAACCCTATGAAATCTAAACAACTCTGCGGTTTCTGGTGGAAGAGCATCGTTTGAAAAGTTTGCTGTGTCTAATGGCGGGGACACATACCGTATATGCATTTCTACCCCCAATTTGTCGCTAGGATAAGCAGTTCGCGGCCCATTTCGATATATATTTTAAATCGGTAGCATAGATACCGTGGCATACATATGTTCGAGTCTTGCATCCTTGCTTCAAGTTGTCTGTGTAAATGCCTAGTGCGTCCCCGGCATCTACAATATAATAATGACCGATGTGTATTTATCGGTTTGTTTATCTGTTTATAGATTTTCTGTCCCGCTTTACCAAAACAGATAGGCGGAAATTAGCCCTGGTTGGAGGCTCTGGTCGTCCTCTCAAGTTCCATTGCAAACTGATCGGCAGAAAATAGACCGCGTTGAAGAAGATGGCAAACGTATCTTAATCAGGGACAGTTGAAATTCAAACAATGAAGATATCGCAGGCTTAGTCTGATTTGTACGAGTATTAGCTCCTCCATATATCAAATGTACGGCAAAGTATCGGACGACCTTATGTATGACTGCGCATCTTGCTTTGCCGAAATTGCAATCGTAGCACTGAAAATATCTTAAGCTTCCATTGGCTCTCTCATGCATCTTGCTTCGTAATTTCTTCCCACAAATGATTCCGTTGCTTCAGCTAATCTCCCAAATTTAATTCAATGGTCGATGAAACAGCTTTCGCTAAGCAAAAACCATTGGAGATGTATAGGCTAGCCTACCGTATCCACAATACTGAATATGAGGTAGTGCTTTGAGCGTTGCTGATCGGGCTGCAATAAGCCATGTATTTTCTCCATTTTAGAGAAGAAAAAGTTTCGATACTGAGCGGCTGTGAAGCCGTCAACGCTCTTCTCAGGGTACTTAGGTCAGCAGTTGTAACAGCAAAATTTTGATCAATGAAAAAGGTCTTCAGAAATTCTTCGCTGTCATTTTTATGACAGCGCGGTCCCTCTAGATATGGGAATAGACGTCTAGAGGACCAATTGCTCAAGTTTCAAACAGCACTCTCAATACTCTCCGTAATGCTATTCCCGTGTTATTAGTAAAACTATTCCTAGTGCTAATTCCAGTGTGTTTCCAAGGGCTACTAATTCTATCCCCAGGGCTAGTCACGATAATTTTTATTGTGCAATTCCTAGTGCAGTTCCGAAGATAAAACATTTTTAAATGGATGCTTTATAGGTAAGGAACCTAAACGCAGGAGATCATCGATATATTTTGATGGAGAATCGATGAATGAAAGAACTCCTCTGGTTTCATCCTGCTCGAACGGATGCCAGGGAGTCAGCACGTAAAGGTCGTACATTAGTTTATGCAGGAGCGCGGCTCTCGGAAAAAGAAAAAGATCCGTCGCTGATGCATACTACTAACATATACAGCTCCTCATTTCTAAACATTTTAGCTAGACTTCTCAGCCAATGAGCAATTCTTCTACATAACATACTACAATAACAGAATTTTATATAATGAATGGCCATAACCTATTTCATTTTATCGTACAGCTATGAATATAATGATTTCCAATACACAGCAACATTTAGCATTTTCTTATCATCCACCATCACAAGCATCAGACCAACTAGGCACAACCAAGCACAAGGCAGAACCGCTAAGCCAATTATACGACTGTAAGCACTCACTACACCCGTAAATACAATAGTATAGAGTTTCGATAATTTCTTTAAAATCGAGTCTTGCAGCACACACAGAATTCTCAATGGCTTTGTATGCTCAATAGCCGCCCTTACAATACTGCTTTCTGATCGATTCTGATATAATTGTTCTTTACGTGAATTTATTGGCTTATTAATATGTGTCTCAGTCCGGCCCTGCACTGTACACGCACACAAAGGAATATAAACGCGCTTGGTTGACACTCGCTTCATTCTTTGCCTATTCGCTTACAGCTCAGAAACTCCAATGTTTTCTCGACAGAACTCGAGGATACACCACACAATTTACGTTGTGTCTCACAGCAATGTGCCCTTCATTTCTACGGACGAAATATCACTGGCTGTTTTCTGCAGCCTCATTAACTAAGAAAAATAGCATTTATGATCGCAATGCGTGTCGCAAAATCAATGTGAGATATAAGGACACTTTGTCTCTGGTTCTCCTCTGCTATTATGCCAGCGACCCAAATTAGAAAAAACTTTTATCTATGAGTCGGCCGATGAACCTCACTCATGTCAGAGGCGTCATCATTCGCGTGTAGCATACATAGTGGCCAACAAATGGCGTCATACCCGTCATTATGGGACGGGTCGATACCCTATAATGGTGCTAAATTATGCTGTAGAAAGCCAACCTGCCCCCTCTACACGTGTTGCGCTCGTGAAAATTTTAGTAGCCGGTGCTGATGCGATGTAAATGAAGGGTAGGGACTTCACCCGCTGAACATAATTATTGCAATACGGCCAGTATGAATGCTGAAAGATAGATTAAATCAATAAGAAACAAATCAGCATATATGTGTGTGGTTGTCCCTGCGGGAATGAAACTTGAAGAGATAATACGAGCTCAGTGACGTCTTAGATCGTACCTAAGGCGTTACTGTACTAGGCATATTAACTCTCCCAATTAATGCTTGTAGTCGGTCGTACGATACATTAAGAGCAAGAACTTCGTTCGCTGAGATGGCCTTCATTGGGCAGAATTATATTGTTTTCCATGCAGTCAGCATGAATATTCAAAGAAGACTGTAGACTTCATGCATTAATGCTTGGATTTTACCTTAAGCGGATTTGGATTTGAACTTAATTCCCTCTACACATTTACTACTATGTAGAGAACAAAGAGTCACAACTGGATTTTTAATTAAGGTTTTTACTCTATGCCCACTACATATCTACTTGCATGTAGAGAACATATGTTATACATAGCTGTAATAGCAAAAAAGAAAAACAAAACGCTGTGTATGACTCGTGTATAAATTCGAAGTAGCCAATACTATAGGCCACCCAGTAACGCACCTAAACGTGAATAAATTATAAGATTAGAGACTGATAAAAATACCTTTTGTTCGTTGATTTTACATGATATAACCGACTTTGATTCAACGTGTTGACGAGTGAAGATAAGACGTGGCTGTAAATGACAGGTAGATGTAATTAGTGTATATTCTCTCGCCGCGGTTCAAACTTCAAAGCTCAGACCACTAAATCTCCTATTGTATCTGCGCTCATCCCAAGCGAAATGGTCTTGTACTATGAAAAATATGTTTACAGTTTTCTCTCTGCATTTACACAGAAAATAACCAGATCTAATGCTCATTTCCAAAATAAGTTACAACTGACATCGGCTTAGTAAGAAGATAAAGAGTACAACTCAATTAATTTTGCAATTTATGATACCAAACACACTTTGGAAAGCTGAGGTCCAGATACCCCGTCATGCGCTGATGACGGTTGGCATGTTGTGTGAACCTCCCTTGATCCGCATGGTCTCAGGGAACCTGGGAAACACCTCAGCAGTGAAGAG
This sequence comes from Parhyale hawaiensis, assembly GCA_001587735.2. Lineage (NCBI taxonomy): Eukaryota > Metazoa > Arthropoda > Malacostraca > Amphipoda > Hyalidae > Parhyale > Parhyale hawaiensis. The sequence goes on from LQNS02277217.1 coordinate 13,766,578, forward strand.
GCCGCTATAGTATACTGCTTAGTGGCAAATTTTCAACGGTGGAGTTCTGGATTCAACCTACATATCATTCCTTCATTTTGCAGGTTTTCCTTTCGAAACTCCATGTTTGTTGCTCTTTCCGCTTTTTAAACCAGTAGATATTAATGTCTCCGTCTATTTCTAACAAAATTCGGCATTAAGGGTTCGTTCTTTGTCTGTCGAAAACTGAGACTTCAAGGTTGCTCTGTTTTTCATGAAGGTCAGTAAGCGAGACATCTTCTGCCGTAAATTTTTAATTTTAATTTTCACGGAGAGCCTACGCTTGAAAGCCTCTGTCGTTTCTTCCTCACACACAAAACATATAACTCATTCTCACAAAATATCAACAGTCGAGCATTTTCGGGTGCAAGAGCGACTACAAAATCTTATAGCTTTTACGGTATGTCTTGCATGTTGATTTAAGTAGAGTTGGTACACAGACTCTCACGCAACGCATGCTTCAGTCAGACTTGGAGTGCGTGCTGCAAATGTATGAACACAAGTGACCGTCCAACGATCGCTGCCACAAGTGCAACTTTACCACTGACAGGACCTGTCATTTGAGCAGCCAATATTACTTATTCCTGGCAATGGACACGCTCATCTGTCCGTATCTCTGGTCATTGACCGCAGTGTCACGCTTCTGGATTTTCAAGCATTACCTTTTAATTCATCATCATCCGATTTAAACGACAAAATAAAGAATGTGAGAAAATGCCCACTAAGCGTAATAAGTTAGGGTTAAGTAAATCGAATTTACAGTAAACTGTACTCAAGAATACAGGCTGAAATTTAAGAGAAAGCGTTTACTTTTTGGTAGTTGTTGAAAAAATTGTTGTAAATGACCAATTTCAACTAATTCAATTGAAGGCAAACTGTGACATAATCTAGCTTATTTTATAGAGTAATAACCATTTTGTACATAAGGGATTAAAAGTAGTAACGTCACAGGCGATACATTATGAATAACTTTGGTTACATGCTGGACTTATTCAGACTCGTTTCCCTAATTTTAAAAGGACAGATACATAAATTTCAAATGAAATACTTTTCATTTAATATGGGACAAAATAAACTGAAATGCATTTTCAAGTTTTTCTTTTGTTACGAAAAAGACGCATGTCTCGGGTTCCAATTTCTACAACATATTGTTTTTCGAAAGCAAATACTTTAATCGAAGTCACGGTGACAAAGTGTTACCCAAATCATGGTTTCGACGGGGAAAGAGTGGTTATATAATCTACGCTTATCGAATTTTATTCTAATAGGGACAATTTTAGTCAGAATATTTCTGTAGCTCTGTCTAAAATGCGGCCGGATAATGTTTTTTGGGCAACATTGAGATAGATACGAGATTAAACCCTGTACAGTAAAGACTAATATTTATATAACTGCGGTTTCCCGAAGGAATAGTACTGCATGGAATGTTCTTTATACATAAAAGACGCTAGACATTATAGCATGGAGTGTTTAACGTTGTGCCTACAGACAATGCGCTTGCAAGAATATCTTTTGTAGTGAATGTCAATGCATGGTAGGTAGGTACTTTTTATATGCCGTCGTTATCTCTATTAGGCACCTGCTCATACGTTCGTAGAGATATGAAGTCAGGGAAGAGTATTACTAGTACGAAAACTTTTCATATGTTGCATACCCCTCGAGCTGCGTATAACTTTTAGGATTTTGCTAGTACACAGTAACTTACTTGCATGTTCGTTACAAGGAGTCATAGGATCTTTAACTTACCTGAAAGTTACAATTAAGGAGTCATAGAAACTTTACAAGTCAAGAATGCACTTTACTTGTATCTATGTCACATATATGTGCAGCTCTTGTTTCAACATTGTCCACATTCGTCACACAGATCTAAGGCAGTATTGCGCAATGTTCTACTCACTGAAAAGAAATGTTATAAGCTTTTGATACTTTCACCTTGAGCTTTCTCTGCTACAGAGAGACTATGTAATGTTCCAGCTTTTCGGCTCTTTGCTTCCCTAAATGATGAAAAGACCTCACTTTAGCCAGCCGTCAGCCTCTACGTATTTGCTCCACACTGCTGTATGGCTGCGTTATGTATGTTATTTGCTCAGTGAACTACGCAAACGCAGCTAGTTACAGAAGGGGAGTGCTCAGTGCTGCATATAAGCAATGTAATGACATTATGGCAGGCAAATTGGACTCGTGAGGTGTGTCTTACTGATAGAGGTTTAAACTAAAAGTTAAAAATAAAAAGAAAATTTATTTTTCTCGTTACATTCCACAGACCTGGATACAATCTGTATATTTAGAACTTCCACTAAAATTCTATACTTTTAAGCCATGGAACACGTACGCTTAAAATCTTCATCGTCGCAACCAAAAATCAACTTTTGGAATACACTTAACGGTGACAAATGGGTTCATTGTTTTGGGCATCCAAGAATGAGCAACCGTTGTTCAAAACAGCAACATATCGCCAGGGTGTCCAGGAGTCAGCAACGATGGCACTTTAGACACTCCCAGCGTGTCTCAGCTATGTACTCGTCTGCACGTTACCCTTGTATTCACTCCCGAATTTAGCAAGGTGCCGCTGAGGCCGACCAGGTGTCAGCAATGATGGCACTTTAGACAGTCCAGAGCCTTCTTCCTTTTCTCTCTCTCTCTGTCACTCGCTACCTCTCCCTCTCTCTTCCAATAATCGATGGCACGAGACGCTGAGGCCAAGACCCAACATGTCTAATATAAGGTCCCGTCTCTATTATCAATGCTGCTTCTTTTTTACGCGCAGGTATTCATTGGCTTACTGTGAGCACCCGGGTAGTTGATAAAAATTACTGGAAAATCGGCCTCAATGTTCCTTTGTTCTTCTTACCCGCAGTTGCATTTCTGCTATAGAGGGTACGTTGTATCGGCCTTCTTAGATCTTCGAGAGAAAATATCGACAATGATGAGGGCGGTTTTTCCCCTTCGCTAGAGTAGTAACAGAACGATCATCGTGTCGTGTTATCTAAACCTAAAGAATTTTTGCTTGTTGAACCAATGGTGTGGATATGTTGTTTGCATCTAATGTAGGTGGGCCGAAAGATATTCACTTTTTGACAGGGCATTAACCTACTTACTCTACAGAACTGAGACTCAATATTTTTTTCAAATTTCATCTGATTTTCTTAAAATCTGTCAATTTCACTCGTTATTATCACCCGCGAGAGAGGTGATAATGTCTTCGTTGAAGATTTAAGCAGCTAGTTAATTTTATGTGCCTAATTCAATTTCATTTAAATCAAGGAAACTTAACTGATTCATTCTGTATGACTTCGTCGTGTAACAGAAACATGATACGCACCGCAGGAAGGTAGCTAGCTGGGAAGTTAGGTCTATGCCGGTATGAGCATTTTAACATACTGTGGCCTATACGCGAACCCTCCATGTACAAAAAAAATATCTACACATAGACGGGAGCGTAAAGGCTAGTTTTGTCGATAAATACCCAGTTTTTTCTCTCAATGTCTGACAGGTGAATGCTGCTTATAACAGCCGCTAACCTTGTACTAACGCGCTTCTTACAGGTCGCGAGAGAGCAGCGAAAGTGAGTATGCATTGGCGACAGTGCCACTTTCTACTTTTGTCTCCACGCGAGGGGGAGGGTTTCGGTTCGACTCCAGCGGACAGTGTCACACCGCTGTCGCGTGAGGTTGTGTTATACTGAACGTTCTGGATATCGGCTACGACTGTAGTTAGTATAAGAAGTAAATATTTGGGAGAAAAATGCTGGTGGTCAGAACGACCTACAGCTGAATGTTTTAGTCAAGAGTTGTGCTGCCTCTGTGAGGTACTTCTGGCGCGCAAGCGGCTGCGCCCAAACGGCCCTGCCGAGACCATGAAGTCCTTTATACCTTCATGGTCGAGACGACTGCTCCTAGCGGACTGCACACAAACTACTCCGTACAAATGACTGCGCCCAAACGTCCGTGCCACAAGGATCCATTTCGCCCCAGCTCGTCCCAGTACAACGTGAATCGTATTCACACCAGTAAAAATTTATTTAAACTCGACACGATGAAGAGAGCAAATTCAGGACGATTTTAAGGTATGGTAGCGTATACCTACAATACTTGGGGACGGCTTCAAGTTCTTCTGTTTTTTTTTTGCTTATATGGAAATTTGATCTGCGCTCTTTCTTATAAAATCGCAGTACATATACTCATAATATATTAAGTACCGCAACCGAGCGTTGTAGAAAAGAGAAACAAAATGTGTTCAACATAATATGGAGAGCCAACTAGAATGAGGAATCAGTTACAGCTTACACACATATTTCTCCTACAACTTACGCAACAATCAGCCCCACAACTTATGCCGAGGCCACATATGCATTTCTACGCACAACTGGTTGCTAGGATGAGCAGCTTGCCTGTAGTTTCGATATGTACTTAAAATCGGTAGCATAGATACAGTGCCGTCAATGACGTCCGGGTCTCGCATCCTTGCATCAGGTTGTCTGTATACTAAATGCATTAGGCAACTATGAGCTTTGCAGCTCACGCAACCACAAGAAGGTTCTAATAGGGAGGAGCGTACCCTCTCTATTTACCTTACGGGAGCGTTACGAGTAAACTCTCCCCTTCAACTGGCTGAGAGGCATATCCAATCGGAGAGCGGCATTGCCTCACGCAGCCTATATAGGAAGGAGTCCTGAGCTCAAACTTTTATAGCCATTAACCATCGACCAAAGTCCGAGCGGCTAGAAGTATGTAAAGGAAACTTGTATCCTGTATACCATCTTATGAAGAAAGTAACAGGGTGAGCACTGGGATATAAATCTTCAGAGACGATTTTCTTGCAAAAATATTGAAGAACTGCCTGTCTGTATCTTCCTTAATTATATGTACTGACCACTGCCTTCGTTTTACTGCATGAGAGCAGTTCAGCCACTTCAAGGACTCCAAACGTCAGCTTCGATCACGTGACAAAGTCATGTGTTTACTCGCATAGAGAGTGCTTAGGCTTGCTTCTCCCATTAGAAGCTTTTTGCGTAACCATCACCCCTTCAGCTTACGCAACTATTACCCCTGCAGTTTACGCACCTCCTTCTTGACAGCAATGCAAGACCGCCTGATACACTGAAAAAACATGTTACTTTTGCAGAACTCTTATTTTTTCTTAAATTACAGGCAATGGGAGCTATACACGAGTATAGAAAGATAAAATACTCCTTCCAGCTTTAGTCTTTCTCCTTCCTCTTTAAATTGCAGCAACGAATAATTTCCTGTGCCGGCGGCCTGTAACATGCCGGAAAACAGATCTTCATTATATACCAACGCGAGCTTGTTTTATATGAAGAAAATATGATACTTCTTGAAGCCTTCTTCCTTGTTCTTTTTCGTCAAACTGGAGCAACGAATAATTTCCTGCGAAGGCCGCCGCTAACTTGTCAGAAAACAAACCTTTTGCCATTACACTTTCCATCAAAATTAAGTTCCTTTTCTCAGAAACACTCGGTTCTTCATCAACAAAATCTGTAATCCGCTCGGGAAATTTCCACTCGGAAAAACCCTTTCCACTTTTCATGGGATTTTTCTCGGTATTGCAGCTACTTCAGCATCGTTTCAAGGTAATTTTTATTGCAGCTCACGATATTCCCGACAGCGAACTACAACTTCTTGGAAAAATCTCTCTGAAGGTAAAAAGTGAGGAAACTTTTGAAGTTTCTATTGATATGTTGCAGTGATCGGTCTTTCGTGCTTGCTGCTCAAATGCAACATTTAAATACTGTTAATTTTAGGCTTGAATGTTGGCGATGTAACAAGAAGAATTGCTAGAAATGCTATACCGTTTTAAAGGTTTGCATTATGACGCGTAATATTGCCGCAATTTAATTTTCGTTGCTCTATCGAAATATAATCTATTCGAAAACGTTATCTCACTCCACATGACTCATTTCTCGGCAGTGTCAAGCGCATTCAGTTTGTGATTAATAACAAAAACTCTATCTAAAGTGGACTATTGAGCACCCAGGATTAAAATTTTGGATCAGTTTCAGCTCATTCGAACATGGGAAAGTCGAATTGATAATTTCCCAGTAAGTACATTAATTCGTCAACTTACAGGCAAGCAAAAACTACCACTCGCATACCAGTATTAGAAGCCTGCAAATTAGCTATAAGCATATTGTCTAAACAGAAGTGCAGGTATACGAATGTGAATCATATGTGACAGAGCGTCACAAACGTATATAACGCCGCACATCACGAAGAATACCTATATTCACTTACAGTACGAACGGTGTCGGTTCTCAGTAAGTGCACCTAACGAGACTCTTACAGGTGCCCTTCAGTGGCCTCCCTAAGATCTATGAGTACAGCTAAACACGAGCATATAGATGCGGCATCCCTACGATCTACGAGTACAGCTAAACACGGGTATATAGGTGCGGCATCCCTAAGATCTACGAGTACAGCTAAAAACGAGTATATAGGTGCGGCATCCCTACGATCTACGAGTACAGCTAAACACGAGTATATAGGTGCGGCATCCCTAAGATCTACGAGCACAGCTAAACACGAGTATATAGGTGCGGCATCCCTAAGATCTACAAGTACAGTTAAACACGAGTATATAGGTGCAGCATCCCTAAGATCTACGAGTACAGCTAAACACGAGTATATAGGTGCGGCATCCCTAAAATCTACGAGTACAGCTAAACACAAGTATATAGGTGCGGCATCCCTAAGATCTACGAGAACAGCTAAACACGAGTATATAGGTGCGGCATCCCTACGATCTACGAGTACAGCTAAACACGAGTATATAGGTGCGGTATCCCTAAGATCTACGAGTACAGCTAAACACGAGTAGATAGGTGCGGCATCCCTAAGATCTACGAATACAGCTAAACACGAGTATATAGATGCGGCATACGAGTAAAGTAGCTAAGTGTGCCATCCTGAGGTATACGTTGTGTATTTAGGTATACATTATACAAGACGCATGCATAAAAAATAAATAAATACATAGTACTGCATCATGTTATTTTTCGGTAAGGATGTGCCGCATTATTATGTCATTTAATAGCTTTTTTTCAAAGGCATGCAGCGTTTACTCTAGTTAAGCGCATTAATTTATTCTTATGGTAGCTGACTGAATTATATCATGTTTAATTAAAGTATTGTATTTGAGTACTTCGCGTGCCAGGAAATATTGAGAGAATTCTAAGTGGTGCTGCTAAGAAATAAAAAATTTGTATACCGCGCAGTCTAGGTTTATATATATTTATCTACAGTTTTTTTTGCTGAATAATTGCCTTTGTTCTGTAGCAGGTACATCATAGGTAACAACAGGGTAGTGATTTGGGACAGAACATTCGGTGGAAGTTCAAGGTGCGTAAGTCAAATAGAAGCCAATTTGCCTGCAACTTTTTCGTACTGAATGGGAAACTTTCTCTTCATTATCAGAAAACTGGACAAAATCGAGCCCTCCGGGGCTCCGATATTCGCATGCAGATTCGTTTTATTGCCTCGAAGGAAAGGCAACTTGTATGCGCTATATCAGTCTACACAGTTGTGCGTATTGCTTTTGATGGAGCCTAGGGATGCCATCGCGACTGATAATATTTAGATTTACTGCACCTAACCAAGGAAGAACACCATACTGTCGGCAACAGTCTACACATTTATATTTATTACACTTAACAAAGAGATAATATCATATGCCCGATATGAGGTGCCACGGCGCCGCTGCATCAAAGGGATATCTTTTAAATATCCAACCATGGCGGCTGAGGCGACCACCGCCCAACAAAGACCTTTGTTTTTGAAGCACATGCAGGCTCTTGCGGAGATCCCCGACCATATCCTTCATCCTCGGCACCGCAAATGACCTCATACGTTATTAAAGTCTTCGCCATCGGCCTCTCGTGTGGTTGATAACGAGGCTCTGAAGCCCTTCAACTTAACGTCCAAGTGTGGCCTTGGCAGCGCTGCGCCATGACGGCAGCACGCGTCACCTGCCAAGATTTTATAGTTGCATATTTGCTAATGCCTACAATTTTTGTTTTTGTTCTGCTAATATACTATGCAGTGGAGAAAATGCCTTTTATCATTATCCTATTGTTCCTCTTCCTCAACAAAGTACCGCCGACAACTACACAGGCTAGTTTTTATGCCAATAACTTCCATTAAAGACGTCATTGTAACGCTATTGTCAACGAGTGACATGCTCGAAATTAACACTAGTGTTGCTGTATCTATTTACGTAGTTTAGGTAGCAGTAAAGTCTCTCACACATGCCGGTAATAAAATTTCTTCGCAGTATCTATATTTGGAAAATTGTAGAAGGAATTACTGTCAATGGGCGAATCCAGACCAGACACTCAGACCGTATTGGTCGCACTTGTGAAGTGCGAATTCCGATCAACACTGGTGGTGACGCAGTGGCCACAAAGTATTCTAATGCCTTCGCGGTTCGGGGGGCAAGATTATTTAACAAAATGCCACGTCACATCTGAAATGTCACCGGTACAGAGACTACGAATTTTAAAAACTTACTGGACGCATACTTACAGAAAGCGCCAGATTAACCTGCTGTAAGCGGCTACGTGAACTGTGGGGATAACTCGCTGTTAGCCATCCCGCTGGTCACGGACTGCAGCATCACCTCTGCACAAGATGAGCTGCGTGCATAGCGCCACCTGGACCTCGTCCGAAGTATCATCAAGGTAAGGTATCAAACATATTCTGAATCGATATGGTTCACTCTATCTATTAAGCTTGTCTCCTCATAATGCTTTCCAGAAAGCCAGCATTACATTGGAAATGAGAGAGTGGCAAGGCACTTTCCTCTTTCCTTAAGCTGTCAAGCTCATGCGATCAATATTCATTTCCATACACCAGCCATAGGAAATGCTTCATCACTGAGGCACTTTGCTGATGGCGCTACGTGCATCGGTGTAGCATCACCTTGGGCCATCCGTTTCATGACTTAATGCACTTGCAGGTAGGAAGGAACTAAGTATTTTTGAGTGCATGGCATCCTGTACATCAGTTTCAGGACTAATCGATGAAAATAAAGGACATCCAGGTTCCATGTATTTAATTAACGTAAAATAAAACTTCTTCTGGATGAAAACTTCGACCAGCCTCTCTAATTAAGTATAGTGTTAATATTTCAAGCGTATCTATGATACCAACTAGTTCCATATCATAAGTAGCGGACCTAGCAGTTCTGAAGTTCCCACCTTGACAACGACATTCGCTGAGAATGTCGAAAGCTTGGTAAAAATAAAATTCGTCATCCAGAAGTTTTATTTTACGTTAATTAAAAGTTTCAGGACTTTATGCAGCTAGAGATGGGAGAGAATTGCATATTTGAAGCTCACGGCATGTTGTGCTATCAGTTGCAGGACTTTATCTGTTAGATAAGGGAGAAAACTACACATTTGGAGTGCATGGCATCGTGTGCCACCAGTTTCATGACTTTATGCAGTTGGATATGGGAGAGGCCTACGCATTTTGGAACGCACGGTTATTTTGGCAGATCTGGACGGTTCAGTGCAGCCTGCCCGGCAGCTGAGCTCTCTGGAGAATTATTGTGCCTTGCGCCGCCCCCCCCTCCCCGAAGGACTGCCATCAAGTATTCATGAGTCCTGCTGCCTTGGGCTGCAGTTGCCAAGAAATTTGCTGACCCGCACACCAAGATCCTCTGATCTTACGCAGGACTGCCTCGGGACTGTCGTCCGTTTTAATTTAACTCTGACTTGATAGAAAATTACGTGTCCTGAGCTGCAGCGCAGAATGAGTGTAAAAGCTGCCAAGGAAGTTCCAGAATTTGTTTGAAGTAGTTTCGGTGGGCGTAGGATTTTTTGTGTGTGTTTCTTTTGAAGATTATAGGGAATTGGTGGTGCTCAAATGTGCTTTTAATTGAAATTATTTGCTAATTTTTTTATTGATAGGTACTTAAGTTTTATAAACCTTCCGTACACTGATATTACACTTTCCCATTCCCTTCCTACCGCTTCTCATACGTTTATAAATACCCCGGTATTCATGAAGCTTTAGGAATACTACCACAACTGGTAACCTTAGGTAAGGTTATGACTTACTCTTTGAAGTTACTATCTGTGTTGTGTCACCTAATGTGCACCACTTTCATTACATCCTTTAGGAGCGGAAGCAGAGGAACTTCTGAAAATAAGCAATCGTAAAATCCTACTCAAGTGACGTTAGTCTGTGCTTCAAGACTACTGAATGTTTCGTCAATTCCCCAGAAACACAACCATGGGTACTCATGAAGATCAGTGAAGATATTAAGTGTCCTTTGGAGAATCTTGTCAAATTTGAAGCGGATTAGAATCCAGAGAGCTTGTACTTTTCTCTTGTTTAAACGGGTACAGCAACGTGTTCTGAAGCTGTCACGTAATGCAAGCGACTACGAAACAAAGCGATACGATAACACGACCCATATCATATGAAAAACAAAAAAAAAAAAAAATTAAATAAAATAAAGTAAAGTACCTCAAGGGAAAAGAAAATTAAGAAAGCAGTAATAAAATAAAATGAGGAGACAACCCCGAGGGCGTTCCTCACCGCTTGACCGCCCGCTTTGCTTGACTCGTGCTTGTCAATCTTCGCCGCCTGGCCGCCACCACCTGGCCCTCTGATACTAACACTTGGCACTGCACTCACACCTGTTGGAACGTAACCTTCGTTTTGCACGAAAGTTGATAATCTTCAGTACCAACGTATATTTATATACAGTAAGAAGCTGCGCGGAGCATAGAAACCGCGAAAAATGACGCGCCATTTAACGACAGATCATTGCACTTCACACTGCAACTAACCTCTCACTGTTGTAGTGAAACTTGAATGTTTCCCGCCTATTTAAACAGCGGGTACAGCACTTGTTACATACCACAAACCAGTCCTGCGATAGATCTGCATTGCATCTAGCCTGATCGCCGCAAGTTCCCAAAAGATATATGATGACGGTTAACTATAACAGTGCAAGCAGTACAAGCGAGAAGACGATAACTGTAATCTATAACGCTGCGAGCAGAAATGGAGATAACATGATTTCAAAGAATGAGTGAGTTTGCAGTTCGTTGTCGGTTCTCCAAATAATGGCGCTGTGTTTATAGCACCAATTTAGCGACGCCAGGCTTGGCAAATTCTAAAGCTAAATGCGAGGCACGAAAATCGCAGGCAGAAATTACTGGGCCATGGGTCAAGAGCCTGAGGCCTAAAATGGGATGTTTGGAAATACGGCGCTGGTGTAAGGCGTTACGGAAATCCAATTCACAACTGCGCAAACCGAAAAATGGCTTCGGGAAGGTCTGAAGCGAAGCAAGGACAAGAATCTCGCTCGTACACAAGGGAAATTAGAGCTATGTTGTTTCCATACGAGTAGCTTTCTCTAAAAAACTAATCCTCCACTACAGATGTAAATTTAATAACTCTTTGCACTTTACCCAACCATAACATGAGTAGATGTACAAACTCTATCACAGCGTAAACAGATATTATGACTTCCATCAATGCAAGGGTAGACGTAAGAATTCAACCAAAGTATAAGTCGATATGATGCCTTGACCTAAGCAAGTGTCAATGAGACTATCTACGAGTGAATCACTTCTCTATCGAAACACTTGCATATGTACAGTGTACTGTACACACCACACTTAGAGTCTGCATAGAATTGGTTTGGGTGGAGAGCTTTTGGAGGGCACACGCCTCTTCCACAAACAAGAGCGAGCGGCGCCTTATCACCGAACTCTGGAGGCAATGCCAACCTGGCAGTGCGAAATGCTGGGCTGCCTTCCACGTACCCAGCAATTACGCCCTTGCCAGCGTGCTATCAAGCAATTGTTCTGGTGTGCAATGCCGCGCTTTGCAGACCACTTTACTCTAGGTAACGCCGAGACCCAGAGCCCCGTGCGAAATGCTCGTTGTTTCCATTGCCGAAACGCTCTTGACCCGTTCTGAATTAGATACACACGAAGGACTCGAGTCCGTAAATCGTTGTTTACATTTGCCAAATCACTGCCTGTGTCAGCTCAGTTTCTGGTGCAGGTATGTGCATAGCTCCAACGACTCTACATGTCCTAGGAGTCACGCATCCTATGAGTAAATTTCAAAATTTGCGCAACTGAATAATACGTGCTAAGCGTAATTGTATTTTCATTATTTGGGAGTGGACTAGGGCGCTCTGCAGCCCACATTACTCAGAGAAACGTGGAGACTCGAGGTGCCTCGGTGTTTCCATTACCGAGAGGCTCTTGACCTCGCCTGAATTAGATATGCGTACAAGAGTAGGGAAATTATTCGTAAAGCGCTGTTGGCCTTATAAGTTCCTGTCGGTGTCAGTTCCGAACATGTTGCAGCTCTGCTGGAGTCCAAATGTTCGCATTTCCGTGGTAGTTTATCATTTATGTTATTGTTTTTAGTCAATTCAATATAGTAATGGAAAATTTCAGTTGAAAAATTGGTGTTTAATAGTTCCACATGACTACGGCATGATTGAAGGGGACGAATCCATCAGTGTTCTACTGATTGCCATGTCTGCAGTTCTTGCATATACTATGTATATCACCTCCAAGTTTACTACCAGCTGAAACAAATGTATAGATTTTTTCATTGTTTACCAAATTGGAATATATCCTATTGATGCCCTTCATCTCTGACATCATCACCTCTGCTCATTGAATTCTATTGTAAATTTTACCAGGTGTCCGCAAAAAAGAGACCGGAAGATAGAGACGGGAAGTAGGTATTTAGCAGCGCTCAAACGTATATCTGCCAGATACGTATTACAAAAAACAAAACTCCTATATGAAGGAAGATCGTATTTTCCAACTACTACTCTTGTGCACAATTTCAATTAAGGCACGAGTCACGTTTCAGAGGAGAGCTATTTTTACTTTGTTCTATCCTCTTTTCAAAAAATTCACATCCTCTGGCAAATTCATGATATGTTTATATCGATGGCGGTATTAGGTTGCTGCTTGTTAGGGGACTTGCAGAAGTTGTCTCAGTTCCCAACCTTGTTATCATTTCAAAGAGTTCGCTAATGGTGTTTTGCTCAAAAATTAGGGGACAAAATTGCCTATCTTGCGACAAAACACGGCGTTAACGAAGCCTCTCGAGAAGCAGTGGGAGGATGGCCGAGAGCAGTGTCGGTTAGTGCACTATAGTTCTTGCAGTCTCATCCTATGAGTGTGTTGTTACATGGTGCTGCTATTGATGGACATAATATATTCTTTCTGTACATTGTCGTGAGATGTTCCTATTGATATGCAGTAAATTGTCGCGCGATGTGACGTGCCTAATTACAGCACGGCGTTACAGGGGATTAATGATGATACATGCAATGAGATCTTGTAATCCGTGGTTACACAACGCTCCTGAGGCAGTAATGTTCTTCATGCAAGAAGACGACTGATCTCCACCATTGAGCATCGAATATATGCTAGAATGACAGAAGCAGCAGTTCGACAATTCCAAAACTACAGCAGCAAAGCGTTTTAATAAGTAACCATGGGCACTGGGCAGTATAAAAAGACACGAATCAAGGTAGCTAGCCAGTAGTGAAACGCAAATACCACTAGATCTTGTCAATTGCAAGGGTTACGGTTCCAAATTAGTGCGCACACGGTGAATTCGACGAAAGAACTGGACACGTCGTTAATGACGGATTTGCTGGTTTGGCAACTCTTAGTATACGTTGTTGCGAAAGACTGATGATGTCAGGAAGCAAAGAGCGTAACGGGAGGACTCACGAGAAATTAGCACCAAAAAAGTGAGGTCATCATCGATGAATCTATGGCTGAGCAGCCTAGGAGTCTCATAACTAATTTAACCAGAAAAATCGTCTTAAATTGCGCAATTCATCTCTAGCGTATAAATTAAGATAACATATGCTAATTTAAAATTATCTATAGAAAATTGCAGTGCATGCTGGTGGAAACTTTCACAGCACTAGCGCGGAATTTGTTCCCTTTTGGCGACCTGATTTAACTTCTTTTTCTTAACTGAAGCCTTATTAACACTTCATATCCAGTTCACAGTGCTCTTCACAGAACATATTATTCCTTACCAACAAATATATGCACCATTATAGCCAGTTCTGTACGCGAGAGAAACCACAGCAACAGTTAGCCTATTGCTCGAACTTTCTGTACTTGGCGACAACATTTTACGGTATTTTGCAACTCAAGTAGCTGACCAGTCACGAGCAGGAGATTGAATGAAATAAATCGAAAAATACGGTGATATGTTCAAGCAAACAACAAACGAAGGCCTGAGGTCCCACACTCAAATACTTCGACTCGTCGATGTGATGTAAATTTGCAGCGTGCGGTTACGGCTAAGTTTTATTTTAGTCCTACTGAGTCCTCCCGTTGCATGCTTTGCTTCCTGGATGATGTGATCTTGAAGATGAAGTTTTGTTGTTGAGTACAGGAAAATGACTTCCCAGTGACATAAACGAATGGAAATGTCTGAGCTTCTTTGGGTTTGAAACAAAGTGAATGAGGTCGCAAAACTGGGAGGGTGTTCCGTCCATCCGTCAACCTGATGAAGAAACGTATGGACGGCGGCGAGGGCGTGAACAGCCGTGCTTGCAGTGGTCGGAAGAGTGTTTTGAATTGAGACAGCTTGTAAGGTGCCAGTTAAAGCAATCTCTTCACGTTCCTGCGCCAACACGCCAGGAGGCTCGTGGTTGGAGCGGCCACAGTGCACCGAGCAGTCGCAAAGTTGGAAGGCAACTCCCATGTTAGGGTTGACAGGCCGGTGCTTACGTCAGCCATCCGTACTAAGTGTCTTGAACGTTGCCAGAGGCTCATAAATGGCCTTAAGTCTGCTGCAGCTGTTCGGGTGATCATTTTCTCAGATGAGAAGAATCGGCCAGTCGACTGGCGGTGCGTATCCACTGGTCTACGCTTTGGCCGTACATTGAAGCCTAGGCCTGCCGCGTTCGCCACAGAAACATCACAGTTTTGTAAGCCTCCGTTGACCGAGACTGGATGGTCATAAACATAGATTACGTTGCCAAGACCTGAAAACATTCAGGCCATCATCGCTGCTGATGGCGGTTATATTGAGTAAATTGAAAATTAGTCCATTACTTTTATTGCATACAATTTTTGGATACTTTCATTAAGGAATTTATGAGGTACCTAGGGCAGAAGTTAGGATCAGGTTGTGTCCAGTTTTTTCGTCTCACACGGGAATCTATCTTCATTATATAAGGAAGGTTTGGTTCCATGTTCTATTTTTTACTCTTCTCCCCCAAACGGTAAATCTGGCACTTTTTGATAATAATGCTGCACTAATGCGCATCTAAAACACAACAGCAACGGTACGGGAATTACCCAGTTGCCGAACTAACTCTGTTTCCGAACAAACAGTTATAATTCGATGGGGTAATTATTTTCACCTATCAAATAATGATGTTATTTCGGAAATAGAGTTTGTTCGGCACCTGAGTGACTCCCATATAATGCAAGAATCTACATAAAAAACCTGTAAACAAGAAAAAATCAAGCTACTGTATTACGGCCTTGCCTCCCGCGTACTACTCGCAAATCACATAAAAGTGAATTTTCTCGCATAAACAGAATCAGTGGTCATAATTGTCAAGCGTATTTGGAGCGTATTTGGGTACAGCGAGCTCTCATATGACGAGAACCAGGCGAATACAGTGGAATGGATGATGCCATGGAAACTCCACGTAAGCAGTATTTTGAAGGGAGTCTTAGACTCCGAGTCTAATACATAAACGCCATTGACAGCACAAAGATAGCCCGGTGGTAAACACTTGTGACAGGAAGGGGCTTTTGATTGTCTTCAACTTACTCGGTTCGTGGCTAGGGCAAGTAACTCAACTAAAAATTAGTGACTCCAACTTTCAAGTTAGAACTTCTGGATAAGTTGAAGACATCGCGTTAAATTATCTTGCTCAAAGTGGGCGACTTAAAGTTAACTTTCAAACCATGACTTATGACTATTGGGATTGCATAATTCAGAACAAGAGCGAGGAAAGAAAAAAAAACTAAAGTGCAATAGGGGTAAAATATTCATAGAAATTTGGCACTATGCATGACAGTGTTTTACATCTACGGAGCAGCAGGTCTCAGGGTTGTAGATCCCATGGCTATAAGACCTATACCTAGTCAAGCTGTACAGCTTGTCTGCAGCTATAGGCTGAAATTCTATGACTTCCACTTCCAG
>LQNS02277217.1:13803542-13831604 GCA_001587735.2 Parhyale hawaiensis
CCCTCCGAGACCTCAAGTGCGGCCATCTCCACCCAGGAACCCTCCAGAAGAGCGCTCTACTCGGAACAGCGCACATCATTCGCAAAGTGCTCTGAGCCTTAGGTCGCGGGATGCGACCCAGCGCCAGAGCCTAGAGCCCAACATCGCTCAACCGATCCAATTATTGGGTCGTGAAATCCCCTATATAATAATAGCAATAACAAACTGAAAGTAATGAAATGCTGAGTACAAGAATGGACAACATCCAGGTGCGGTGATAGCCGTATGGAAGTGGTACTGTTGCACTGCGCAAATTCACACTAGGTTGACTCATAAATTCTTGATGAAACGCGCCCCAACCCTGTTATGATGATTGCCTCGTGCCAATGACAGTACCCCATTTCTTGGCCGAAAGCCTCAACTATTCAGATATTCGAAGGAAGAGACACACGCGTGATGATGGTGGAGATCCTCAGTGAATCCCCTTATGGCACCTTTAATGTGAAAATCGTAAAGAGAGATACCTGGAGCAGTGTGAAGTCTGCGGGATATTGTGAAGTGAGACGTTCGTTAGTATCGATAATGGTGAATCATAAATGCTGTGCCATCTTACTGTAGTGGCGGAGACGTGGCACTGGTCAGGCCTTGACTTATAAGTATGACAGTATATCTATGCTCAGCACTGCTTTGTGTAAGTGCTCAGGCTGTGGAAAAGCGTGGTGGCTAGGGAATGTCGTGTTCTTACAGGTCCCGCACGAGGTGGGCGTGATGCCCGCGTCGCTAGTAGTAACCTGCCCCACTCCTTACTCTCCCCTTTCTTACTTTTATGTTTCAGTGGCTTGTGATTCTTCTGAAATAGATTTTTTCCATTGACCTATCATAAGTAGCTATGAATTTTTTGCTTTTTATTGGCCTAATTGAGTCTAGAAAGTTTTCAAGTAAGGCATAATTAATATATAAATAATAATTGACACTTACAGAAGATGTAGCTCAGTGTGTTCGGGAAGAGATCCTGCGGCTAAAGCGTCACTGCATGTTACCCACTTCACCTCGTCGCTTGTCTGGAGTCCGGCCCCACATGGAGACTGCATCCCAAGAAAACTCTCCCTCTCCATCTCGTTCTCCACCACACATATCTACTCCTCTACTTCTCGCTTCTGCCCAGACGAAAGTCTCCCCTGCATCACAAAACAGGCCTCTCTTCACATTCAAACAGGTATAGTGTGTTACCTCCGCCAAAGAGATTGTTTTTACCGGCGTTTGTAGGTATATATGGCTGTTCGTAACACAACTCGGAGCTCTTAATATCACGAAGAGCAGATGATTCAATTTTGGTAATGATCCGTCACTAGGTAGCCATGTTTGTTCACTTCGTCTTTCAGTAACTCGGAAAGATATGGACGGATCTTTACGAAATTTACAGAAATGGTTAAGAATGTCACTAGCAACACAACAAAATTTTGATGATGATCAGCGAGAAATCTTGGATTTTGGGCAATTTTTGGATTTTTTTTAGCATCGCTTTACTTGCGNGGGGGGGGCTGGGTCGTCAGTGTTCTCGGAACTCTGCTCTTGTATTAAGTCTGTAAAGGCTTGTATTAACTTTCCATAGACTTTATCAACGTAAATAGACTTTATCCACGCTAAAATTTGAATTGTGCTTTTTCTTATTGTGGTTTGAGTCCAATTATAGCATTTATTTGAACAGGCATAGGGCCTACTCTTCACAGTCTAATTTGTGTAGTGTCTATTTGCTCATTTGTTGTCATATTATGCTGAGTTGGTGTACCTATGTTGAAGGCTATGTGTAGCTCCATTATGAGCCCCTGCTTCACAAAAACAACAGTTACCATGAAGTCTGTGTACAATACCGAGGCTATGACTTCTAGAATCGGTTCACACGTGCATTTTTTTTACTGTTGGTAGTCAGATTCCTCTAGTCCCTGTTCTGTTTTGCATTATAGGTGGTGCATTTGTGCTCGCAAATGGTGCGGGAGCGGGAGGTAAGCATCAGGGAAGAGTACGAGAAGGTGCTGCTGCAGAGGAAGGCTGAACAGTATGACTGCTTCGTGCGCTTCTCCGCCGACCAGCTGCAGCCTGTGTATTCTCAAGACAATCGTCCTACATGTGAGTACTGGCTTTGGCAACTGTGGTCTTCAAAAGTTTTTATATGTTATCGTATCTTCAATCCCTTGCTCTTGTATTCATATGCTTGGTCTTTTTTCTCTGTACTGCTCTATTTTCATACTTTCTAGTACTCTCATGGACTATGTTTTTCATTTTCTTCATTCTGGAAATGTCATCAATGCGAGGATCCTGACCATTTCGTCCTATGTTGTGCGTTTCTTTTGATTGAAATTAGTCTCTCTTACCTGACTACAATGTCTGATAGAGAACTGACCAATAAACTCTTGGTAATATTATTATAAGTGTAGTGCCCGCAGTGGTAGCAAACTATCCTACTATCCTCACTTTATAGTACTAGAGCACTCTGAGAGCGTATACCTCCGCCAAACAAGGCAACGGTAATGAAAACTTCAAATCGATTCTGAACCATGATTTTCTTTTTACCAACCCCAAAATATAATCATTTGTGCTTTTTAACAATATTAACAGTTTCAGTAATTTCTTGAATGTCCGTTCGTAATTTTTTAAGTTATGCTGCTAACAAACATTCGGACAAACATTAGTCAAACACACAAACAGACCAACCGATCATCACCAAAATTGATCATTTA
Source organism: Parhyale hawaiensis (assembly GCA_001587735.2). NCBI lineage: Eukaryota > Metazoa > Arthropoda > Malacostraca > Amphipoda > Hyalidae > Parhyale > Parhyale hawaiensis. The sequence continues at coordinate 13,806,260 of LQNS02277217.1, forward strand.
TGTTATAACATGACTAACAACACCTGTTAATTGCATAAAAGATCCGTTCATAACTTTTTGTGTTATTGTGCTAACAAGCTCAAAATTAAGCACAGCGACAAAGAAACAGATTATCGCGAAAATTTGGTCGTTTACTCATTGTAATATACGGTACCTAATAACTCCTGTAAATTTCATAAAAATCCGTCTATAACTTATTGAGTTATGGCATTATGAAAAATGGAACAGACATTCAAACGGATGAATGGATCTTCACCAAGAGTTAATCATCTGTTCCTCCTAACATAGGTATTTAACAATCCCTGTAAATTTTGTTAATTCAGTCCATAACTCGGACAAACTCGGTGACCTCCTTGGTAATAATATACCTACTGTATATTCGGCGCTTGCCGACATCACCTTCATTCATAAATTCATAATGATTGCAACGTGTGATCGTGAGTTTAGAGATCAGTACGGTTGTGCAGTGTGACTATATATTCTATCGGTGAAGTTTAATAGGAAGTGGACCAATGTGTTTGCAGTTCTAGTAATTGATGCCTTGCTATTACTCTGGCCTATCATAGGAGGCTATGTACCTAGTCTGTATGATCTGTCCACCCAAGTGCCGTCACCATCGGGGCATGACTGTTGTGCTCGAATGGGTCCCATTTATGCCCGGTTTTCGTTACACTCGTGACTGCATTCATTTTGGTGTTCAATTCTGCCCTATGCTCAGGATAACTTAACCCTATACGCTACCAATTTTTTTCATCCGCTTAAGCGCAAAGGTGAGACAAATTTGTACCGTCCGCTAAAAAGTTATAACTCCATCAATATCCGAGTTTTTGTCTTCAGCGTTTCAAACTCATTCATTCAGCTATACTATTGCCGCTTTAAAATGGGAAATGTTACTTAGAGTAGCTTTAATGTCAAATTCGAATGTAAGAATATATCATCGGACAGTACAGGGTGACTGCCCCGGTAGCTCATCTGCAGCAGCTGTCATACTTCCACGGTAACTGCAGAAGCTGAAGATAACTGCACTGATAATTGCAGCTGAGAATAGTTCGAATGGGTCAGACTTCAGTTGAGCCTAGTCTTCTTTCTGTTATTTTAGGCTAATGGATTATACACTAGACTAGGACTTCAATCGTGATTCATCTATGACGGCGAGTTACTTCTATAGCAGCAACAGCGCTGCTGTCAATGCCTCTGGTCAGGCTACCAACTGCATGTTGTAACTTCAAATCATGATCCTTCACGTCTTTGAGCTGAACGTATTATCGTTTCTATTTATATTTTTAGTGTTGTTTGTGTCTTTTAGTAATAATTTCAAAAGTTCGTTTTCGTAAACTCTGCAAATGCACACCATTCAAACAGGGAGGAGCGTGTGTGCCACATTATCTTAGTCCTTGCTTGCTAGTGGGCGACTAACAGTGCCTAACTGATGCTGTGATGCTGCCTGACGCAGATCCAGAAACGCTCGTTCATGGAAATGCCATCACCAAATTTTCTAAAATATTTATATTAATCAGGATTGTTGACTACAATGTGCGAGTATATTGGAATTTTATTGATATTCATGAGAAATTCGGAAAATCACGGAAGTTTGGGCACTAAAAATCACTAAGCGTACAACAGTGCAAGAAAAACGGTGAGGCGGTACAATTTTGTCACCTAGGAGCAGATAGGGTTAAGCACCAGCAACAGCTGTTGGCTTGACAAGTTACATTCTATGTAGAATAATCTCTCCATTTCCATACAAACTTCCGTTAAGTTCCGTTGCCAGGTAAAAGTAATTCATGTGTTTGAAAAATCGAAAAGTTAGTAGTTATTCCTTGACTGGCATTTATTTTTACTTTTTCCCCAACGTGATGTTCCCTTAGCCTACCTAGTATTTCACCCTGATTTGATTCCGTGTCTGCCTTGGCACCCTGCGTGCCTACTAATAAAGGTAAAGTCAACTTTGACTCTACCCTTCACTGGGCACTGGGAAACCCACATGCACCGGTTCGTGCTGCAGATATAGACCTATTGGCCCCGAAAAAGAAAGTACAGCTGCAGCCGATTACGAGTCGCTAAGAACTATGGTGCCGAAACGGAAGGTTCNCTCCTTGGTCAGGCAAGTGTTCCCACCCAGCTCCTCATATCAAACAATTCCCAACTCAGCACCCCAGATGCCACAAAGATCGTTCGGCAGGCTTGTCGCTCGATCCTGGCACCTCTAGCACAGAAATCAGGCATTCATGGCATGCTGCTGTTGTGGGTATGCATAGCATATTTTCTTCTTTTTGTTAACAGCTGTGCAGTAATGTGTGCGTGTGAGTTGTTTCTGTTGTTCATATAGCATTTGTTGACCAATCTATGTCAACGAGCTAGTCGTTCCACAGTTCTTTCTGCTAATCAAGCACTGCTATTTCAATTTCAGATTTATCATGAAGTGCCTTACCGTGGATAGAAGTAGAACTTTTTCAAGAAGGACGTTGAGAAGAAATGAGGTAGCTGCTGCTGCTGCTTCCCGTGCCTAGATGTTTGAGGTTCTCATCAATCATCTCAGTACTTCCTTTCATAGGAAATACTCCTTCCTACCATGGCCGGATGATTTTTAGCGCCTTGCTCAGTTGCTGCCGCTGAAGGTGATGCTTTGCAAACCGTGCTCACTCCTGAGGCGTGTTCCAATCACAGCTTTCTTTCTGTATGAGCTACTGTAACCCCAAAAAATGTTTACCCTGACACGCCGTGAAGTGAACGAGGTTACTTTTGATATGCTTCAAAAACGGGTTTTCATGGGGGCGACACTGGTGCAGTACGGGCAATCCTGGGGTTGTGATTGCAACACGCTCTTGGCTTCATTATCGGGGTGTTCAGTTGCAGCAAGAGTCTGGCGCTCTTCCATCTGAGCCTCTCCTTAAAGCATGCTTGTTCTCTACACTAGATACGTTTTATTCGTCGTAAGTGAACTGCATGAGTTATCTATGCCTTATTATTTGTGTTCGTACTGGAATGCTACATACATACTCTTTAAGAAGCGTTTGATCATTAAGGATTCGCCGTTAGTAGACGTTAATGCTTGTAATAAAGTGTATATTGACTCCACCATAAGTAAGGAATGACGTACTGTTTATATTATCTGTAGGGTAACGTATTACGTGAATCACGCAATGCTTGTGGCGGGAGCTCAACGTTAACTGTTAGTGAGTTTGTATCTGTGCAAAGTTATCAAATGAAGCCATGAAGCACATTTGGATGAACGTGTCTTTGTAGATATCGAGTTTATCCCAATGCAAAGAGAGCACGACATTCAACTTATGCAAAGGAGTAGCTACTGCTCCAAGTGTTCTGCTCTGCATCGTTGTCGTGTTTTTGTTTAGGCTGCAGAGGAAGCTTCACTTTTGTAATAGCTTGCTAAGCAAGTGTTAATAATGGTTTTGGATATAGGTATCTTTCACTTTTGTACTTGGAGGTTTTATGTAAACAATCCGCTATACCATTGAGGCTATTTTTTGTCAATGAGGGCTTTGATTTTATTAGCAGATGAAAGAAAAGCTGAACAAACTCTATTCAAGAGAAGTGCCGTATCTGAAACTAGTAGCCGACGCAAACTTGACTTCAATAGTGTTGCGGATTGTAAATTTCAGGATAAAAGGTGCCCTGTTCGCATTCATCACTGACAATTTTGGCGGGAGTGGATTGCTTTACAAAACATGCTCAGGTAATTTAGGACTGATCGTTGTTATATCGAAGCCACGATGGCTCAGTTCCACACTGTAGAGTAGCCTTGCACTGACGACTTGCTTGAAAACCTCGCTGTCACTTGGATCGAGCTATCAGCTACCTGTCACTTTATTAGCTCACGTGCGTATTCATAACTATTGTGTGTTGTTGGCCTATGCGGTTAGGATTATAATTTATTTGATATGAAGTTGTTTTGCTGACTTACGGGTAACATGTCGTGTCACGTAACTGTACTGGGTATGCATTTTTTTGTACTGAGAGTTGGTAAGAGGTGCTCTTTACGGGAAAGAAGTTAGGTAGGTATGTATTGTGGTATGCAGGCCACTTATGTAACAGGCAGTTTATTTACGTGAAGCAACCGGTGGGCTGACTTACAGCCATTACTTATAAGGGGTGCTACGGACCGAGACCTGGTCTCTCCCTTGCAGCTTTCATATTTAAGTATTGTAAGTTTTTTTCTAGGTTCCCCGTACTATAAGAAATAAACATTCAGTCTCATGTGCAATTTTTCTCTTCAAACTGTTAACGTGCAGCAGCAGCATTGCAGTGCCGTACGTGTGCGTAGAAGCTACGCCCACCATACAAGGCAAATTATTAACTTTTGCGAGGCGTTCCCAAATCTTGTCATGCCCAGCAATTGCTTTCAACGTAATTCGTATTGCCGTGATTTCTAGTTAAATCTTCGGTCACGTTATACTCGAGCAGAAAAAGTTATGCAGAAGTTCTCCGCATGATGTAACAACAGAACTAGACTAGCTATAGCTTATTGCAATATCATGATGGCGCTGAGACCTAAATTTGTGTATTCTACGAGTGCAGAGCTAGTGAATTTTTGGCGTTATCACTGCGTTTAGTCTGCGTAGCTTGCATGGGCTCAACGTATTCAAATACTTATGGCATTGTCGTGGGGCGCCGATCGGCAAACCCTGTTCTACCTCTATCAAACCCTTGTACGCTCAAGCCTACGTAGGCTATGGTTGTGTCGTATATCAGTCCGCGAGGACTTCCGTTCTATCGCAACTGAACGCTGTACACAATGCAGCGTGGAACAGTGTTTGCCAAGACCGGGAAGAAGGAGCTGATTTCCCGTACAAACTTCCCTCCTCTACCGACTACGAAGTGCTCTCGTTCATGGCGGAAATCGAGCCATTTAAAGTGGCCCGGGCCCTTTATAGAGACCAACCAACCTGGCGCATACCAGTCTCAACTTTCTGCCCCGGCACACAATACCCAAAAAAGAAAGACTGCCACCCCCGCCTACTAAAAACCCTCTTCATGGAACACGTGAGGGACCAACATGGTGATTCTACCCACATCTACACCGATGGTTCAAAGATGGCGGACCGAGTGGGTTGTGCGGCTGCTACGACTAATGAAACCAGAGCATGCCGGAGACTTCGACCTTCACCGCAGAGTTGTTCGGCGTGTGCGCAGCGCTGCTCCTCATAAGAGACAGCAATGATCGTCGCTATTTCTATTTAACGAGTGCCACTGTTGGACGGTTTCTTTGATTGTTCGTATTTATTATTTCTCTGCGCCAGCCACTTGGATTGCCACAGCTCGCGCAGGTTTCGTTTGATCAGTGACTTGACTAATAGTCTCGGCAGGGGACTGCACGGTTTGCCGCGGGCAAATCCGACAGGGCCACCTGCCTCGACTCATCAGCGAGCTCATTTGCCCGCGATGTCAACATGACCAGGCACCCAACAGATACACACGGACTTTCCATCCTCTTGCAATTTTTGCATCGTACTTGCTATTCGGTTGATGACGAGGTGGATGCTGTCGAATGGTCGGATGGTTTGTACTACACTCAATGAGTCAGAGAATATTGTAAAGTTCTTTTCATCGCTGTCTCCAATGAGGAGCAACGCTGCGCGCACGCCGAACAGCTCGGCGGTGAAAGTCGAGGTCTGCGGTAATAGCCGGAATGCTCTAGTTTCATCGTCGTAGTGGCTGCGCATCCAACTCCGTCTCCCGTCTTAAGAGCCATCAGTATATATGTGGACAGAGTCACCGTGTTGGTCTCTTACGTGCTCCGTGAAGAGAGTTTTTAGTAAGAGGGGATATGAATCTTCCTATTTTTGGGCATTGCGTGCCGGGGCAAAACGTTGAAACTGGTATGCGCCAGGTTGGTTTGTCTCTGAACAGGACCCGGGCCACCTTGAATAGCTCAATTTCCGCTATGAAGGAGAGGGCGTTGTAGTCGCTGGAAGAGGGAAGTGCGAACGGAAAGTTTGCTCCCTCTGTCCGGTCTCGTCAACACTGTCCCATCCCGGGGATCAAGGGACTTGTTCTAAGCGGGCTAAGAACTGATAGGTAAGTTGCGCCCCTCGCTGCTGCAGGCAGGTTTCGCCACTCTCAGCGAGGAGACTTTGTATGGGTGATGTACGGAAGGCTCCGGTGCATAGCCTTAGTGCTGCAGTGTGCACAGCGTCGTCGTTCTAGAACTTCAGTCCTCGCGAACTGATACGCGACACAGCCATAGTCTAGTCTTGAGCATACAAAGATTTGCCGGTCGGTGCCCCACGACCGTGTCGTCAGGTGCTTGGGTAAGTTGAGCCTACGCATGTAATGTGTTTAAAGCATCTCGATGTGGAGTTTCCAGGATAGTTTTCTATCTATTATCATTCCGAGGAATTTCACCTCTTCGTGATCGTTTATCCGTTGTCCGTACATTGTAAGTTCGGGTGATATTACATCTCTGGCACGCCTGATGTGAAGGGCAGAGGTCTCGGCAGCAGAAAAGGCGAAGCCATGGTCGGTGGCCCAATTACAAACGCGTCCAATGGCTCGCTTCAGTCGTCGATGTAGATGACCTGATGCTATAGTCCTTCTCAACCCATACACGAGGGTGTTCCCACGCAAGAACACCGCGCATAGACACAGCAAATGAGGAGAGAAGGTTAAGAGCAAAGGAAATTAAGATCAATAGGAGTATTAGATCGGAAGGGAGCAAAGTGGGCATGAAAGACGTCCTAAAGGCCTAGCTAATGGCTAAGGTAACCTACATAATCCTTCTCGGGGCGCTGCTCTCCCCATAACATAGGATGAGCGAACCTAACTCTGCGGCTCATCCTATGCCTCCCCAAGATGCGTTAGAAATGTTGCAAATATAAAAAGCATAGCAGTTCAAGTGAAAAACGGCAGTTTATGTATAATTTACTCATACAAAATGATACAAGTTACGTCAGTGTACATATGATCATTAGATCATCGAAAATGTAGCTAAACGTTCAAAACAATATTCAATCTAATGAAACAACCACTGCATACTTGCACTCAAACAGTACCGCCAAGCAAGTCGAAATAGATACAAGCCCGGCAGCCAACTAGTGGTAACGAGCAATACCGTTAATTCTACATAGCAGCTTACGCTACGAGCGGGCGGTAATCAATTGTAATTATACTTGGTAATGCATAGTTTAAACCAAGGATAATTATGATAACTGGCCCTTTCAAGATCGCACACAACACTATTAGCAAATTACAATGCAGACAAGAAATTATATTTCATAAAACACAGTTGGTACGTCTGTAATTACACTCAATTTGTTAACCGATTGAACTGTCTACACGTAAGAAGGGCCGAGCTGGGAATCTTAAGCGTCGCGCTCGAAAAAACGAGAAATTTAATGTCACGCAGGGAGCATGCTGTTACTTGGTGGTTCACGGCTTCGTAGATTTTGCGTTAACAGTAATAGTGTTAACAGGTCTAGAAAGTTCCAAGATTCTCATTCTGTCTCTTGTTGCGAGCTACTTCTGCCATCCTTTACGCTTCCAAATAATTTTTAGTGAGCAACGAAAACCTAATTAACGTATGCAAGGCAACAATGGATTATTCATTTAGTGTAAGCGAGACAACAATGGATTATTACTGCATGTAAGCCAAATAACAACGGATGATTAAGATTATTTAAATACGGGCATAGCCAGCACTACATTCGAGGAAGGCGCTTCAATTCGAGTATGTAGTTCCTTCATAAGCTACAACTGAACATCGTTGCTCATAATTATAAAGCACGTGACACTGCGCCTCACGGTACTTTAAAAGACTAACAGGGAGCATCAATATCAATAAAAAAAATATACCTATACGACGCATGAGTAAAAACATCAATGTACACGTTTCCTTACGGTGTATATTTATAGGACATGCGAATACCTACTACTGTATTTATAATTTACTGCGTGTTAGTTCACTAGTCTATGCTATTTACAAACAACTTCACTCTAATCTTCCATCGGTAATGATACGCTTCACTGTATTAGTTCACTGATCAAAATGCTTCCCATCACCACAGTGAATAATATTGTTAGACAACTTATGCGTATGTGTCAGTTATAGGATGCGTTCGAGTTCACGAGAGTAGCTTTTCTTCCATCTACAGATGCTATGTCATTCGTAGAGCTTATTGTCTGACGATATTAGGCGTTACTGGCACATGATCAACATGCTACTGTACGATTGTAAAATTGGAAGGCGTTTGCAGAATCATTACATAGGTATCAAAAAGTGGCCCCCAAGCGGGCAGGGCCACTTCTGTAGCACTGCAATCATCTGGATTGAGGGATGGGACACACGGAGCTATGTACCTACCTTTCTAGCTTGAGGGCTAGACTTCACGTTGGTGTTTTGAACGCGTTCACTGATACAACCGCCCGAATGATTAGCAGCGCTGCTGTAAGCACAACTGTATATGCCACAAAAAATTATTAGAACGTTAGCTGTTAAATCCGCTTCCTGGACAAGGTACGCATCTCTATTCAAATTTCGAGTGAAATGAAACTTGGAAAACTGTGAAAGTTTCTGCTGCTTCTAGAACACAGTAACATTATTATACTGAGGGGTTTCTCGCCGTATCAGATACAGAGACTACATCACAGCGATCAAATTTCGTATAGCCTAGTGTTGAGGCCAACTCAGGTGAGTTCTATTAGTCGAGTACCTATCGGTCAGTGCGCTACTACACAGGAAATAAAGCGCAAAGCATCAGAAACCCCTGAACTAATTCGCTCATTCAGCCACGCCGTGCAGAAGCACGAAGGTATAGTAAAGGTACAGTCAGCTTGACCGTACCCCCAACTGGGAAACCCGTATGCATTGGTTTGTGCTGCACATATAGACCAACAGGCTCCAGAAGAGTATACGGCTGCAGTCAACCACAGATGTCTAGAGTTATGGCGCCAGTGGCGGAATACTCCATACGACAATATCTGCAACCCCCCAACCCTCTCCATATCTGGGGAAGGTCAGTAAACCCCCAAATGTATGCAGACCGATCACATCAAGAGACGAAAAACGAAGACAGAAGAAACACCCGTGCGGAGGGTTCCTTCTGTGGATCTCCAGAAGGGAGCAGATGGGAGCCCCATGAGATGGGCTGTGCGCCAACAATCGGTGGCCCACCTCGCGGAGCAGAAGGGAAAGCATAGAGAACCTACCTAACTCCACGAGTCCATAAACTGACCTCGTCAGCAGGAACAGCAGCCAGCTGTAACATCTCCTGTGGAGAAGGCACTCGGTGCCTGGGGCGAGAGCACAGTAATACAATCGGGCGATTGGATGCGTGAACACGTTCACAAGACGAACGTGTATCCATATACATCAACTCAGCGCACCGTAATAGAACACTAAACATTAGGTGACTTGCAGCAACACTCCTCAAATTCAATTTTTTTAATAAGTATATAGCTACAGTATAATCTTCACGGAAGACACAGAAAACAAAGAGTCAAAGACAAAAGTATACAACTACAAAGCTACACCAAATCTACACAATATGTATTACGGTCAGTCAAAAATTATCCGCACTTTCGTCAAAATCCTTCAGTAGGTCTCTGTAACAGTTCTCCAAGTAGCCTACTTGATTTTACTATCACGGAATTGAAATTGAAGCCAGAACTCAATTGTACCGATGTTCTCAGTGATTACCTAAGCAATGCACATGTGGAACGAAAGTGACGCAGCAAACGAAACTGATTCCAAGTTCTCAAACCGAAAAATTATTATTATTACCAACTCCTTATTTAACCACCGCACGTCAAACAGAAAAACGGCAGTGCTCTGCAGCAATGCATGAGCAGACCTCAGCTTTCAGAAGAGAGCAGCAAAAGCGCGAGGCATAACTAATAATAGCCTATAGGCTATTGAAAAGCTGAAGTCATCTTTTTCCATTAAAATGGCAAGTAAAGAAAGTAATAGGCAAAGAGAATACAGAAGGTACGGCAAGATAAACTGGGAGCACATGAACGAGGCTGTTCTCAAGCTGGATTATCATTATTTTCACGATCAACTTACGCTACACCTCTCTGACCAGAGCAGAGGTGGTCGTAGAGACGAACAAAAGAACACAGCATCCGAAATGTGGGCACGAAAGAAAAATGTACCGAAGGTCAGGCAGGCTAAGGTAACCTATGGGTTCTCCTGAGTGCGCCTCTCTGTAACGCAGGACAGGCGACTGCGTAACTAACCTAACCCTATGACTGCTCCATCCCCTGTTGGCTGGACCCTGAGGAGACGAGAAGTGTGAAGCAAGGGAAGAAGGCATGCCAATCTCCACCACCGAAGAGTTCAGCGAGAACAAAGATATTCTAATGATGAACTAGCGAGTCAACATCCATGAACTTCCGCGTTCTTCACCGATACTTACTTTATCCTTTTATAAAGAAAAAACTAACAGGTAGTGTAGCTATAAAATGAAGAGTACGAACGTAAAAACACTTTCTTGAATAGCATTAGCAAATTTGCGGTCTGTACCTACCAAGTGCAATGAAATGGAAGCACCACGTGGAAAATGTTGCATTTACTTTACTATTATGGATTTTGTAAAAATTATTGCGGATAATTTTTGACATTCCACCGTGCGTAAAAAAAAAAACTAAACAATAAATAAAAGCTAGTACATACGTCGTCGTCTCCAATCTTAAAAAAGCTGTCAGAAGCCTCCGTAACCTCACAATTGCTTTTCCTAAGAGACGTGCTTGAAGTGGCGAAACAATTACTTGTTGAGGTATAGCCTATATATACTTAATATACCGTAATTCCGGAGGGATCTTAAATAAGGTATTCATTCTCGTGAATGCTCCAGAACACTGCAGCAATGAGCGTAATGAAGAAACCACTTTGTAATCAACATCCACTTCAACATTAAACCAACACAGGTCGAAATACATGTGCAAAGTATAATACATATTTCTGTGGCCAGTTCTAAAAGAATGATGCATGTCGTATAAAAGATCACAGCAAGGTTTTTAAGGGATTTGCAAAATTGCATATAAAAAACGATAAAAAGACGATCTTCAGTGAGAAAGATCTCACTCAACGACCATTGCAGGCGAAGGCAATAGCTATACTAGCACTAGCTATAATATATGAATCTACCACGAAGCTGAAAAGGTAGCAAGTCTATTTTTTGTCATTAAAACCACTGAAAGTTGGCAACAGTCTTAGACGCATTGACTCGTATTCCTACCTATATAATTAGCTATTAGAGGCTTCAGCAACGATGAGCTAAAGCTAAAGGATCAAAACAATGGTAATCACAGTTTCACTTTTATATCTCCCATCTTGACGCAAAAATAGTTAAATAAATGTTGAAAAAGACGCCGAGATATTCCCAATGACGGGCTCAACAGCCGAGTCCAGCCTCGATATTTAGAAACGAAAGGAAACAGCATTGCCAGAGCCGAGATGTAGAGGAACGATGGGCATTTACTAACAAAAACTATAACCTCGATAATTAGAAATGAATGAGAGCAGCACTGCCTGAGCCAATATTCGCTTTTATTTACAAAAAATTTCCACTGAAAAAACATAAGGGAGACACGAGGAGAGACGTGATGATGAGTATCAGTAGAGGACTCTGTAAATGCAGAGTAGTTGCAGCGCTTTATAGGGCTCAAGTGTACTGTAGGTACTAGGTCCTGTATGAGGTCCAACGATCAAAGTTAAGCGAGGAGCAAATACAAACATGGGGTAGATCTTGCATGAAGCGTCGACTAGATTACTGCTGTTTGCTGGCACATGAAGAGATGCTGTTGTTGCTGAGTCTCAAGCTTACGACATATCTGCAATGATGAGGTAACCATTACGATTCTATAAGTATTGGCATTTATAATAAAAGTAAACTTGATTAAGTGCTTGTGGAAACATTAAAAGAAACTCACAGAAACGCTACATGGTACGCAAGAGAATGTAGCATATACCTATCTAAGTACAGAGAACATGCAGCATTTCACTATTGAAGTATCTCCAGTAGTATTTAATTAGTTTCTTATTATTATTAAGTGGCAGTGGTCTTACATTCTAGACCTCATTACGCCCCATTGCTTGGCCTCCGCCAAACAGCAGTATGTGCTGCCATCGTAGATACGGTACATATTCGATCGCTTGTCGCCAGGGCCATTACAGATGACTTTAAGCAACGAGTTGCTGGAATTATCATTCGGATTTTTAGGCTCAAGGAGCATTTCCTGTTCCTAACTCTGAGACAGTCAGTGTACTTTTGAGCAAATATTAGACCAGAACTAGTAGACCTTATCATGTTCAATAATCTGCGGAATATGTCGTTATAAGCAATGTACAAGCCTTTTAACGTTGCACCAAAACGAATTACAGTACTGGGGGTAGCAATAGGTCAGGAGCATCTGACATCTTTAGAACAATGTCCAAATTTCTACGTCCTTGTTATCACAAAGTCGTCACTGATTTCATGACCCAAGTAGGAGAAGCTGTTTATAAACGGTTACCTGCAGGGTTGGTATGGGGATTTTACCAGGACTGATAAAACCAACATAACCCTGGTAAGTTTTACCAGGGGTTTTTGGCAATAGTTTCCGCAGATTTTGCCAGTCCTGGTAAAACCACCATGCCAACCCTGGTTAGGTGTGCTCTTCACCATTGAGAACAGAATATTCATGACCGGGCAAGCTACCCAGTGTTATACTTAGTACAAAGTTTATTTGCTTTGCACTCGCAAATAGCGATCAACTTTTGTAATCCCGTTAGATGGGAAGAGCCAAGCACAGTGTTGTCAATATAACTAAGGAAATTTACTGCTTTATTACCTCTGCCAAAGAGGTTATGTTTTTGTTGAGTTTGTCTTTCTGTCTGTTCATTTGTTGTTCTGTTTGTCTGTCACCAAGGTATCTCAAAGTTACGGACGGATTTCAACAAAATTTACAGGAATTGTCTACAGGAGGAATAGATGGTTAACTTTAATAAATGAAGATCCATTCATCCATTTGATGTTTGTCTGTTTCAGTTCTTAATGCCATAACTCAAAAACTTTACAGACGGATTTTTGTGAAATTTACACAAGTTGTTGGATATATCACGAAGAGTGAATGACTAATTGTTTTTATGATGTTTGTTCATTTGTTTGTCGTTGTATTTAATTTTATGCTTTTTAGCAAAATAACAAAAAAGTTATGAATGGGTTTTATGAAATTTACATGAGTTGTTAGTAATGTTAAAAGACATAGATGATTAAATTTTGGTGATGATTGGTTGGTCTGTTTAAGTATTTGACTGTTTGTTAGTGGCATAACTCAGAAAATTATGAACACATTATTATTATTATTGTATTGAATAGTTTAAGCCTCTGTTTCCACAACAATGGTGCATTGGTGATCTAACAGAGGGAAAAGCAGAGGACATAGCTTTAATATGACGATAGAAATGGGGAATCCATGCACGAGGGTGTTCCCAAACAGGATCAACGAGCATGGGAACAGCAAGTCCGGAAAGAAAAGAAAGAAAGCATGAGCAAGGAGTACCGTAGAATGGGGTAATTGAGATCATGTGGGGCAATTGAGATATAGTGGGGGTAATTGAGATCAATGATTATTGTGGCCTTGTTAGAATACTTACACAAATCAGAACATATTTTTTAAATGTCAAATCCTGGCAGATACCTACCACAAGCCTATAGATTGTGTACGTACTCTAACAAGGCCACAATAATCATTGATCTCAATTACCCCCACTATATCTCAATTGCCCCACATGATCTCAATTGCCCCACACGATCTCAATTGCCCCACCTGATCTCAATTGCCCCACATGATCTCAATTGCCCCACATGATCTCAATTACCCCATTCTACGGTATGAAATCGGGAAGGAAGCAAAGTTCGCACAAAAGACAGGCGTCCTGAAGACCTAGCTAATGGCTGACGTACCTAACCCAAACGGGCACCGTGGGGTTGCTCGGCCCCATACATAGGACATTCCACACAATACCACAAGAGTAAATCCCTCTAATCCGCACCTATCCTTAATCCAAACCTCTGATTATAGTTCAAAGTGCAATCTGAACAAATAAGCAGTTTTTGGATTAACAGGGTAAAGTACGGAGTTCGTACAAATACCTCTGTAATGAATACAAGGCGCTTCCCATTCTTCGGATCAAGGGGATGATGAGTGGAAAATCTGCGCAAGGTGCAGCGCAGAAGGTACGAACAATCTCTCTATAATCAGTATTAGTGTGGAATACAGAGGTTTTTTTTATTAGTAAGTACCCCCGGTAATCCGAAATCTCCACTAATCTGTCCCCCCCCTTCCCCATGTTGTGCGAGTTAGAGGGGTTTTACTGTAATAAGTCGGAGGTTTCAGAATGCATTCAGCGTGATTTGGAAGTGATTGATCTTGGTGTTCTAGCTGGGGGGTGAGGCTAAATGCAGGCTAGACTAAGACCATGCTCGTGTCTAAGTCACGTACAGCGAGACCTGCTTTCCTCGCACTCATATTGGATAGTGCGTCACTTCCTCTGGCTAATGACTTTGGTAAGCATGGGTGTCACTTTTGATCATAAGTTGACGTTTGAGCCACACATCCGTTCGGTTGCCTCCCGAGCATGGCAGAAAATTGGTCTTATGCAACGTGCTTGGAGGGTGTCTGGTTCGGAAGAGTTGACAAGTCGCTGCTTCAATTGCTATATCTTCCCCTTCTGTAATACTGCTCCTTAGTCTGGGGTTTTGCTGCTGATTGTCATCTGAGTTTGTTAGACAGAGTGGTTCGTCGATGTGCATTCATGCTGGATGGTGTTGCGCTTTGTGATCTGGTGTATCGTCTTAAGAGTTAGTGGAGTCTGCTTTCTCGACAAAATATATAGTTGCCCTAGTCAGCCGCTGGTGGCTCTGCTTCCGGAGGCATTTGCTCAGGTGAGCTATACTTGGTGTACTCGTACTCTCTATGAACATGCCTTGAAACTGGTACGATGCTGTACAAGCCAGTATTCATATTAGTTTTTTCTATCATAAGTAGAAGTTTGGAATGGTCTTGATGGCTCTGCTTTTGCTGGTGCGGGTATTGACAGTATTAAGCAATCTGTAAACAGAACTATTCTGTGATGTGTGATTATCTTTCTCTTTTTGCTTGCTGGGCTGGTTGAGTGGGGTTTGTTAACCTTTTGGAGTTTCCTACCTTTTCATGTCGCCAGTGTAGTGTATCTTAATAATAATGAAATTATTAACTTTCAGTTTGAATGCTATGACAAGAAGCAATGGTCAAGTTTTAATTGTAGCTCTTACAGTGGAGTTAGTTTGAAGTGCCGGCGAAATTGTCACCCTGCGTGACATTTAAAAGCTGTAAGGTGAAGGCATGGGAATGTAACCGCCAAACTGAAAAGTAGAGTGACTGAGCAACTTTTGCGTTAGTGTGCACCCGCCATAACGCTATCTAAAATTGCTAGCCCAGAAATCTACTGCATACGAGTATTTCTGGAAGGGTAGAAAGATTGTAATGCATAGTCCCAGAAGTCCTGACCAATAAATCTACCACTCATTTTAACATCTCTTAATTTATAAATAATGCAGCAAATAAAAATAAAACAGCAAGACACGCAGCAAAAAGTGGCAAATATTGGTTAGTGATCCTATGTAGGGACTGTTCGTTCGATTCGCCGGCGAACCTGCTGAATCAAGTTTGAGACGTTGCCCCTCAAGAAGTTATCTATGAGACGAGCACATAGTTGATTTTGCTCCCTAAAACGGAGCTTTCAGCCGACTCACTACCCGCAGGTTGCTCCCAACACTTGCAATAAGCTACTTTTCTCAATGACAAATTCAATACTCCTGTGCAAAGTTCCTAAGAAGACAAGCTTCAATATCTCGAATTCTCCCGCAAATCGAACACGTTCATACACAGGTCCTAGGACACTAAGCAGACAAAGATATAGATTAGTGAGAAGGCTTGCTAGAGCAGCGATTCTAGGCCGTATCCTTCGCGTTGAAGGTTAAGTATTTTGTCTCAGCATTTCTGCTGGAAGGTCTTGAGGGATTGTGCGTCCCAAATGTGTCAGGCGCACCATTTCCGACGTGAAATAAGGCGAGAGCATCTCTAACCTTACACGGCCCGGCCGAACGAACTCACTTAGCCATGCAACGCAGGGCAAGTGGGTCCCTACACTGGCCTCCCCATGGGAGCATATAAGAATCCCATGGGATGAGTTGTTTACCACCATTCGGCGGCCCCTCTCGCGGAAAAAAGGGGAAACACAGAGAACCTACCTAACTTTAAAAAACTAACATCCGTAGCAACTGCGGCCAGCTACAACATCTGCCGAAAAAGCACTCACGTTTGACCCAGGGATTGTGAGGCCCATATAGCTATATTCTGACAGGGAAAGGGCCAGACAGAATATACCCAAGATTGATTAGCACACAAAAGAATAGCTCGTAATAACACTAGACACCACGCAAAGTTAGCGCCTGCAGCTGATCTCTGGGGGATCGTCTCCAGTAGCTATATACTTACATGAAGGCAAGTCATGCTTGGCTAGTCGCTCGTGTATCTGTTGAGTAGTAAAGCGCACACATTTACTGTACTGCTCGGCAAGCTCGTGAGCCAAAATATTGTCATACTGTTCTCTGATGTTCTTCTCGCGTTCTTTCAACAACTGTTCACATAAGTGCTGCACCTGAAAAAATCAAATCAACACAATAGATTACATTAAGCACAGTCATCTGATAGGGTGCTCATTTCCATTCAATGTGGGTAAAGTCTTGAAGTAAAGACAATGGCTGAGAGCGTGACAGAGACTGGGCTTCATCTGCCTTTGGGCAATGGGCCTGTTTGTTGTCTCTTTATGTGTCTTGTCCACTTAGATGATCTGCACTAAATCATGTGCCAATGTTAAACTAGAGCTAAGGCAACCTATGGGGACCACCGAACAACTGTCTCTTCACAAAAAAAAACAAAAAAACAAATGTATGAACATAACTAGCTTTACCCAATGACTTACAATTATTTGCCTCCTGGACAAAGAGTGCAAAACGCTAAACTGAGGAAGATAATACATTAGTGAAGCCTCCTTGCACATGATGCCGTATTGCAAGGGTGCAAATAGAAGAGGCATGCACATGAAGGAAAAGGTGAGTCCAAACATCGAACACTAGACAAGTGAATAGCAAATTGGAATACACATTGAATTCAGTATTTTGAGACTATTTCCACAACTAAGGCGATTTAACAGAGGGGAAACGGCATATAGTATGTCAATAGAAACATAGAACCCATGCACAACAGTGTTCGCACACAGGACGGGAACAGTAAGACGGGAAAGAACAGATGAAAGTAGGATTAGTAGGAGTACAAAATCTGAAGGAAGCAGAGTGGGCTCGAAAGAAAGACGTCTAGATGGTCTAGCTACAGGCTAAGGTAACCTACAGAGTCGCCTTGGCAGCACTGCTCCCATAGCATAAATTTACGATGGGCAGACCTAACCCTATGGTCCATCCTATGCCTCTGGGGGTTCAATTTAAGATCATCAGGAGAGGAGCAAGAGGAAAGAAACAAAGTGAGCATAAAAGAAATATTCCACGGCCTAGATGAGGTGAAATTAACATATGTATGGGGTCACCCTGGGGGGTATAACTCCCCAGTATGCATATATCTAAAGATGGGGAACCAAAGCTAACTCTCTAATCAATCTCATGCTGCGTGAGAGGGAAGTGTGCTGAATTTTTCTTCTTAGTGGAAGATGTCAATTGATCACACCATATTGAAAAAAAAGAGGAAAAGATAGAGACATATAGTAGGCCAAGAGAAACATGGAACCCATTAGAGGGTGTCCGCACACAGGATCCACGCGCATAGGAACAGCAAGGCAGGAAAGAAGAGGAAAAACAGAACAAAGCAAAGCCAACAACCCATAGGGAAATCAGAAATACAAATTCTCTACACAAGAGAGTAGGTAGGTATATCTCATATAGTAGCTGCAGTACAATAGGGTTACTACCTACCATTTTAATAGGTAGCCTGACATCGCGCCGATGTGTCAAATATTTTCATCTCGGCAATTCTGATGGAAGGTTGCGAGGTTAAAGCAAGCTCGCCTTCACATGACTTCTAAAACTCTCCAGTTTGGCCAGAGTACTGCTACTAGAGAAGAACATGTGCAGAGATAGGAGAAAGACCTACCTGACCTTCTGAATTAACTGTTTCAGTAAGAACTTCACCCAGAAGCAACATCCCCTGCAGAACGTCACTCAGGATAACCCTGACGAGTGTGCAGATCATAGATATTCTGACAAGGACAGGGTTTGCCAAAATATAGGTACCCTGAAGGGTAGCTAGCTACTTCATGATCTATCGAATTTTGCTTCTGTTAACACAGCGCACAACACATATAGCAACAAGCTAGTGCTGCAATAAAAGATATCATCCCATACGGTCACACATATCACACTGAATTTCTCAGCCTGGAAGGCATTGAGACAACAGTATGCACTTCAGTCTAGGAAGCACCCTTACGTCGCGGTGCCTTTCCTACGTGGGACGGGACTCTTGTAAACAAAAGCCAAAGGAAGAGAACAATAATTAGCTACTCTACTGTTCCTCAGCCTGTCGTACGTACCTGCTTGAACGTAAAGAGAGGTTTGTCCTTGGATGAAGGAGACGAAGCTCTGGCTTGTGGAGAGGCAAGAGGAGGTGACGAGGTGCGAGGTGGAGACTGTGATGGAGAAGAATCATCGGGAGATTCTGTGTCCATAGTAGAACGGATGTCAGACAGGCGTCGGGAGCAGCCGTGCAGCAAACGACGCCGTTTCAGCCGGCGGATTTCTTCACGGACATATTGAGCAATGTCTCCTGAACAGAAGAACACACTCACTGTCTTACTATGCTATGTAGTTGTAGTAGTAGTAGTAGTAGTACAAAATTTTATTAGCGCATCAGGGACACAATGTGTATATTGCGCCAAACAATTCCCGTCGTTTAACAAAGGCTCGAAAGCCACAAGGACGTGTTTTAAATTATCAGTGATTTTTGTCTTGGCTTTTCTGGCGGGAGGTCTCAGAATGGTCAGTGCGCTACTGACAGATAAAAGGCGCAAGTTGTGCATCCCCAGCCCCAGTTTTCATTATGATGTGAAATAAGGATGTTTAATACATACAGTACTGTATGTCGTAACAAATGTTAGTGTTTTAAACTGCATGTGGACACACAGCAGCTATGTGATGGGCTTAGGTAGGCTAGGCTGCAGTTAAGACGGGCTTCTCATACATACAGTACGGTATATAGTTGCAAACTTTAAACTGAATGTTTGATATAAGGACATGTACTATGTACTGTACAGTGCTTGGAACAGTATTTGATATGCATTTCTTTTAATTTCATTGCTTTTTTTTCAGTAACACTGTATACGTGTGTGTACAAGTGCATTGGACTTGATAGGTGGTAGGGAGTGACTTCATGTGGCTGGAACATGTTCGGTAAACAATCAGAAAATGTCCGGAAAGTGTTTGGAAAAAGTTTGGATAATTGAGGTTTATCGTTCCCAGAAAAAAAAAAAAACAGATTCCCAGAAACCCCAACTTCCCGGACTGGCTCTCGCCCCGAGAAGCCCGGGTACACGGAGTTTAACTGTATATTATCATTATAACTATAATTGATCAATTTAATCAGTTTAAGCACCGTTTCAGCCATGGGGCGATCCGCACAGTAATGCTAGTTGGCCAGAAGGCTCGAGTAGGAATATCCTATCTCAACATTGGCTCTCCTTTGCCACATAGTATAGGCTAAGTCGGCTTAGTGCACTACTACCGTACCTACTGGCAGAAAAAATGTGCAAAGAATAAAAAAAAAAACACTTGAGTGGCCAGCTCCTTTTGTGGCCTTCCACACGAGAGAGACTAGAGGTGTCCCGCGTACTAGGTTAGCTATCTCGATTAACAGCCCACCTCACAGAACAGAAAGGGAAAAATAGAGAATCTACCTAGCTTTACAAAACTAACCTTGTCAGCACGAACTGCGGCCAGCTGGAACATCCCCTGCGGAGAAGGCATTTGGGACCCTTGGGTTCATGATGTCCAAAATAAAAACTCCAACTATATTGTGGCAGGGATAAGGCCCACCAGAATAGCCTATACCCCAGAGGGTTTCATATATGATAGTATCTCCAACTTTATATGGCTACAGAAAATAGTTTAAGCCTTCCTAAAAACGGCAAAAAGTTGGAAGAGAGGAAATCTATATAATTGACATATACCTATATATATAGATAGTGTGTCAACAGAAACATGAAAATTACGCATGAGGACATTCCCATATCAGATCAAAACGCATGGGAACAGCAAGTTAGGAAGAAGACACAGAACAGAAGAAGGTATCATTAGCAAGAATATGCTAATGGAAACAAGTAAAGTAGACAAATGCCCCCAAATCCTAATTAAAGCTAAGCTAACCTATAGGGTTTCCAAGGGAGCACAACTTCTCATAACAAAGGATATGCAAACTTAACTAGCTAAATGACTTGCCAGCCTATGGCCCATCCCTCACCCTTCCAGAGGAATAACAAATAGGTATGAAACATAGTCTGTCTAGATCCACAGTTCACCCATTATTGTAGCCTACTAAGCAGGATTGCGATGATAGATGGGCCAAGTCTGACTTAAATGACTAGGTCCAGCCAGCAACTGACTCTTGACTCCTTAACATGTTTGCCGACAGTAGGAGTAAGCCTGACTTGTCTAGGTGATGGGTTTACTGCCAAAATCCTCTAAAAGTTTAAACTTCATTTTTGACTTGTTTAGGTTGGCTCATGCTGGAGCCGGCGCGCGGGGCCGTGCTTGCCGCCCTAGTCTGCTGTCCTGCTCTGGGCCGGCCTGGGCTTTGGGAGGCTGCAGAGGTGATTTACAGAGGTGAGGTCTTTTCTCTTAAAAATTTGAATACTAGTTAGCTAGAGAGTTATTTGGGGCTTAATAGATGTCCCTACCTTCAACTAGCATCAGCCAAAGCCATTAAGGAACATAACGGGAGATAGATCGACATAACTTGACACAAGCCGTTAATGGGTTCAACCTCAACTCAGGAGTCCGACTTTATCTTCCTAACACATGCTCATTTTCAACAGGCAGCTCCAATTCATGAGACAAGTGAGTTTTTTTAACTGCAATTCCCTCCCCTCCCCTAAAATAAAAGCCAAAAATCCTACTGAATGTGATATTATTACTCATTGAGTAGTTTGTGCCTTCATTTCCAAAAGAAAAGTATGTAATCTCACAGAAGAAGATTATTATTATTATATTGAGTAGTTTAAGTCTCCGTCTCCACAGCAACGGTGATCTAACAGAGGAAGAAGCATGGGACACAGTGTGACGATAGACACGTGGAACCCATGCACGAGGGTGTTCCCACACAGGATCAACGCGCATGGGAACAGCAAGTCGGGAAAGAAGAGTAAGAACAGATTAAAGAAAGATCAGTAGGAGTAAAAGATGGGAAGGAAGCAAAGTGGGCACAAAAGACAGCCGTCCTGAAGGCCTAGCTAATGGCTGAGGTAACCTATACAAACCCCCTGGGGGCGCTACTCCCCATAACATAGCAAGGGCGAACCTAACTAACCTAACCCTATGGCCCATCCTACACCCCCGAGGGGCACAGAAGAAGAAGAGCCAAACAGGTTGTGCAGTAGGTATGTCAATAGAAATGTAAAACCCGTGCACAATTGCACATGGGTCATACCTATGCTTTCATAGCTACATCTAATAGCAAACGTCAGGGCTACTTCCAGTTGGTCAAGATGCAATGTGTCTAAACACATTATATTTTCAATAGGTTATGGTATCATACTATTAAGATGATCAGCTAGGTCCAGTCTGGAATACAGTTGTTACCAAAAAAATATCAACCAATGACTGTAATTAAAGATTTTTCAATCTTACACAAATAATCTGTAAGATGGTGCATGTTAACAAAACTAAAGATTAGCTAAATTGTAAAAAACTAGATCCAATTTGACAAGTAGCGTCAGACCGGGAGTCTGGAAACTTTGTTGCTGCTGCGACACCTGCCAGAGTTAGGAGCTACAAATATGCATGCATACACTTACCTTATGTATGCACTAGCTACTATACAGAAACTTAGAAATATGTTGGTACTTGAAGTGGGACGCTGTTGAAAATATGCGGTCCGAGTGCATCCCGCTAATCTGGGTAAGTGAATCAGGCCGGCACAGTCGGGTGATTCGGTTTTGTTGTTAGTAATGGAAAAAGAATCCACACAGAATCCTCAGATTTTCTCTGTAGACAGTGGAACTCCGTTTTCCTAGATCATGGTTTCTGGGACTTCTCGTTTTCCCGGACTATTTTTACTTTTCTGGAGTTTTCTCGGAATGTTCCGGAAACTGAAACCAAGCCGGAATACCGGAAGATTTCAGTATTTCCCGGAAAAAGTATGGCGAAAGTTCCAGACTTTAAAAAAATTTTCCGGAAGTGACACTGCGCAGATACTGAAATTCGCCGATTGCGCAGCGTCTGTTCCGCGAAACGGAAGGCAACCTCTGCCATTTCCTTTCAGTTGTCGTCTGCACATTGTGGTGTTCGTTAAAGAAGTGTTATTTTAGTGATTCGAATTTAGTACTATGGGTTTAATTTTTGATTTTTCATGTGAATGTGATGAATAATATTGCGTGCATCACTTAGCTAATTATTAAAAAAAAGGCTAGTAAAGTCATTTATTTTTGTAATTTTAATGAAAACATCACTTGATGAACTCTAAATCAACTCTAGCCCCTAGGCCAGCTCCGCAGTCATTAAAATGTGAATGCATCAAGCAGCGTCAGGACGGGTGTGATATCGTAAAATGCCGTTAATTTGCAATAGCGCTAACTATCGTAGCAGCAGAAACAAGCTTTCTTGAGCAGGACGGCACAAAAATGAGGTAAGTGCCTCATAAAGATTCTGTGGCTTACCCAACTACAGAAAAAGTTATTAAGGAAGGTTGTGCAATCACGCGGATGCAACTACTCGTAAAATCGCCCAAGTGGCGATAACACTAATACCATCATAGCAGGAGAAACAAGCTTTCTTGTGCAGGATGGAACTAACATGAGGTAACTGTCTTATAAAGATTTTGCAGCTTATGCCATTACAGAAAAGGTTATTGAGGAAAATTGTTTGATAACGTGAATGCAATCACTCGCAAAATACAATACGTCAGAATAGCACTAATACTGCCTCAAAATTATTGGTGCTTCATGCATAGATTTACATGTAAAATGCTGTGTAGACTGACAATTTCGGAAATAGCTTCAATTTGGTTCACCAATTCCCGGCAAACCAGGGTTTTTCTGGCACTGAATTTCCCATAAATTGTTTCAATTTACCGGACAAACGTCTGGGAAAAGGGAGTTTTTCTGGCAATTGAGATCTTTGTGTTTTCCTGGAAAATTCAGTTTCCCAGAAGAGGCTCCCCCGTGCTGTCCGGGAAAACGGGGTTTCACAGTATTGACTTACTACCTCCCTACATAGGCGACATATAACCAAGGCTCTCAGTGTCTGAACATTTTTGTAGTAGACACTTCAATGGATAGGTCCAGTGGAAAAAAAAAATTCTGGGCGAATCGGACTGGACATCGCGAAAGATTCGGTTTGGTTATTAGTATTGGAAAATGAATAAACCCTGAATCTTCATATTTTCTCATATATAGGCCCACTACTCCCCTACATAGGCAACATGTAACAGAACCTCTAAATGTCTGTAAATTCTGTGGTGAACCCTTTAACATACTGGTCCAATTCACACAAAATTTTTTTTCCACTGAGTGAATCTGACTGATCATAAAAGTGCCATAGTGACCAATGTATACATGGTACCAAAAACTTCTTGGTTCCACTGGAAAGAGCAACTCTTTTTACCTCTATGACCCAAGTTTCATGAAGCTGCAACAACTCCATGTTTGCACCAAAAGTTGAAAACATATTAGTTTTTGAAGTGTAAAGTTGAAACAAAGTCATTTATTTCTCAAGTTCATTTTCCGTCTATCAAAACATGTTCAGATATTTAGAGCTATTAGCTGCATGTTGCCTATGCAGGGGAGTAATGGGCCTTTGAACAGATAAAATATGAGGATTCCATATTCATTCATTTTCCAATACCAATAACTCGACAGATTCCCTCGTGCGGTCCATTCGGTCCGATGCTAAACTTAAACAAAATTTCATAGTTAGGCTAATGAGTTAACAGCTCTAAGAGCTCAATGAAAACTAACCTGGAGTAA
This sequence comes from Parhyale hawaiensis, assembly GCA_001587735.2. Classification (NCBI taxonomy): domain Eukaryota; kingdom Metazoa; phylum Arthropoda; class Malacostraca; order Amphipoda; family Hyalidae; genus Parhyale; species Parhyale hawaiensis. The sequence goes on from LQNS02277217.1 coordinate 13,830,480, forward strand.
AGGCAGGGGCTGCACCAACAAAGGGTGATGTGTTGGATGTGGAAGGTAGAGATGCAAATGAGGAGGCACTGAGGGTACTGGTGGTGGATGAATTGACATGGGAGGCTGGGATACACATGGGTAAGCATCGCCGCCGCTTGTGTGGTCTAGGGGAACAGCTGGAGCCTCCAGGTGAACTGTGAATTGGGTCAAACTCCAAGGGTCTCTTGAGCGTCACACAAGCCATACTTCACAACTGAAAGAGAAAGCAATAAAACAGAGATGCAACCAGCTACATTTTGTTTTTTCCACAAATTTGACAGCAAAATCTCACTTCAAATGCTGCATAGCTACATGAATTAGCTAAAATCCAATTATTAAACTAGACCACTTTGAGTGCATAGGTACCTACCTCTGCCAAGCAAGGTACAATAACAAAAACTCAAATTGATTCTGAAACAATGATTTTCCTTGTATCAACACCAAAATCTTATCATTTGTGTCTTTCAACAGTATTAAGAGTTTCTATAATTTAATCTGGGGAAACCGCACATCCACACTGCCCTCTTAGGAGGCCACCCAGCAACCACAGCCTATCTACGGACTTGTATGCCTCATATCATCACAAAAACTAAAAACTAACACAAAAATGAATGCGGTTTTGGAAAGGGCAAATGTGTGCCTATAGCACTCCTACACTAGGTTGCTAAATATGGCCTATTTGGGAAGTAAATATTTGGCGGACACTGCGGGCAGGTGATTGTGCTGGGTGTCCTCATAAGAGGACACTGTGGGTGCAAGGGTTAAACTAATTTTCTTAAAGATCTGTTCATAACTTTTTGAGATATGCTGATAAGAAACATTCTGACAAACATTAGTCAAAGACATAGAGACCAACAAATCATCACAAGAATTTAATCAATATTGTTTTAACATTAGCTAGCCTACTAACAACTCCTCTAAATTTCATAAAGATCAATTTACAATTTCTCAAGTTATTGTGCTAACAAAAATAAATTCAAACACACAAGAAACGCTCGATTTTCCCCATTTAACCACAAAATTACAGGTGATGCATATCGTGCGCGATGCAAACGTAATAAGTTTTATGCATAGCCTACTGTTTAGTATCGTTTTTAGGGTAAA
>LQNS02277217.1:13847624-13874029 GCA_001587735.2 Parhyale hawaiensis
TACCTAACAACTCATGTTAATTTCATCAAAATCCATTCATAACTTTTTGAGTTATGGCATCGAGAAAAATGACGCTGACAAACAAACAAACAAACGGATGGACATATCTTCACCAAAAGTTAATCATCTGTTTCTCCCAACAAACCTAACAATCCCTGTAAATTTCATCCAAATCGGTTCATAACTTTTTGAGTTATCCAGGTGACAGACAAAGAGACAAACAGACAAATAGACAGACAGACAGACAAACACGACGAAAGCATAACCTCCTTGGCGGAGGTAAATATCCGCCGCGTAACCCTGTCTACCGTTACGCAGTCTATCAACCTTACAAGTCTTATTTTACACCTCATCCAACCTCTTAGTGGTCTGGCGGCTCCTGTGAATCTCGCATTTGCTCTGCCACCAAAGAGTTCACACTTGTGTCTTGATAAAGATATATAGGATATAGGTACGACTTTACTTTTTCCATTATTCTCCTGCGTATTTGCTCGCCTTTTCCATGCGCTTCGTCCTCCTTCCTCCTATGTATTTACACTCCTTTCTAAGCGCTGTTTTCTACAGTTTACAGATAATTCAGCGTTTTCTAATCTTACATGTTTCAATTTTTTGCCGGCTAATTCATTTTTCTTTTTTCTTACACTATCACAACACGTGGACATTGACCAGTAGCCCACAATTTCTCTTTTCTTGATGCGATAGCTATTATACAACACAGTCCAACGGTCTCGGTAAGTTTCTTCAGTCACAATATGGTAACCCTCATTTCTCAGCAGGTCTGTGTGTTTCTATAGACGACGCATATTCATATCAATACCAATATATATATATACTAATCCGCTCTAAACTCTCAAAGCTTATCTGGCCCTATTAAAGACTTCCGCTGCCCGCAAAGCGAATATTATTTTGAGTTAAAAAAAGCGGTAGATGTGATACTCCTGAGATAAACTTCATGTCTTTTCTTCCAAACTGGCTTGTATATATATGTATATATATTTTTTTTTTCGAGAAGCAAAAGGAAGAGAATTTTCGTTGATCTTCCTTCGAGCAAAAATCAGAGCTTCTTGTACGTTAGAAAGGCTTGTAATTGAGCTACTGTATCTTGTGGGTGTTTAAATTCGTGCTAACTAGTATTGGGTTGGCCAAAAAGTTCATTTGTTTTTTTTTTTGTGAAAATTCATCTTCCCCATTTTTTGGATATTCAGAGAATATCTGCAATTTTTTATGGTCGTCAGACTGCAATCTTGTTTGATTTCAGCTTTGAGTTGGAAGATGTCAATCTCATTAAGGGCCAGAGCGAGGTGCACCTCTTACTAAAAATTTCCTGATCGAAGTCGAGTAAGCCATTTCTGGCACAACAGTTCTGAAATAGCATTCTCTCTGTAGACACTGCATATCTTTCGGCCAGTTTTATCTGCTTTCATTTCTTTCCGTAGAAAAAAAAAAGACATAAAATTCTGATAGCGCTCCGTCTGATCCTTTATTTTAAGGGCTCAAATGTCAGCAAGCATAAATATTGGAACCTCTCCCTTCGGGGCATTTTTTTTTCGCCCCGACGTATATAAATGTTGTCGTTTTAGCAAATACAGTATCCATAGAAAAAGAATACAGGAACAATATATAGAAGACCGGAAAGTTGATACCAAGAAAAATGAAGTTAAGCCTCCCTACCCACAGAGTGCAATGTGATCTAAAGAGAGGAAGAAAGAAGGTACACAAAGAATGGCAAGAGAAACGTGGAACCCATGTACGAGTCAACGCACTTGGGAATAGCAAGTCGGGAAAGAAGAGGAAGAACAGAACAAAGCATCATAAGTAGGAATATGAAATCGGAAGGAAGCAAAGTGGGCACGAAAGTCAAACGTCCCGAAGGATCCACAAGCACTGGTTCGTTCTTTAGATATATGCGAACATCCTAACGAACTAAAGAATCACAGTTCATCATAAGCTATGGCTCAGGACTGATGGCTGTTATGCTTCAGGGTTATAGGAAAAACACTATGTAAAATCCGACGATATTTCGATCCTAAAAACCGTATTTTAGTTCGCTTGAATCATGTCAATGAATGACGGGGTGATTCAATTTTTAATGTCCATTAGCTAACCAGGAAGCTGACGCAGGCTAAATCAGTTCTCTAGTGAATTAATAGCAGGCGTCAAATTGGAAGCTGTCGCCTCTGACTTTTTATATTATCTGGAGGATTACTTACGACTGTTGCAGGATGTGTCACATATTGCGCTAGTATATCACAATCAGTAGTACTTCACTAACACTAAAAATGTACCCGAATTCGTGCCTTTTGGTCTTAAAAAGAAGAAAAAAAAATTAAATGTAGTTACTCAAATATAGGGAGAATTTCCAAAAGAAAAAGGGACAAGTTACGGAACGCATGGAAAGTTTTTGATACAACTGGGGAAGGCACTCGGTATTTTCTGCGCACAAATAAGGCTGCGTTTCCCCCTGCCCCGCCCCTGCAAATGCTGATCACCACCGTGTGCCCTATACCATCACCAGACACAGGGCAGAGCTACACACTCGCCAGGTACACCATTCTCAAAAAGCGCAGGTGCCTTCGTGCGTTCTGTTGAACGCCCAGCAAGAGTGATAAGAAAATTCGGGTCAGATGCAAGAAGCACGCCAAGACGACGTACCCACGCCACCTGTACCCTCGTCATCTGGGGTGACTGCTTGTAACTGGTGAGTATTACAGATGGTGTGTTTTAAACATGTATGTTGTAAATATGTTATGTTGCATATATATGTTGCAAATAGATATGAATTTATGGGTTGTAAATGGATTATGTTACAAAATAAAAATTATATTAACGAAAAATATTGTTTTTATCAAACGAAGAAAATAGTTTTTTTTCTGTGTCTCCCATACAGTTTGTGAAGGACATGGGAGTCAACCAGAGCATACCCCCCCCCTTCCCTAGCATCCAAGACTAGACACGCAAGAAGATAAGAAGATCGGACCATTCATACTATTTTTGTTAATTAATTACAAAGTTTTTGAGAAAAAATTACTTTTTTGTAAGGGTTTTGTAAAGAACTTCTTAAACTGCAATTTCAGCGTAAAATAACATAAATGAAAAACGAAGCGTTGTATTTTCGTCATGTATTTTCAAACTAAATGTGTGTTGTACATAAGTATTTTCCCCCATTTTCTAAGTTTGGATAAAATTCTGCCGGGTAACCAGCCATATTAGAAAAATGGAGGGTAATCGTGTTATATTGTCAAGAGCTTTACAGAGAAGAACCAACCGACCAAGCCAATAAGCAAGCGAGCAAGCAGCCAACAACTGTAGCTATATCATTATACAGTACAGTTTTTTAGTTGGACAAAAGCAGTATCCTTGAAAAGCTCACCAGAAGATGCTAAATTTTTCCGGTGACGATTGCTCATCATCATTAATTCATACTCTACGGGCTGGTTGCTTGGTCTCTTTTTCCTCCTCCTATCCGCATTATTACACAGGAGAAATTTGTTTTCTCGACAGAAATGTGAGGAATTGGACTTTGAAGACTGTTTAGGTATCATTGATACTCATCGGTAGCAATGATATACTGTTCGGCAGTATGGGGACAACAATTTATTTGCTTCTAACAATACATTTAATTGAACCGTATTTGCTTTGAACTCGTGATACGCAGACACCGCAAGAGAATAGTGAGGGGAAGGTATAGATGTTCCGCAAGCAGAAGAACCACGAAGAACTTAGAAAAGGGAAATTTCGTCCAGATAATTACTTTCAGCCATCGTGTCAAGGGACCACTGCACAGGACGTGTTCGATTGGGCATCAAAATCAAGCCTTAGAGGCTTGAATTGTGTGAAGCTGGAGACAAAGCTTCTGCTTTGTCCCTTTGAATCGTACGTGTTGCAAGTGTTAGAAGCAACGTAGTTACGTTGAGGGGGCAGTAAGCTCCAATATACGGAGTAAGATGGAAGTTCTGGCAGTCTCAAGGGCATTCCATTGCGTGGATCAATGCCTGAAACTCAACTCAGAGAGTCGAGGCTAGGGCATCTACCTTAAGTTTCGAAGAAGTCATGCCTCTACGGCTTAATTTTGGGGTCCAGTCGAACATGCCCATGGTATAATGCTTCATACGTAGATTGGGATAGCGAATTCGAGCGTACAGAGTTAACTTGTTCAAAACTTAGGCAAGGAAATTTTGCTTCATCATGCTGAATCGTATTTTGCATGAGTCAGAACTCACCCAATGACTGTCAGGACGGCAGTAATGTTTCGTTTTACGGGGTAAAATCGAAATTTTAGAAGTTTCAAGGGCGATCAATGATTATAACTAGAGCACTTTGAGAGCGCATACTCCGCCAAGAAAAGCAGCGGTAACGAAAAATTCAAATTGGCTCTAAGACCATTATTTTCTATGTATCAACACCAAAATCTAATCATTTGTGCCTTTTGACAGTATTAACAGATTCTGTAATTATCTGGGAGATCTGTTCACAATATTTTAAGTTATGCTGCTAACAAACATTCCAACAAACATTAGTCAAACACACAAACGGACCAACTGATAATCATCAAAATTTAATCAATTATGTCTTTTAACTTTACTAACAATTCCTGTATATTTCATAAAGATCCATTAATAACTTTTTGAGTTTTTGCGCTAACAATCATAAAATCAAATAGAGCGACAAACAAGCGAACGAACATGCAGATCGTTACAAAAAACTTGATCATTTACTCTTTATAATATACCCAACAAATCATGTAATTTTCATGAAAATCCCGCCCATTACTTTTTAAGTTATGTAACTAACAAAAAATAGGCAGACAAACAAATGGATTGGTATATCTTCACCAAAAATTAGTCATCTGTTCCTTCTAACATATCTAACAATCCGCGTAAGTTTCGTCCAAATCCGTAATAATTTTTTGAGTTATCTAGGTGACAGACATATAAACAGAATAACAGACACGACGAAAACATAACCTCCTTGGCGGAGGTAATTAATGGTAACGCTGAAGAGAGCGCACCTGTCTGTATAAATATTTCGGTTAAGTCAAGGGTCGTAAGTTTAATTTCACCGCTTATTCTGTGACACCCCAATGGCTACTATGATGCCTGCCTAGGTGCTCTTAGCCCAGTACTGGCGAGTCTATTAATTGCCGCTGGAGACACCAAGTAGTGTACGAAGGATAATGAAACGCTTCACTATTATGACTGCAATACAATTTACCATACCTGACTCTGTACAATATGGTCGCCAGTAAACGATACAATCCGCTTGCATGGAACCTATAGCTATAGAGAGAGACAGACGCGCGCAAGGCGTCGGGCCGGCTACCTATATAAACGCTATAGGGGGTAAGGTAAGAAGCAAAAAAGTACAGCCTAATGATATGCGAATATTCTCAATGGGCGATGATATAAGGGAGGACTCGTGGTAAATTATTGTACGTACGTACGCATAGCAATCGACATAACATTGCTGCTTCTCTTAAGATAGACCGTTTATAGGTAACTGACTAGTGACATGTTCGAATCGTGTACTGCGGCCGAGATAATGTAAGGGAATTAGCTTAATCCTGCCTGGGATATTACTCCTGAGCCTTCGACTCTCCATTTTTGGATCGATTCACAGGCGTTACTCTCAAACCGGTTACAAGTGAGACGTATTCGGTCATTTTCAGCTTGATCAACTCACGATTGACGCCTGAAATGCGACCAAAAGGTATGAATCGTAAGCTTAGGACTGCAGTTCTGGATAATTTATCGCTAACGAGATTAGATTTTCTTGGCCGTTGTGGGAAAATCAAAGGCGCCTACAGAATAGAGACTGTAGTGACGCATACAACTTGTTTATGCCGATAGGTTTATTTATATATTTAATTATATATAAATACAGTATATGTAACACATATTGGACTTTCAACTAACTGCTCTGCCTCAAGTCATACATGGTCTACAGTTTGTCTCATAAAAAGAACAGCTAAATAGTTAGATGACGTATTCCCAGCGAACTATGCATTCGCATACCGGGCATGAGTGTAACGCTAGTATACAGCTACCATGACATGAGTGTACATAATAGTAATATGCAGTCCCATGACATCAATGTAAATGGTAATGTACAGCTAGCATGGCATGAGTCTGATGCTACTGTGCAGCTATCATGACAAAAGTGTAGTGGTACTATGCAGCTACCATGGCATGAGCATAATGGTGATGCGCAGCTACCATGGCAGGAGTTTATTGGTAATATGCAGCTACCGTGGCTAGAGTGTAATGGTTATGTGCCGCTACCATGGCATGAGTTTAATGGCAATGTGCAGCTACCCTGGCATGAGTTTAATGGTAATATGCAGCTACCATAGCATGAGTTTAATGGTAGTACGCAGGTACCATAGCATGAGTGTAAGCTATTCCGGGCGGAGACTAGCACTTGCTTCCCTGCTACAGGAATGTAACCTTACTTAAAGGCAAAGTCAACTTGCTTGCACCCTCCACTGGAAAGCACACACGCACTAGTTCGCGCTGCAGATATTGGCCAGCTGCCTGCAGAAGAATAACTATGGCAGCAGTCGATCACGGTTCATTACGAACTGTGGAGCTATCGACGAAAGGTTCAACGACCCGTGCCCCCTACCTTCCCATTTCTGGGCAAGGTAAGTGCCGCCACGGTAGATGACTTAGCGCACCGGGCGCAAGATAGCTCACTTGTCACTCGATCGCGGTTCCTCTAGTGTACTAGGACAGCATGCAAGGCCTGCTGCTACCGTGGGTAATCTAATCTATGCAACTAGGTGAGGTACCCCGTCACAAAGCCTTTTGTTTCCCGTAGCAGTAGAATGGGGCAAAGACCACTCTTAGTAGAATAGCGGAACATGGCTAAGACTTAGTTGATAACAAGACTTAGAAGCATGTCGCTGCCATTAGCATTTTTGGACTCTGTGGCAGGGGTGCAAAAGGCCGCAAGTGCCCGCCTTTGCGGGAGTTAGTGTGGGTGTTATGCTTTCAAATCTGAAGTAACAACTCAAGCGATAAATTAGAAACGAAAGAAATTTATAGAAGAATTGTCAAACATTCACATGCAATGTAATTCAATATGTTTCTATTTTAACTGGTCAGTGTATCAATATCCTATAACTGGACACAACATTGAATCGAAATTTGGATGAAATTATTCAGGGTTGATCAAGACTATTACTGCAATGTGTGTGTGCATCACATCTACGTACCTCCAGGCATGCCTGCACACAGTTGATCACGCTTCGCTTATCAAAGTATTTTGTTATGAACAAAGTGAATGGTAGAAGTGTTTGTTCAACACGTGCATAGTGATCGAGATCATCAAATTCAATTAGCTTTAATACATCGGATGGTAAATCCTAAGTGTTGGATCGCTGTTATGTATTTAGTTACAGGCTTTAATCACAAGCCGATTTAGCTTGGGACATCAAGGCTCCAAGCACATATTGTAGGCTACAATCAAGTATGAAGTAGGTCGACCCATCAAAGAGGCGATAGAAGAAGATCGAATTATTGGAAAAGATAAAGCTAAGTAGACGGGATTATCTTGATAAGAAGATGGCAATGTGAAGAAACCCGAACTGAAATAGATGTTTTTAATAGCGTGGGATGTACTTCCTGCCTGCTGGCTACGGAAGCCAGCCCAGTTATTATTGTGCTTTTAGACACAATGAGGCTGGCTTTTAGACACAGGTACAGTTCGCACTTGGCCATCGCCTGTTTTACAGGTTTTACCATTTGTAACTGGTCTCCATCTCGGTGTAATTTTGACTGCAGCTATTAACGTTACAGCAATCCCATTGCAGTACAATTTGTGCACTTAAATGTACAACATACACAGTGTACCAGCGTGATGAAAAGTTCACCTACCAGTTATTTTTATTTTTTTTTTTCAAACATGCATGAACTTTGAACTGGCAGTAGCCAATCTAGCACACTTCGATGGAGACACACAATTTGGAACGGCTCCAATTGCAAGCTATTCCTCTACAAGCACACATCTATTACCCATTGACTTTACATTACAATTTAGTTTCCCGTAGAAAAAGCACTATTGATGATCTTCCTTAATGTTGGTTCTGAATGTAGTTGAGTTAATTTTTGGTTGGGATTGGGGACATGTTCCTGTCCTCGAGACTGGTTGGATTCATCGCAGTCGGGCACGTCACAAACAGTCATTGCGACGATACCTATGTCACGGTCAGTAAAAGGACACAGGGAATAAGTTTCAATAGTTTCCACAGCACTGACTACATCAACTAAATGTCGGGAAAGTCCAAAAATATCAATATGTATTTGAACAATATTAATTATTAATTAATCAAAAAATGAAACACTGTAGGTATTGTTACAGGTGGTCGTAGTGGAAAAGGCAAAGCATACATATCTGTATAGCTTCAAACCGTAGGGAGTTATACAAGTTAATTAACAAATAAGTTATGGTAGTTTGTCATCTAAAAATAGAAAATCTTGAGGCATTATATGGAATGTAGTAGGTTTTAAGTACAGTGCAGGGAATCTACTTAAGTTTTCTGGATACGACTAAATTGTGAGCAAAACGGGTAGCGCCATCATACACAGTAGACTGGAGTGCGTACATTACATAATGTATCTGTAGATATTTGCATAGTAAAAGCATTTGGCTATTTGGATTTATCAAGATATTAAATTAATTTCCAGTTATGCCGTACATTTTATTAGAGTCGAATCTCCATCAAATTAAAAAAATACATCATTTGAAAACATTTTACGAACTTTTTAAGGATACCAATAGATATATTCACCGAGCTACAAAGAGTAACAGTATAACTTCACTACATCCTAAAAGAAAGGAAAGCACAGAAGATGCAGATAGGTATATTCTACAAATGTATATGATGAGCTTACCTATATCAGATGTAAGTAAACAAGAGGGACAGTTTACTATCATAGGGAAAAGACTAAAGAGACCATCTTACTACAGATTTGATATAATCTTTGAATTTTACTGACAAAAATGATGCGGCGGTAGAGGTGCGTGCACTTCGAACCATACGTCTAACAACCTATAAGCTGAAGCTATTTACAAGCACCTTAAACAACACTACTTTCAACACGAGGCTATAACATATGAACTTAGTATATCTCCTCATCAACAATATAGAAAGGACTTACTTATTAAATACTCAGAGTAAATAATTAATTTTCCCTTATAGGCAGCAACGATGTACAGCTATGTCAGAACCTGACAGAGGACACACAGAAGTGACAACCAAACTCGTGTGATTATGATTAACTCATCAAATCTATGTATATATTATATACGAAGATTATGTAATGAGCGTGCTTCGTTACTAAAGCAGATAATTACATCACTCACAATAATCATTTATTTTATATCTTGGTTTAAGTACCTAAGCAACACGGAATACGACAGGAACTAAACTTTCACCTACAACGGCAAGCTTTGTTGACATCGATCATTCGTAGCAGTTCGTGTTTAAATAAACGCAATGGAAATGGGAAAAGTTATAGGTGGAATGTAGCTAAATATTAATTGGCGTTAGTGTATAGTGAGAGTTTTATCACGTATAAATTAGAAAGCGTTGCAGGTATGGCATTTTGTTTGTGCTTTTCGCATTTTTTCCCCAACCTGAAAAACGACCGGAACTTTTTTTTTTTATCGATTTGGTCACAGCAGCATTTGCTTCAACTCAATTATGTTTACATACTATCGCTAGGTAGCGACATTCAGAGAACATTGGCAAATTATTAGAGACAAATGATTTTGTAAATCCTTATGGATAAAAAATTTATATAAAATCAAAGTACAAAACAACGGGAAAATTATAACGTTCGCGATCTTACGCTAGCAAATCCTATACCATGATGAGAAAAAGTAAGGAAATCCGGTTGGTTGCATTGCGGGGATATAAGGTATAATTCATTACAATTACACCTGAACAGATGCTTCTAATTAATTATTTTATAACTCGTCGTAGCGCTGTAAATAAAGAAAATTTCCTCTTGCAGTTTTCAGATTGAACTTATGATGGGATTCAGTCCAAGTACGTTCAGTTTTGCACTTGTTTGCTCTTGATATATCATTGCCACGACATCAGCAGAAAGGGTCAAACGAGTACGGTATTTACTTTGAACGCTTCAGATGGGAATAGTGTACAATACAAAATGCATAGTTTGAATTATCATGTTGAATTGACAGTCACCACTAAAGGTTTAGTTGTTCATCAAAAAATGACGCGCATATTTTACTTCAACAATTTCTTGTCTTGTGATGCTCTTAATGAAAATGTACTTTTTCAACAGCGTTTTTTTTACAACGTTATGAATATATTTTCTGACCCACTGCAAACGTGAGATACTATGAGGTGATATCTATCGTCACGGTCCCGTTGTGCTTTTTTCTCATTCACATTTATTAAAGTGCAGGAATCCAGAATGGACTACTAAATATTCTCATTCGTTTGAGTATGAAGTCGACGAGATAGCTACCGAGATCTTCGATTTAAAGCCTTAACTGAATTTTTCTCTCTATTATAAACGAGTAGTCGAGTATGTGGCATTCTCTCAATTGAGATAGTTGCCATTTTAAAACAGGATACTAAACAGTAGCCCACTTTAGCTATCACGTATTTTCAAGTTTACCAGTTAGATTGGTAGCCCATTAAGGCTTTCTTCACTTTAATAATATGTTAGGAATGGGATAAGATAAGCCGTAATCACAGAGCGACACTATGGCATCGAGAATGATACAAGCATTATCATTAGCTTCTGAAGACCACTGTTCAAAACTTCTAACACAGCAACCGTAAAAGTAATAATGTATAGGGGCTGTACAAAACAATAACGTAGGCTGATATATAAGAAGAAAACGTCAGTAGCATTGCTTAGTCATTTGAAGCTTGAATTAAGTCTCATTCCTTTTCTGCATTGCAAGTTCTAATAAAAATAACAAGCAGAGAATTGAAATGCGACTGCCGTTCACTATTTCTTCAAAATTATTATTATGTTTACAATGTAATAATGACATATTCGACCATTGTGATTGTGTCCACCAGACTAACGTAAAGGATTTATATGGTATACATGGAAATTATAATTTCACAGGCATCTGCAGCAGATTTCGAATTTTAATAGCTGAACTTTGAAATATTTGCTTCAAACTGGTGTGTATTAAAGTTACCGATAACAGACGTAAACGGTGTTCTAAATTTAGTTGAATTCGGAAATTGACAGGAGTGACATTTTTAAGAAATGCATATGGGGAGAATATCATTGCAGAATTTTGCATTTTAAATATACGGTATTCTTTCTTCAAATAACGACGGGCAGCAACTGATAGCAATACAGTAACTATTTTATTTTGATATTGACAACATCATAGAATTATTTATATTCGATACATTCAGAAAAAGATGAAACTTCATTGAAATTTGTGAAAGTTTTATTAAAGCATTAGTTCAAATTGTAAATTCGAATAGTTAATTATTCATTTACGGAGTGGGAAATTGTATTCTTTGTATTTCAAAAAGCGTGAAGTAAACGCACAACGACCACGCTACTATTTGGATGTAAACAAAGGTGTAGATTGCTTACAGTTGGGCCACACTCATGCATGTATTTTACAATGTAAAAGGAAGAAAAGTTAAATAAACTTCATCCGCACTTCAAGTCCAGCTTTTTATATAGTAAAATATATATACAAGGAACTAGCTACAACTATATCCATACATGCCGTGTACAGAATAAAGTGAGCTCTCTGACTGATAGGATGGCGTAAACTCTCCTTTTTACGAAGTTTGTCTCTCATCAGACGCTGTCATATACACGGCCTGCTTCTTAGGAAACCTTGGCAAATGCGCAGTAATCTTCCAAAGAATCACATGACTTTTATTGGGACAATTTAGGTGGTTACGATTTATTATGGATAGCAGTCAATATTAGTATTATTATCGAGGGGATTTCACGACCCAATAATTGGATCGGTTGAGCGATGTTGGGCTCTACGCTCTGGCGCCGGGTCGCATCCCGCGACCTAAGGCTCAGAGCACTTTGCGAATGATGTGCGCTGTTCCGAGTAGAGCGCTTAATTATCATTATTATTGGTAGCGTTTCTACTAGTATGAGTTTACCCCTAGTTCAAGTCTTCCTACCCACAGCGCTAGTGTCGACCCAAAGATATGAAAAAAGAAGGGACGGATATGAGCAGTTTTTCAATAAATCGAGAAACCCGTTCATGGGAACAGGAAACAAGGAAACTAGAGGAAAAAAATAGTCAACAAGTTTTCATCATTAGAACTAAAGGAAACATGGAAGGAGCAAACTAGGCTCCACTGTCAACGCACTTGTCAAATTGGCCTTGCAATTCAAACTCAGAGGACACCAGCGTCTTTTTTTAGACTGTGGCTTAAGCTTTACTCAATTTGATTTGAAAATGGAAGCTACTCTTCGCAAGCGGTCACAATAATAATTAAGGAATACATTTGTTTATAGAGTAACATCAGGAGTTAGTTTTTTCTCTCCAGTAAAACTGTTTTACTGACACACAAATCTATGACAACGTTTGGTTACAATTACTCTTTTCGTAATTTACGATTTCTGTACAAAAACAATATGTACCATTTATTAATCATTATTATAATCATTGACAAGAAGAGAAAGAGGGGAAATATTATGCAACAGCCAACAATGTAAATCACACTTTACTAACCTTGGGTATACGACAAGCCCAGTCTTAACGAGTAATTCATTTAAATAGCGTATGTATCGAAACAAAGACTATCTGTCAAGCCATCGTTTGGCTACTGATCTCCAAAAGGCATTTTTTCGGATATCAATCAGAGCTGTGAGTACTTCACCATGTTTTATCTTCACGAAAGTGAACGAGTCATGCAGCTACTTATCTCCTATACATACGACGCAATTCACACAGGATACGTTTCCATGTTGTCATCTTCAAGTGGTTGCACACTCATTGCACCAATATGGGCATCAAGACAAACCCCAGCCTTCACCTACAAGTAAACTCTAAATAGGTGGTGGCTGTACCTACCACGAATTCGGCGTCATCAAAATTTCCCAATCAGAACCTTGCATCTTATTTCAACCGAGCAACCTATGTACGGGTAAGCTTACATCAGAATACCTTACTGTTATATAGTCTTCTACAATGGCATGTATGGTCCATATCTAGACTATGTAAGAAATTAAATACTTCTTTCTGTCTCTTGAGGTCTATAAAGTATTCTAAGAGATCGTCTCTAGGGGACGTCGATAGCTACAACTTTGTGTTTCTTGAATAAAACTCCAGCGTAGCCTAGCAAGTGTCGAGATACCGGAAATTTAGCATTGGAATATAATTTAATTGCAATCTTTGCAATGAAAATGTAGTATAAAAAAATGCAGAGAAGATGAAAATATTGCCGCAAACAACCCAGAGCTATGTATTTGAAACCTAGTTGTGGACGATGTAATAGTTTTAATATTCCTTGCGAACAAAACTATCCAGCACCGTTAGGTAACCTTTATCTTTCATCGCATATAAAGCTTGGAAAACTATCACAGACGCCCACAAGCCACACCGATATAAATTTAGGGCGAAAAAAATTCAAGGTTACACACCAGCTGATGCCAGCCATTATTATGATATTGTGGGTTTTCTCGCTGTATTAGATAAAAAGACTATAGAACAGCGATCCTATTTTGTATGATGCCAGCCAACAAGCCAAGCAATAGACGTCGCTGGCTTCAGCTAATCAAGGGTCGCCGCCCTTCGCACTTTCATGTTCTTCTTCCCTATCATCGTACTGTGTAGGGCGAATGCAACCAACCAAACTTGCAGGAAGTTCGAATTACATACTGTACAGTATATCTGATACATCGGACAATACATAGTAAAACAGTTCCCTCTTTGAGTGAGAGCTACAAAAACATTAGCCCCCGGGAAGTTCATGGGAGAAAGTCAAGTCATCGTAGTTGTTCAATGGTAGAACTTTCTTGCAGTGATTAGGCCTCCCACCTTCTTGGGTTCGGGCACCCAAAAAATGGTAGAACATTTGACATAATGTGTCAACGGCATTTCCCGTGTCCCAGGTTTGTGAAAATAGAAGGTGATGCTAGCAGTACGGCATGATCAAGGCCTCTCAGAGGAATGGAGGCCTAAAATAGTGCAAGTTTGATAGAAAATTGGTCGTTAAATTTTTGAAAGTTTTCCGGCATTACTCAAGCCTGCGAGGAGAAATCCTTCTCAGTCTCAGCTCGATGGTTCGACAGTAACAATTATAATTCTAGAGTTACTTTGCCAGGTGTAAGCAAGCATCTATTTGCCAAAACAGTAATCGGTCAATTATTCTACTGTTGGTTCTTGTGCTCTATTAGTAAAGTTATCTTGGTGCTGTTGCGATAGAACTGCGCAAATTTACTGACACGCAAACTGCGGTTATATCTAAGGATCCAAGTTCATTATAAATAGGTGCCGGTTAGTGTTTACATGTTTACATAACCGTACAGCTGCTTTCAGGCATTTACTTCAAAGTCTGTTACAGAGAAATTACAGTGTTCATAGACTTATCACGCACATAAAGTTCAATAACATGTAAGCCCATACCTATTTGCGATACTGTATAAATATGAATGTATAACCATGATTAACTTTAGTAATTGTATGAATGCTGGTCGAAAGCTATATCGCCTTAATTGCTTTCATTATTCTTCCAAACAAACCTATGAGGCTCAACAAATATTGTGTGTGTATATATATATATGTTTGGTTGGGATACTACAAGCAGGATTCGTAATAAGCGAGGGTCTACAAATCGTATGAGAGAACGTTTGGGAGATCGACGGAGTCAGATCGCTGCTAGGCATTGAATAGAAGCGGCATGCCAGCGTATCTCCACTGTTGCTGGTCAACCCGCTGTCTATCCAACGCGATCACTTTCTTCAGCTCCCATTATCATTGCTTCAAGAGCTTTGATGCATAATTGAGACACAGTATTTATAACGTTAGCAATGACCTCATACATCAACCAACACGAAACTCTCTGTCCATGCAGGGCACAATGTCATCGGGTATCAGTACCTCTATTCAAGTATCCTAGAACGATCAATACACTCTTGCAGTCATAGACACGCTTTTCCACTGAAAAATCAACCGATATTTTCTAGGGCGTTTAGTAAGCTGTTGTTGCGTTATTCACACCAATTGTTCGCTTGCAATCGTAGCAAACCTTATTGAACAACCAATAAGCTCGGGGTCCTCTTATTCACATTTCCAGTTTCAATCAACCTTTTCACTCAAGAATTAATGGGGGGTATAACTCTGTCTTGTAGCCGAAGAGTTCGAGTGGATTGCAGCGTGAACCTTTTTTGACGAATATCTTTCTGAAGGTTGATTTCCTCACAGCCTGGTATCGAAATAATAAAGACGATGGCAATAGGTTCAAGTGCTGTAGAAGCGGTGAGTTAAGAACTCGTGAAGATATGCGAGAGTGGCGCCAGAAGCTCCAGGGGGATCATGACGGCCGACAGAAGCACTAGAGGGATCGTGACGACCAGCAGGGATGATCCCGAAGTCTTCTGCTGCAATAAGGCACAGTAACGTTGGTGTGTGCAGTAAGAGCAATGTTTTTAGTTTTCCTTTCTCTGCAGATATTCACAAAATAGCATTTGAAAACATGTAACGATTAACTGTTTATGATCAGCATAAGTCTATTCATGAAATTAAAGTACCATTCATAAATCAGTTAAATCCAAGACAAGAAAATATGTAGCTTCGTCAACAACCACCCTTCACTACTCTATGCGTAAAATTACGCCTAGCTACGATATAGGTTAACAGAGACGGTATGTTATGTACCTGTGGAGGGATCTCTATCTCCACCTCCGAGGTATCATTTGATGTCCCTGGAGAGGGTTGGCCCTCCTCACCAAAGCTATTATCATCTCTGGTGCCGTTGTCGTTACAAGTTTCACAGGGCTGTAGGAGCAGAGCAAGGCGGCCACCAGAGGTTGGCGTCATCCATTATGACCCTCTCTCTCTACTAGCTACTGTACTTTTATATGGATCCAACATGGCAGTACAACGATATCTTCATATTTAATCTTAGTTATCAGCTATGACTAGATTGCTGATGCTGTTCTTCTAATTTTCTAGGTGAAAAAATATGCATAAAATAGATGCTTTAGTCAAGTTTGTAATTTGTGTTAAAGCGCTAACGGAATGAGTATTCTTTTTACGTTCATGAGCAGCACTTTAATAGCTTCTATTTCTCAATAGGTGTTTTATAGTTCCTCGGCTTTCAGGGGTTAAGAAAGTTGCTTGTACATGTTGAAGAATCATTGTACTGCCGTAGCCAGAAATCTTCCCTCGGCGGTCAATGGTAACTAAGTTTCTTTGTAATATTTTAATAGAAACTGGTGAAACCTTAGCATCTGCATTCTCACGCGCTTGACTGAACCTCGGGTACTCGTGATTGGCTCCCAATGCAATGCACTAAAGACACCAAAGAACAAGAGAAATACTTTACCGAGCTTAGCCCCAGAAGAACTTGCAATTGATTCTTTTTCAGTGTACCAGAGTCACAGCAAGATTATTGAACTGTTTGAAGTTACGAAAAGACCGTCGTGGGATGATATCGGAGCTGTAGAGAGATATCAGGTGATAGGGTATGAAGGGTGGGAGAGGGGGTTAGAGCCTACAGGGACCATGGGAGAGGCAGTGGCGAGATTCGTGGGCTGACGTACATACACACGCACACACCAGGGACATTTTAGAAGGAGGAGCAGATTTTTTTGATGTATGACTTAAATTTTCATTCCAGATAGATTTGTAGCCATCAGCCATTGACTTCTAGTATTCATGGCTATCATCAACAACGTTCACTATGCTTCAGCGGAGGGTAAAACGTCTTCTACATGAGTACACGTTAATCTAAAATTTGCCCATTGGTTTTTTTTAACGATAACTGGCACGACAGTAAAAAAAGATGTATATATATTTTTCTGTTCCCAATGTAGCATAGGAATTCTTGAAAACTCGGTTGAAATTAAAAGAAACTAATGAGGACGTCACAGCTTCCGATTCTACAACGAAACAAAACTGAACCAAGTTGAAGGGTTTCTATAGAGTGACAGTTTGAGAAACTATTACGGACAGGAAGCAACACAGGACTTATGAAGAAACTATTAGACATCAGATGTAAGAAGCAATTGCGTCGCCACGGAATGAAAGGCTTAGTCAACACAGACAGAACTGATCAGGAGACAAGCCGTGTAAGCAGGGGACAGGGAACTATAAGCTATAGGTTTAAGATCATTACCCAAGTCACTTGAATTTCAAATCCAAGACTCAAAACAAAACTTTGCAAAAAAATCTAGACATGGTTTATTATTCTATAAGGCATATTTTATTGCATACGATAGGGAATTCAATTATTGAACCTGATCCAAACTCTTATCAAGCTAGGGCACTTCAAAAAAGAGGTACTGGAAATGACTAAGTTCGTAGGAACGATATGAAAAGAATCTATTCTGATACCTAAAAGGAATCAAAGTCTATAGCGTTCGATAAAATTCCATCAATTGACAAGCAGTATAGACGTAAGCCTCTCCAGAGTTTCTACGAAGACAAAAAACTATTTTGAGGACAGGTTGGAAACGGTGAAGTGGCAAATGTGGAGACAACTGTTGTCGAGTGTAAGCCCAGGGAAACTGTTTTAAATATGAGTGGCGATATAGGCTAGACAGGGGAGAGAGACAGACACATCACTAATTAAAAGAAGGCACCAACTCTTATTGTAGCTCAGACAGCCAAGCAAGGGACACCACAGATTGCAAAGAGGCATCGCAAGAGGCCGTGTGCTATAGACCTGTAGTAAGTAGTGAGATGTGTGGGAGGTTGAACTTGCTCCATAGCACATTGTATATAACTGATTGGTACTACACTGCTTATGGAGGCGTGCTGTATGACGTTGCGTACATATTTTGTATAATTAAATGAGAAACTGCGTCAATATGCATTGCTGTCGAGGTAGTGTGCTTCACCTCGTCAGACGTGAAACACGTTAGAATTTTGAGGGGGTTGCAGAAGTTACCAGTAGTAAAGTGATTGCTAATGCATTATGCGTTACGTGTGTTCTTGAACAATCAACTGTATTGTCACTAAAGGCGAATTCAGGGTACTTTATATGAGCAAAGAAACAGAACTTTCAATTCTTACGACAGCGGACGAGTTTGGTTATAGAAACGGAGCATACAGGTGAACAAAGGCACTTCCACACGTACAAGTTTTAGGTGGATACAAGTATGTTTCGTGGTGCAATCAAACACGGCTGGTTGTTAGATCCAATACATTTTTAAAAATTCGTTGAAATTAATTGCAAATTGCAGGTACACTATGGCGTTCGAAGAAATGCCGCTTGCCCCGATATTTATGATAACATAGTGCAGTGCTTGTCATTACGAAGTGGTGATTATAATATGCTTGTATAGGTAGTAAATGTTATGAGCTAGCGTGAATTAGTGTCCTATAAGTCTGGAACATTGGACAGTGTCGAGTGGCCGGGCGTCATTGAGCCGCACGAGGCACAGCTAAAGCAGTTATGCAACAGGCTTATTAGTCTACTCTACTTTCTTGCCACTACTCTCTATGGACACAACAAAGCCTCCAAACAGATAGATCTATTAGAGAAAAAGAAAGAAAGAAGAGAGATGGAGTGAAAAAGAGTGGGAGAGAAAAAGGAAGGAAGAAAGAAAGAGAAACACAGGACAGTCCAAAGTGGAAGTAATCGAAGGAAACAGTACGCAAACGCATCAAAACTCAACAAAAGGAGCAGCTAACCACTAATGCACTATAGAAATCAATAAAATCATGTTGCCGGAAAAATTTAAGAGTACGCCTTAAACTGAGGTTCAATGATCATCAGCTGAAAAATGTTAGCATATTGTAAAAAAAACAGCAATAGACTAACCAGGTGATCTTTGAACCTCCACATAGGAGAGTTAGATTTTATCTCCAATATTTGAAATAGAGTGTCGATAAAAAGATTTTTAAATATATATATATATAAAATGAAATCACCGAACCTCACCAGCCAGTGCGAATAAATGATCTATCCAGGAAATTATATCTCGAACTAAAGTAAATAAAAGGAAAAACAAATTTTATCAATGCAAATTTGGCATATTTGGAATCGCAAGTAAGGTATCAATGATGGTAGAATGCTGAAGCGGCCCTTGGCGCACTAATGCTCTCAGGGTCTACAAAAAATAGTCCGAATGACTACTTAGAAAAATGATGCCATAAACGCTAGCAAGGTCTAATTTGTGTGCTGGGCTACAGCGAAGAAATTTTTGCTCTTAGCCTCTATTGCTCAGTAAATTGCGGAATGGGCAGAGAGGGAGGGGGAAGTGGGGTTGCGAGCGGCTCTCCAGGAGTATATTAAATTGCCTTGTAAAATAACCCTGGGACTGACGTGTAACCCAGTCACTCCTCACTTATGTCTTTCAGCAAGTGTTTGTGTCACTCACACCACACCAACTTTCACACTGTGATCAAGCACCTGAAACCTTTAACCCTTTCGCTACTGACAATATCATCAAACTGTTATCACTTTTCGACTACAAAAAGCAGGGTGTTATTTCGTTCTTTGAAGAAATCTGGTGGTATCGCTAGTAGCGTGTCTAATAGTTATGTTAATTTCTGGAGTGGGATTTGATAATAGCCCGAAGATGAAGTTTTCGGGAAGTATTTTCTAAGACTTAAAACAAAACTTGCAAGTGCTGTGTTTTAGTAGAAAAAGGGTTAAGAGCCTAACTGAACTATATATACCTTTCTTTTTCCAAGTCGAGCTCAGTACTGTACTACATGTAGTAAACGAGTAATTTCATGATGACGATTCTCTAAATGTATGTACGGTAGCTTCTGACTCAACGCAGCCTGGCTTTGGCTATATCAAGGGAAGGACAGACCAGCGTATCCACGCAAGACTTTCAGCATAGTATTATGTCATGGGGCAATGAATTTTATTCGAAAACCAGCAAACAGCTGCTACATCCCCCTTGATACCTACTGGAGTGAGCTTTTAACTCCATTTGTAATTTTTTTTTAAAGAAAGTAATGCAGATTCTTCAAGATATACAGTTTCTAAAAGCGGAACTGTTGTTACCATGGAGCGCAACCAACCCCTAAAATGAGCAAAAGATGATTACCAGGGTAGAAGTAGTTCTGCAGGATGGGGCATGCGGACCACTGATGGTATATAAGTTAATGTGTCGCTATTTGCCCAATAAGGGTAATGTCGCAGCATGCGTTAGTGTATCAGGATCAGGTTTGGCGCTAAGTATTCTTGCACCATTGTTATCCATGTGACAGACAGACAAGTGCACAACGCATCACCAGCTTTGTTGACAACCGGGGAAAAATGCTTCATCAGACAAAAATTGCGATCGTAAACATTCCGTTACAAGAATTTGTAAGTACCCTAGTCAACGGTCAAGATTTCAATGAAACGTTAAGCTTCTATTACTGACTGGCTGAATTGACCGTATTTAAACCTGTACTCAGTTCGGCTGGCTAAGGGAGGGCTCAACAGACGTACCCGCCCATAGAGTAGAAGGGAAGGTGGGTTTTTAGCTTTTTATACATTTTCTCCATTCATAACACTTCAGCAGGCATACTTGAATTCCATCTTTCACACGTTCCAATGTGTCACAGTGTCGTGCACTTACCAAAGATACAGAGGTGAGGGACACTTACTCTTGTGACCGTCCGTGGATATTTACAAGGATCCTGTCAATCGCGTGAACTTGAACTTGCACGAAGGTCATCAAAGGAATTCCTAAAACCTGACTTTCTCAAAGACGCGTGCAATTATGTTCGATCTAAATAATTGGTCCCACGGCCAATTAATTTCGTAAGCCACTTACCGTGCTTCCGCCAATACGCGGATGAGGGCAGTTGAACACCTCCTCTTCTAGAGTTTTAACGATGTGAGATTTCTGGTCCGGGGTCACGCACATGTGCTCGCCGACACTTTCGATGTTGTCGTAGTTGTGGGGGTTCCGTAACCACCGTCTCAGCCAGAGAATATCGCAGCTGCACACCAGCGGGTTATCTACAGGGTTAGAGAATGAGAAAAAAGGGGGGAGTTCCATCTGCTCATCTGTGACATGAACTCAAATCCCCCATATAGTGTTGCTCTCTTGGAGAGATCGCTTTGGTTGGGGAGGGAAGGGACAGAAGGATCGCAAGTGTGACTGTCCTGCATCTCATGTATCTGGCGTAATCAAAAACCCTCAATATTCTTTGTTAATATGGCGAATTTGGCTGCAGAATGATGAGGTATGTTTTCTAAAAGCTATGAACGGCAACAAATTATGAAATATAGGAAAGGAAGTGGCGAAAGCAGTCATGCAGCAAGGAAGAGTGGGAAGCCATGCAAATGTACAAAGATTGTGCATGTGTTCGTGCGAGCTCCCGATAAGCATAGCAACTACATGACTACAGCTTTACAAAGCAGGAGTTCGAGCATGCAAGCAGGCAAGCAACAGATGACACCTGGAAGGCAATTCCTCTGCATGGACATCATCTGTCAAATCTGTAAGGCAGTCATGGGAGAAAAAAGGCTTTTTGATTAGTAAACGTCAACTGTATTTATATAATATTCATAAACCTTATATAACGAAAAAATTATATAAAGATACTTAGAGTAAAGTTAAATTTATACTGAAGCACTGTCTACCCTAGTTGATCGACTTTGGATGGAAAGCTTCAAGTGACGACACCAACAAACCTTATCTCTCGCATACGACTCATTTTGATGCAGATCAACTAGGGCATGAGTTATCAGGCTAACTGTATTACTGGTGAGAACATCTAGAAAAAGGGATAGATATAAATTGTAGGTGCGCCAGAAAACAACAAAGCTACAATGTATGAGTCTCATATAGTTAGGAAATGAACTATAAGGTCAAAAACTGAGTCCAAAACACGATCGAAGGTAAACAACTCAAGAAGGAGATTGTGATGCACTTACAAGAGATGGAACGAGAAAATTAACAAAAAATGAATAGATGACTGACTTTCGAAATACATAAAGTGATGGACACGAAGAATAAGCAAAAATGAACGAAAGTTATCAAACGTGAGATTTGAAATTAGTTCTAGCCGCATTTTTCTTAAATTAGACATAAAATTAATATGCAGAATATCTGCGGCAGGTCAGTGAGTGTTTGTTTATAATTGAGAGCGTAGTACAATTACATAAAGTTTATTACTTGTGATGAGCCTACACTTCGACTCATCTCATAAATATTGCAATCATTGCTTATAGAGCATAGTTTGCGTATTTAACTAGGCAGGCAGAAGTGAGGATCAGCGAAGAATATATTTTAAACCACTAGATCATCTGAAGAGCATAAACAACGTGAATAAAGGATGTCGAAACAATCGATATGCGTGAAACGTTTGGAGTCACAAAAAGAAAGCGTAAAATACACTTGACAGTGACAGTTAAGGAGAGGCTTAGTTTATAAATGTGGACAATGTTTGCAAATATTTATACAATAGCAGCCACCCACTTTAGTTAGTTTCAATATCATATTTCTAAAGGGAAGCCGATTGGATGAATTTACTAACGTGTTGACATGTCAGTGAGCTCCGTGAGGGCAAAGATTACCCCGTGTGTTCAGCGATCTTGGTCTCCAAAGCGTTTACGACATCGCCTATGTACAAGGACACACACTGTGGGTACCCTTGCATACAACAAAGTTTTCACGTGAGAATTTGCAGTACAAGCGTATCTTTGGAGTGGAAATATTGTAGTAGTGTGTGATAATTTTATGCAAATAGCAAGAAATAAACTTTAGTCATAGTTTAGCTAGTATAATGTAGCTAGTAGAAATCAGTGGAAATAATTTAAACAATTCCAACTCGTTCGTTAAATGTTTGATCTGAGAATATAAGTTGGTTACTAAATATACGAATAGCAGTAGAAGAGTGTGTTAATAGTTACTATCAGTAAAAAAAAGTGTCCAAACAGAAAAAGAAAAACCTGTACATGAGTTGAAATAGTCCATAAACATTTTGAAAAATTTTCTTGATTCCCATTGTACATCGTAAAGATTTAATTCATACAGTTTTATGTATTTTGATAGCTCAAAGAGAATCTTGAAATTCTTCTGTTACAAAGAAACCATTTTACCATTCAGTATTGTATGCGTATGGATGTATAGCATTATTTGCAGTGCGCATCCGAGAAAGTCAGCTTTACTGCTGCGTGTATGAACACAGTGGTCTCAGAACATGCCCGAGACAGCTATCTTACTAGACTGTGTCTCTTCGAGCCTTCTCATTGTTCTGGGCGCTGCGATCGTGGGAGGTATGTACAACGATGTTTTGAAACCGAAACTGCTCGTACTGATTTGCAGTGAGAAGTCTTATAAGCTCAGTTGCCATTTTTTTTTGTTCTTGACGGTTTCATTTCTATGAACAACTAGTAATACTGTATAAAATGTTTCATCTTAATTTCAATAAATTAGTATTTGTCACGGAAGCGAATAGTTTTTCTAAGGTGTCACAACTTCTCATCTAGTCATTTATCCCCATGTTCAACTTCCTAGAACATTTTAGAGGCAATCATACATGACCTTTCATCATTATACTCAATATTTTCATGGCGAGATTCAATCACTCAACACTAAAAATTAATGTAAGTCGAATTACGCATGGAATGGGCACCTGAACCTTCAGTTTTTTACATAACTTAAATGATTTGGAAAAAGTGCGAAAATTTTATTTGTTTCAGAATTAATTATTATTATTATTAAAACTTCACACCCGGGCCGCCACGGACAAGTAGTACAACCCAAATGAAGCAGTTTGCAGCACCGGGAAGCCCGAAACGCTGCTAAAGAAAATTGAACAAGAAACCATTAACTGCTGACTTAAACGCCTGCAGGCCAACACGACCGAAAGCTGATGCCGGCAATGAAATCCAAACCCTAACAGACCAGGGCACAAAGCACCGACTGAACTGACGAGTTCTGCATCTAACAGTCTCCAAAGTGAAAGAGTGCGCGTCAACCGCAGCACGTGTACTCCTGCTTGAGACCTTGAAGGCTGGGACAGGTGACTACTACCAATGTCTTTCATTGTTGTAAGCCTTATAAATCATACAGAGTCCAGCAACCTCTCTTCTATGGGACAGATTCACCAGATCATTTTCGGCACAGAGCCTGCTGGCTGAACTAACAAGTCGGTCCAGCAGACGCAAGTGACTGTCAGCAGCTGAAGCCCAGACCGGTGAGTAATACTCCAACACAGGCAGCAAAAACGCATATAAACATCTGCGGGCAACCTGACTGTCACCAAACACAGAATTCACCTTAAGAAGGAGGCCAATCTTACTGGAAGCAAGTGACACCAGTCGCCTAATATGCAGCTCAAAGGTAAGCTTCATATCAAAGACAACACCGAGAATCTCCAAGGAGCTAGACTCCTGAAGCGAAGTGTCATCTATCATAAGATGTAGATGCTGCGGTAAGGGTGTCCGAGACCGACTGACAATCATAGACTTGGTCTTACTGGCATTCAGCTTCATACTCCAGGCCGAGCACCATGCACTAATGTGCGACAGATCCCTATTCAGAGACTCGGCGACTTCATTACGCATGTTGGGGGCAGGTATCACCGCAATGAAGGTGGAATCGTCGGCACAGTTGATCATCGTGTTCTCTAGCGAGGAGGGCATGCCACTAGTATATAGAACGAACAGCAGCGGGCCAAGTACGCTACCCTGAAAAACGCCAGACTGCGCTGCGACGGAGGCACTCAAAACGCCGTCAACACACACACTCTGCGTTCGCTCAGAAACAAAATCACGAATGATTGATAGAACTCTACCACCCACACCAAACGACTCCAACTTGTACAATAGACCCCTGTGTCTGACCCTGTCAAACGCCGCGGTGAAGTCCAGCTGTACCAGGCGTGCCTCAAACCCATAATCTAACGCAGACTGCGTTGATTGTACCAATTTCCCCTTTCCATTGAAAAAACTTGGCTTACGAGCCCCCGGATCAAACTGCCTCGTTACAATATACTCTTCTTAGCTATAATGCTGTAATAAAGTCATAAGCAGTAATGCACTATTCTTCGGGGGAAAATTCATGTTGTATTTGTACAGTTGATCAAACCGTGCTACATTATTTTATGCTCTGAGACCCATGATCAGGGGCCTCTTTAATTGTCTGTAGGTACCTCATTTTATTTTGTCGTATTTGACGTTATTGGTACCATCAATTTCACCTTTCCATTGAAAAAACATTAGAAATGGGCTTCAACTAACAAGGAATATGAAAAGTAATTGTAAGTTGCTGACGATTGGCAGTAGTTCGTATTTTGATTGAAATCAGGACATGACTAATGACTAGTGTATCACCAAACGCTGACATATCAGATGCATAAAATGTTTAGAACGAGTATTACACGTTAACGCTGAGTGTAGAACGAGTATTACACGTTAAGCTGAGTTTACGCTGAGTTTAGAACGAGTATTACACGTTAACGCTGAGCTTACGCTGATCGAAAGCTCTTAACTTTTGCTTGGTGTATACTAATGAATAATAGTATAATAATTTCTTAACGATCATCTACAGTGCGTTACCTTTGATTATGCAAATAGATTTTTTACTTAATTTTTCAAGATGAGCATCTAACTTTGAAATATCAATATTAACTAAATGTAAGGCTATGTTGCCAATGTAAACAGCACTTCTAAAATAAATATTTAGCCATTGGTTAAGTTTATCATACAACTTGCTTATTTACGAGTTTTTTACTGTTACCTCGGAGTATGCAACAAGCTAATAAAAGCGTCATAAAGAGGAAATAAATACAAGTGAACAGGAATATTGTTATTAACGTCCAACACCAAGAAATTATAACCAAAACAATTCAATAAATAATGAAACAAGTGTTCAATAGTGGCAAATATAACAAGTTAATTTTGAATATGGCAACCTTCATTTTCCATAATTTTTTTTAAGACGATTATCAGCAGACTGTCAGGTTTGATAGTTCAGATCAGGAAGCAAAGAGCGTAACGGGAGGACTCATGAAAAATTAGCAGCAAAAAGTGACGTCACATCGGCAAATCTATGGCTGAGAAGCCTAGGAGTATTTTGACTAATTTCACCAGAAAAATCTTCTTAAATTGCAAAATTTATCTCTAGCGTATAAATAAATAAAGATAATATACACTAATTTGGCAATTAACTATATAAAATTGCAGTGCATGTTGGTGGAAACTTTTCCAACACTAGCGCCGAATTTGTTCCCTTTCGGCCACTCAATTTAACTTCTTTTTCTTGATTGAAGCCTTATTTACACTTCATATTCAC
>LQNS02277217.1:13885735-13910488 GCA_001587735.2 Parhyale hawaiensis
GTTACTGAGGTTAAAGGATCACATCTGGTTTGTCGTTTCTAAGGTCACGTGTGTACCGTTACTGAGGTTAAAGGATCACATCTGGTTTGTCGTTTCTAAGGTCACGTGTGTACCGTTACTGAGGTTAAAGGATCACTTCTGGAGTGTCGTTACTAAGGTCAAGTGTCCACCGTTACTGAGGTGAAAGAGCACATCTGGGGTGTGTACCGTGTGTACCGTTATTGAGGATACAGGATCACCTCTGGGGTGTCTTTACTAAGGTCACGTGTGTACCGTTACTGAAGTAATAAATGCAATCCAGGGGTATCTTTGCTCTCTTAAGATAACGTCTGGACCCGGGCTGAATATTTGTTCCTCAGCGAATATTTGCCAATACTGTACTTATCTACTGCCTTACAGTTTTGCTAAATCATCCCATTAGCTGCAAAAATATTTTTTATCTGCTGTTTTAGTGACGTACTTCTCTAAATTATAGACAGCTTATCTGGACTTGATTTACTACAATTGCCCTCATGTCAGTTGTAGCGTCCTGTCCTATAAGGTTTGCAAATAGATTTTGTAACTTTACAAAATCTGTGGGCCCCCTGTCAATAACAAAATCTGTGGGCCCCATGTCAATAACAAAATCTGTGGGCCCCATGTCAATAACAAAATCTGTGGGCCTCATGTCAATAACAAAATCTGTGGCCCCATGTCAATAAAAAAATCTGTGGGCCCCATGTCAATAACAAAATCTGTGGGCCCCATGTCAATAGCAGCAGACAAACATGCCTGTAAAACGTATTCGATTTGATTGTGGCCAAAATCTTCATTGAACGGGAAAATTAATTGATTACAAATCTGTGAAAAGTGTGCAAATTTCATTTCTGATTCCTATTTCAGAACTATGTATCCCTTAATAATATCGTATTATCCGTTTCAATGTAAATTAATTCAGTTACCGGCAAATAATACATCAGTTATTTTTAGTGGACAGAGTCAGAGCGTATCTCCATGCCCCAACCACAAACACGTAATGATTTTTCATATACATATATATTTTTTCACATCGCAAAATTTCCACATTTACTAACCATATTACATGTAAGGTTAACCAAACGCAGACATAGAAATTTAAAGCAATCTCATAAAACAGCAACAGTAAGTCACTCAGTTGCTGAAACTTGATATTTCGAAAGGAATGAGTCAGTGGAAGCCGCATTAATAAAAGTAGTTGATGTATCAAGCGACGCAGTGATGCAAGTACCGTACTGTACCTTGCGTGAACGCGTCGTTAAAAAGGCGTTTATTTTCTCCAAATGCTATTTTTTCACTTACTGTTTTAGCTACTGTGCATAAACCGCAAACAGCAAAGGTGTCTAGAAAAGGCTACATTATATAATTATATTACGTAGTGTAGACAAAGGAGCAAAGTTATAGGGATCTGGGCCCTTGAAATGTGTTGACATGAAGTACGTATTTCGATTTCAAGCGATGTTAGCTGTCGTGAAGCATAAATATAATTTTCGCTTAGCTCTTTATCGTCTACATTATACATAAATTTTTGTATAAATAGTGCTTGATGAATGTTGATCCTGATATCCATCTGGAAAACAGACTAGGGTTACGTAAACGACTCCTAAATCTAACAAGCTCGGCATTTTCTTTCTCAGAGTAACAAACAAATGCAAAGCTTCCTATGAAGCGTCGTATTTAATTAATAAACACTTATGTCCGGCAGGAGTCGAGTAAGTTTTGCAGTTATAACGTAATACGTTTGTTGCGAATTGCAATTATAGTGATAAAAATATATTTAGCCTTGACTACTCAAAGGACCTTACTTGATTCTTGAGAACTTGCTTGGTGTACATAGCTATCGTGGGGGTACTTACCTTAGGGTAGGGGTGGTGGATCGTTGAACCTTCCGCTAAATACGCCATAGTTCTTAGTGACCCGTCGTCGGCTGCAACTGTATTTACTCCTCTGGGGCTAGTTGGCCTATATCTGCCGTACGAACATGTGCCTGTGGGTTCCCCAGTGGAAGGTGCAGTCAAAGTTGACTTTACCTTTTTACCGTTTTTCCTGTTATATATGAACAAATGCTGTTCTCATCCAAATCGAATTGTATAGGGAATAGAAGTGAGTTGAGAAAACAACGTAACAAATTGTAAAGGCGACAGTAGCGAGTTGATAAATAACGTAACGGTTCCAGCAACTTTCCAGCTTCATTCACTTTACCTATAATATTTATGAATCTCGTAAAAGTGGTATTTAAATTAAACTAAGTTAAACGTCTATCCAGTCTACTCGGATCTCACCTCTAGCATTTTTTGAGTTGTAATTGTTCAACAATACCCGTTAAATACAACGCAAGATTAATGTATTTGATCTCTGCTTTACAAGCAATTGAAATTTAGAAAAATCAAAATGCTATTATGTCGATCGCTAAACGGCGTCAGGAGACTGGGAGCTCTACGTGATGCTGCTATACACGAAGGCAACCCTTACGCAAGCTCTATGCACTGTTGTACTACCGTAGCACATGTACGGTGCACCTGTACTTGTAGTTTTAAGTGTGCATATTAAATAAACAAGCAACAACTCAACGGGGGCACAGGACCTGTTTAGCCTTGCTGTCAAAAATTTCCTGTCTGGTTCCCTATAGCAGCTTCTAAGAGGGATCAGCTAGAGCGCCACCTGATACGCATATCCAAACACAATTTTTTTAATATTGATATGTATATACAGTTTGTATTTATAAACTACGACTATGGGCCCCCCGGTCAACACCCTTCCGCTCCGCCAGAGTTTCTACCGACAACACATGGGAATCGATGAAATATGCAGTAATTCTCAGAGACACTCACTCTCAAGGCCGCTGAAGGCGTCGTCACTGATGTTGGTGATCCTGTTGTGCTCGATGTTGAGGGAGTTGAGCAGCGCCAGGTCGTGGAAGACGTTGCTCTGGATCATCTCGATGCGGTTGTGTTCCAGTTTCAGCATATCCAGTTTGGTTAAACCTGATAAAAATAAATTCATATTATTTTGCGTTCGGTTTCAGCATATCCAGTTTGGTTAAACCTGATAAAAATAAACTCATATTATTTTGTGTTCCAGTTTCAGCATATCAAGTTTGGTTAAACCTGATAAAAGTAAACTCATATTATTTTGCGTTCGGTTTCAGCATATCCAGTTCGGTTAAACCTGATAAAAGAAAAAAACTCATATTACTTTGCATTTGCCATGAAAGATGCACTGAGACAGGAGTTATCAAATTAAGCATGTTATTATCTCTTACACCGTCGCTAAAGTTTGAAATTGCAGCTCTAAATTCGCCCGTTCTTATGTCACAGGAGCTGGAGGCAATCTGCTTGTGTGCTCTACTACGGGATTTTTGATACTTTCTGCTTCATATCACAATGCTTACATCAATTAATATGACAATTAAGAGCTGTAAAAAAGTCATTTGGAGCTCCATTCAACAGTACTCGTTTTAATTAATAACGCAAGAGCTGTAATAAAGGTCATTTTCGGTGTTGTACCGTAATATTTAATTTTTCGAATCATACATAAATTATCCTCAGGAATTTTATATGCGGAGTTTCATTATACAGTTCTCTTATGAATGATTATAGGAAACCGTAGAAATAAAGGCAAATCTGCTTGATAAATACTTATCTAATGATGCACGCCTATTGCTATAGGACGCTCAAACTAGATGTCAAATTTGAATAGGTAGTATTTTGGCTGTGCGTAGTTTCCGTTGTGTCAGCAGAGCAAGGATGTTACGTTAACTGATGACGTTTCCAAGATTACAGGAAACATATTACACTATATACAGTAATTATCATCGATCATAATGCTCCTGATGCTCAACAAAAATTTCCAGAACACTATAGCACTCTTTCCATTTTTCTATATTTTCAGAAATTGTATATGCTGAGAATTTCCGCTTAACATAGTCTATATAAGAACGGGAAAATAATTTAGACAAATCTATCGCTACATGTATGAGTAAGGTTATATGAGAGAGTTATTCCAACCCCAGGCACACTATAGCTACATTAGATAGATCTCAACTACCAAATTTTTCGATCTTTTCGTATGAAGTCTGGTGGACCAACAATTCAGTGCAGTGATTTCGCTGCGTTACCAAGGCTTGCGGAAGTTGACTCCATATCCATTACAGCATCTGATATCACAGTTGTAATGTAAATAGTTGGTGAAACATCTTCGACAGAACTCTTTAAATATTGGAAAATGACTACTCTTCACAGATCTTCGGCATCCTGGTACGACAAACAAAGCTTCATGTGTATACACATCAAGCAAGATTGATAAAGCCATCGCATAAAATAACTAGAGCACTCTGAGAGCGCATACCTCCGCCAAGTGAAGCAACGGTAGCAAAAAATTCAAATTGGCTCTGAAACCCCAATTTCCTTTGTATAAACTCCAAAATCTGATCATTTGTGCCTTTTTATATTATTAACAGCTTGATCAATTTTCTTGAAGATCCGTTCATAACTTTTTGAGTTATACTGTTAACAAATGTTATGACAAACATGAGTCAAACAAACAAAAAAACAAACAAACAAACAAACGAACGAACCGATCAGCACCAAAATTTGATCATTTATGTGTTTTAACATTACTAACAACTCCTATAAATTTCATAAAGACCCACTCATCATTTTTTGAGTCATTGTGCTAACAAGCATAAAATTAGAAACAGTGACAAACGAACGAACAAGCAAATCATTACCAAAATTTGGTCATTTACTCTTTGTTATATACCTAACAAATCATGTTAATTTAATCAAAATCCATCCATAACTTTTTGAGTTATAGCGTCGAGAAAAATGAGGCAGACAAACAAACAAAGAAACGGATAGACATATCTTCACCAAAAGTTAATCATCTATTCCTCCTAACATACCTAACAATCCCTGCAAATTTCATCTAAATCGGTTCATAACTTTTTGAGTTATCTTGGTGACAGACAGACAGACAGGCAAACGCGACGAAAACATATCCTCCTTGGCGGAGGTAATAAATATCCTATAACACCTGTAACCGTAATAAGTTGTGTTATTCCTACGAAACTTGATGTTAAATTCAAGTTTGAGAAATATTGATGTCTTTTACATTGAGCTGAGACAGTAAGGTAGACCTACATGTCTCCTACAGGCGTAGCAAATTTTTAGAACCAGTCATGAGAGCAAATGGCTCGGGAGAATTAAAATTTCAAAGTATTAGGTGTGTGAGGTGTTACTCTTCAGCTGGGCTGACAAATGCAGGCCTAGCTAGCTACCCCTACATGCTTAGCAAATTTAATGTTTATTTAATTTTATGAAACAATAAAGTACAACTAAATTATCAAAATCACTTTGAGATTATAAGTTCGTTTATTTTTTATTGAGCTTCAGCAATGAGTCTAATTTACTAATAAGCAGTATAATATTATATCTTTAATATAAATCGCTGTTACTGACGGTATTTGGACATATTCACACTAATTTTTGATGCTCAAAAATATTGCGCTCTCTGTCTCAAATTCTGAAATTACTAGTTATAACATTTCCAGTCTCATAGTTTTAATGGTGTTTGTTTATTTTCCGAAGTCAAGCCGCTGATGCGCTATAATGGCTAATAAAACAGTTTTCTATGAGCAGATAAAAATATCTTGCATGGGCAATATTATCATAGATGAACAATAAAGATAACGTGTAGAGTGCATGAGTACACCGTACAGACCTTGGAAGGCGGCGTCAGGGATGTGCTTGATGTGGTTCTCGTGGATATCCAAAACCTCCAAGTTCAACAGAGGGTGGAAGGAATCGGAGGGAATATCCTCCAGCAAGTTCTTGCCCAGGTTGAGACGCGTTAGCCTGAAAATAATAGGGTGAGTAGTAGGACGAGTCTTGAGAAAGTAATGTAGTGCATTAGCTTAATAAAAAATATGCTGCGGCACCACTTTGCAATGAAAGGAAGGCAAAGAAAATGTGGAAAATCTGCACACAATGCTGACTCATTTACAAGATCGGGTAAGTGCCTGATCTCACCTTAGTGGATAATTTGTTCTAGAATCAATAAGTGCAAGCGGTTCGAGATGACTGCATTAACCCCTTAACTGTATACACTTACATTTGTTTGATTTGGATAGCTAATAATACATTGAATTTAGACACCTAACATCTCATTCCTAACTAATAGACAAAAATGATGGGGACATTAATTGCTGTTAAGTATCTCATCGAATATGAAGAACAAATTCAATTTTCTAATAACAACACCACTGTAGTAAATGACGATAGTGAGGCTGCAGTCCCTGTTCGTGTTGTAAGTTTTCATTTTTCGTTCACAGCATTGTATTATTTTGTGATTTCATACTCCAGCAAGCACTCCATGAACACTGTGAGAATTTATTCAGTACATTTTACTACCGCAAAAATTTGTTCTAAAGTAACATATAAAACAAGCCTTTCTTAGTTTATTGTCTTCTTAGAAATCATATTCCAGACTCAAAAATGTAAGCAGCAGACAACCATTGGAAATAAGAAAAAAGAAGGCTTGTTGTACTGCATGACCTGCATAATTATAATGCAGTTCTCATTTTATGACACCTTTGAGAGCGTTGAAGTGGATCAGCTTATGGTGCTTCATTCTCACCTATAACGATGCCCTTACACGCGTTATGGTAGATCCTCTGACATTTTTCTTTTTTACTCTGTGTTCATTAACACTTTGCTTGCTCACCGACATCTATGCATTGTTCTTGCTGAGAATCATTCTCACCCGCCGATGCTTTCAGAATCGTTCCGGTCGATGTGGTTTTTCTTACCTAACTTTCATTGATATATATTTCTTACCATCTGATGCCTTTGCGTTACAGTTAATATAACTGTTTCTTACTTAGCTTTTACATACTTATATTATTTTTTTACCTAGCGATGCCTTTGAAAGCGTTGTGGTGGATCCGCTTGATGTGATTCTCGTAGAGAGTGAGACGCTGCAGCACGTTCATGCCAGCAAAGGCGGATTCTCCAAGAGATGTGATCCGGTTGTAGTTGAGGTTCAGGAAGGTAAGGGTGGTGAGCCCACGCAGCGCTGCGGAGGGCACCTGAGAACAATGTTACGAAGATGGTACTGATAATGTGGCATGTAAAGGTAAATATTCAAAGTAAAAACTTTGGTAAGGGACCACCTATTCAAATTCTACATTTGGAATAACCACAATTCAAGTGGAGCACGGGCCTAAGTAGCCTAGTTGGTCAACAGAAGTTACCCAGCGGAAGAGACGTGGCAGTGTAGGCTAATTTTGCAAGTTACAAAATCAGTAGATGGGATGACAAATTGAAGTATTTCAGCTGCATAAAATGGTTTGTAGTTCATAAAAGGCATCTGTCCGTTATTAATTGCGCAGTGTCAAAGTCTAGGAAAGTTTGAATTCCTACAAGTAGAGAAATCTGTATCCAATGTAACCCAATCTTCAACCAAAAACATTTGATTGTGAGGATGATAGAAGGGAGTTGTTCGTACTGAATACTGTACATAGACAGAGAAATCTCATTAGCTAAAGTTCCAAGTAATTCAACTAGGAAAAAATATAATTTACACAGGCTAATACAGAGCTAGTTATGTGTAACCATCTCTAGAACCAAAAGTTACGACCTATGGTTCTTACAAACGAATGTGTTTGGTAGAAGCACTTGGTTGCTTCAACTTGAAACTTCAATGTGTGCTGCTGCTGCTGTAGTTTGCGTTGCAGTTTTCGTACACTTTCATGGCGCATTTAACTAAGCAGATATAACACAAATGCTCCCGTTTTCTCAGAGCTTAACTGAGCAGACATAAGTACAAGTGCACCTGGTCCTGCAGTGTTCAACTAAACAGACATAAACACAAGTGTGCAGGCCCCCACAGCTTTCAACTAAAGAGACATAAGTACAAGTGCACCTGGTCCTACAGTGTTCAACTAAACAGACATAAACACAAGCGTGCAGGCCCCCACAGTTTTCAACTAAACAGACATAAGTACAAGTGCCAGGCCCCTCCGCACTGTTCAGCATAATGGAAAAGGAGGGAGGGCAGTTTTCACGCCACTCTGTTGACCCACTCCGCTGCTCGAGACCTGAGCAAACAAGGCGGTGTTGGTCGAGTCCACAAGAACCTTTCGGCCGGACTTGCGACACCATTCCATCATAACCTAAAGCTTGCTGACAAATCTTTCTGTTCTGCTAGAGCATTTGATTGAACCCTCGCGGTATGCATTACATTACCACAAACGCATGCAAAAAGTAAACACTTTATTCTGACGTGCGAGGGTATACGCATTTTCTCAAACAGCCGGCCAGCTTCATGTTTGGGTAGTGCAATAAGGCTTAGCAATATTATTTCACTTAATATTAATAATAATAGTAACCTGTAGCAGGCTGACTTACCGTCTGTAATAAGTTGCTGGCCAAATCGAGACTTTCCAGAGATTGGCCAAGCGCAGACAGGGACGAAGACTCGATGGCGCTAACGTTGCTCCTGATGATGTTCAAATGGATGACATCCAATCCCATGAAAATGAAATCGGATACTCGAGGGAGTTTACAGTTGCGAAACTTCATCCAGTAGACGGAGATGCTCTTCTGCTTGAGGACGGTGAGAGTGTTTCGAATGTGGTTTTCATCCGCGTGGTCGCACACGATGTCTAAGCCTAGAATACACGGAAATGGATTTTCCTGAATAAAGACACTTTCTTGGTGTTTATCATTCATGTGGGATATGCATATACTATTTACCGTGGAACTCCCCAAACAAAGACTCCTAAACGAGAAAAAGTTCCTAAAGCTGAGAATTCCCAAAACGGGAAAGTCCAGAGACGTACATATAGACTGCATACAACGTCCTCTGTCGAGAATTGTGGTAATAGTCGACGACATCTTGAGCGACTAACAAAGGTACAGTGGAATTTAATGACGAGTGTATTAAACAGAACATCTTTACGATTTGCTATGGTACGGGTAAAGGAAATGCTTTACCCGAAACTGAGGCATGTTACTGTCTGCGTTTTAGGAGTGTCACTGTATGAGAACTTGATAGTAGTTGGCTAATGCAAGTTGTTGAGTACATAGCATGGCAAGAAATAAACTCACAACAAACTTAATCAATGTTCAGAAAATTTTATTTATCATCTATGGATGTGTAGTTAGGACGGTGTTTTATAAATGCTTTATAGATTGAAGTTAGTAGGCCAGATTAATCCAAGAAAAACTAACATTTCATTTTAGGGCACATTTTAATGTTCAAGTATATTTCATTATATATGAATAGGAAAAATTATTAAATTAGTTATATTTCAGAAGCAAACTGTGTTAGACATACAATTATAATAAAAGCAGGATCACTGGCCGTAAACCCTACAGCAAATGGGTCAGGACCACTGGTAAAAAAGTTGACAACAAATTCATTCGCATCATTGAATAGTTTGAGCCTCCGTCTCCACAAAAAAGCCGATCTAACAGAGGAAGAAATAAAGAGCGCACGGCATGCCGATAGAAACTGGGAATCCATGCATGGAAGTGTTCTCGCACAAGATCAACGCTCATGAGAACAGTGAGTCGGGAAAGAAGAAGAAGACAGAAGAAAGTAACATCAGTAAGAGCAAGAAATTCCAAGGTAGGCAGCGGGGGCCCAAAAGATGAACGCCCTGTAGGCCTAGCTAATGGTTTATGTAACCTACAGGGTTCTCCTGGGGTGCTGCGCCCCCTAACAGAAGATGGATGACCCTAACTTAGCTAACCATATAGCTTATGGCCCATCCTATGCCACGTGAAGGAGTGCCAGTGGTCAGGACCACTGGCGGAGAAGCCTACAATAAAGTAATACAAGGTGGCGCCAAGTTAAAAGTATGTAAAAACTAAGAAATTAGGGTCGCGCCCACCTTTTAATTCTAGTGCAATGTGTTGCAGTAATGTAAAAATTTTTCGTTTGCCGAGATAAACACTGTAATTTGCTTATATATTGAGATGACAATTTAATTAGAGAAAGTAAGAAGGTTAGTTACCTTTTGATATGACGGAGCAAACGCAAGGTGCTAATTCTTTGGGCGGGGGGCAGAACTTGGGCTTTTGACTGTACACAGGCAATGCATATCCTTGCTTGCGATCCGCCTTGGAGCCAGCCTCCGTCTGGCCGCACAAGACTGTACAGAGAGCTAACAAGACGATCCACCGCATGCCACGACACCAGCTCCCTCTCGTCGACCGTCTTCTGGAGGCCCCCGCTGGGGGTAGGACGTGGCTACTCCCATCCTCTGGATTTCCAAGATTTTCACAGGCGCTCAAGTTCGCCCTTCTTATGCTGTCCCCGGTGTCTGTCATTATGCTGTTTGCCGTATTCTTCGCTCCGCAACAAAGAAATTTCGTATCGATACCGGAACTTGCAATTCAACGCTAGCACGAGCGAAGACTATAAAGGTTGTTTGATTTGTGGCTCAGAACTGCTGCAGGGTGATCTGTGGGCAAAGGAAAAGAAAACAATGGTTAGCTTTATTTTTAAACGTATTTTAGGACATTAGAAGAACCAGTCCTGGCCTCCAAACCTACAAGGTTCTCGTCGTAAGAGCTCATTGTTGGTTAGCTGTTCGTTACTTAGCGTCAATCCTTGATTGGCCTTACTTAGCATCAATCTTTGATTTACCTTACTTAGCGTAGTCATTAAAGATTGATGCAAGTAAGGCCAATCAAAGATTGACGCTAAATAAGGCCAATCAAAGATTGACGCTAAGTACGTACAGGGGGCGGTCTGATAACCTGACAACATTCGTGTCGTTCTAACCGGAATGTGTCGTCCTTACGGGAGTCTGTGTCGTGTTAAACTGCCATCTATAAGTATACTATATACACACATATTTAAATAAATTAATTTCATATGTATATATAATGTTCTGTCCGTGTTAGTTTCTCCCCTCTTGTACGTTGAAACACACAATGAGCAATAAAACCAGAAACACTTTCCAGGTTCATTTCGCTACTGTGAATATTTTCCATGCTGCGTATTATTTATTGTACAGTGCAGATAGTGTCGACTTCAATCATCCACATCCAGCTCACCAAAATTGCTGCAGTTCGTACATTTCCTATTTGCCGCTCCGTTTTTGAGGTGGGCATTCTTTTGAGTTCAACTTGTTTCTGTAGTATCTATGGCACCACAGATATTTTTAATTTTCCATTATTTTTATTGCCACACATTTTTCATTGATTGAGTTTCCATTCCTCTCTTTCATTATCCATTCTGTAAATTTTTTCTTTAGCTAAACTCTTCGTATAAGATGAAACTGTATGCTGAGCAGAGGTAATATATTTTAAATTTTTTGTTACTGCCAAATTTTTATCCTGGGCTGTGTCGCAATCACGCCAAAACCATGCTGCGCTGCCGTCGTTCACTACACCTTTGCGTTCACGTAAGCTTTCTTGCGAGCGCCACTACTAAAATAAACACTACCTAAGCTAACCTAACCTAGCCGAACCTAACCTACCCTTAGCTAACTTCCTTACCTAACTTTCAAACCTAACCTAATCTTACCTAACCTAACCCGACTTAACCCAACCTAACCTTTCTAACCTTATCTAACCTTACCTAACGTTACCTAACCTAACCTAACCTTACCTAACCTAACCTAGCCTCTCCTAACGTAACTCAAAGTAACCTAACTTAATCAGCGATACAGCGAGCAGTGCGGCGCGCCAACTTGAACGCCGCTCACACGCACACGATCTGCGTACACAAACACGCACACAAGGCGTCGTGAACGACAGTAGCGCAACCGGGCTACCACAACCTGAATAAAGGTTACCGTAACCCGAAAAGTGGTTGTGAGAACGCCATCTAGCGACAAACGGTGTAAGCTCAAGGACAATGAAATTCTGTTACATTCGAAATTTTGTGAATGGAATTTTCAATTAACTGATCTGAGTTACTTATGCTGGCGTAAGGAGCTTATTTGTTGCAGATTTGAATGAATTTAATGCTCCTTTTATTCAAAATCGACGTTTGTGCTCGGCGAGCTACATCACCGTAACCCGTGTCGCAGTCGCCATTTGAACTATGTTATTTATTATTTATTTATTGAACATTTATGTCTCCACAGGCGGGAGGTATTCTTTGATTGTTATATTACAGCTTACATTAAAAATTGTGTGTACATTAATTTGTTAGAAATATTACAGCTATATATATATATATTCATATATTCACACAACCTAATCGACATGGCTTAGTGCCATCACATACCAAATGAGTTAACCGGACTAACTCCGCAATAGAGCTACCCAAGAATCACCTTTGCGCGAGAAGCAAAATAAGATATAATTGTTTCTACTAATATTAACATTACTGCTTGTTCACTTAAAGTAAGGTAAATGGAAAATGCAGTAATTGCTTCCCGAAGAAAGATCTACACGGCTTAATACTATTTCACCTGATTGCCTAAATACTATTACAAACAATTACATCCAGTAGGTATGTCGGTACATACAGCATGACCTACAGTACAAACATATAAATTTGAAATTATGTATTTATATCTCATAATATGACGGCTTTCATCAAGTGGCTTATTATTTCCGCCAAAGGGCGATCCGCACAGTGATACTAATCGGCCAGGAGGCGTAATTAGGAATAAACTATCTCGACATCGGCTCTCCTCCGCCATATGCATGTGGTAGAATTCTGTTGGCACAGTGCACCACCACTGGCAGGAGAAGAGCGCAAAGGATAGAGAAAGACACTTGAGTGGACGGCCCTATGATTGCGACACGGATTACGACTGGCTGGGTCACCGGTGTTACGCGGTGTATCAACGGTAATCCCAAAAAAAAATGCTGATTGCGACACACCCCTGATGTGGCTACTCTCGGTATCCAAGATACCGTGATGCAAATTTCGGGGAAATTCGATATTTTTTTCTTCATTTTCTTGGTGATACAACAATATTCTCCCTTTTCAGGTAGCGGATAACATTCCTAATAGGGCTAGCTGCGTAGCCAGTATACGTTACAGAAAAACAGAACGGGTAGTGTTGGATATCTCGGCTCTAAAATATTTTTTTGAAGCGAATGAACTGCTGGGAAAGCATCCGCCACCACAGTGCGATGTCTGAGGAAATACAATGATATCTTGACCACAGAAGGTTACGCTGCTTTGACTGAAGAAGTTGACCGAGCCTGTTGTACTTTATTGTATAGCTTTCGCATTAAACAAAGTAGAAAAATGATGGGCTACTAATCAGTGTGCACGGGTCCCGATACAGGGAGAAAAAATAAATTACGCCGACCAAATAATGAGACGTGTAACATTATGAAAAGCTAAAATATCTGTTAACTGTAGGAAACAGAACTTAGAAAAGGTATACAATACGTAGGAGGATCATGCAAGAACTACCTTAGTATTTCTATTTGTTGATTAAGACACAAGTGTGAATTCTTTGTTGACAAATGCATGATTCAGGAATGAAATCAGAATACTAGGGAATGTTAGACGAGGTGTATGGTAGACGGACTACGTAACTACAGACAATGTTAAGCGGCGGACTTTAGTTCAGACGGGGTGGGTCAAGTTAGAAGCGATAACTAAGGTTAAACTGAGGTAAATGAAAACTTTCAATGATCGTGGCAGCCTAAACAAAAATGGCTGTGTAAGCTTAGCACATTACACAATGAGGATGAGAGCATTTGATTAGCTTGCTGCGACCACCTTACTGTTGTGTATCAATTCAGTGTTATGCCTTGCGCTAATTGGGCCGGGACGCACTATTGTCGTTCACGATGATTGCGCGTTCAAGTAAGCTTTGCTGCGCGCGCCGCCACTAAAATAAACACTACCTAGGCTAACCTAACCTAGCCTAACCTAACCTACCCTCACCAAACCTTACCTAACCTAACCTCCCAACCTAACTCAACCTAACCTTTCTAACCTTACCTAACGTTACCTAACGCTACCTAACGTTACCTAACTTTATCTAACGTTACCTAACCTAACCTTACCTAACGTAACCTAACCTAACTTAATCAGCGATACAGCGAGCAGAGCGGCGCACCAACTTGAACGCCGCTCACACGCACACAATCTGCGTACACAAACAGAGACACAAATCGTCGTGAACGACGATAGCGCGGCCGGGACCGCATGCGACAGGCTAAC
The DNA here is from genome assembly GCA_001587735.2 of Parhyale hawaiensis. NCBI lineage: Eukaryota > Metazoa > Arthropoda > Malacostraca > Amphipoda > Hyalidae > Parhyale > Parhyale hawaiensis. The sequence continues at coordinate 13,899,908 of LQNS02277217.1, forward strand.
AAAAAGCACAGACGGGCAGTTACTGAGCGCAGGTCAGCTCTTCCTGGAGCTTTTGTTACGTCATAGTTAAACCACCAGCGTTGTGCATTGAACGATTTTAATTAAAGAGAGTAATGTTTGCACTAGGCAAAACGAGAAAATATTAACTAACAAGTCGCTAATTTGATTTAAATGGCGTCTGGCTTCAGAGTTTTGTAGCCATGAAACGTCGATGAAATCTGGAGCTGCTGGAGCTACACAGGTACAACTCGTATCCTGTATACCAACTTATGATAAAAACAATAAAATGAGGACTGTGACGTCATCATTCAGCCAATAATTTTTTTTTTGCAAAAATACCGAAGAACTGCCAGCCAGTGTCTTTATTAGTCTATGCCGCATACCGTATGCACTTGCGTACACACCTTACTTGATGCGAGGATGAGCAGCTAGCGTGTCGTACCGACATTTATTTAAATTCGATATCATAGATCAGGAAACATGAACTACTTAACAGCTGCACATCCACGTTTCAAGATGTAAGTGCGAATGCACGGGGTCGCGCCGGCATAATAGAACAAGTCCCTCACACAACAACAGCTCTTCGTCCTTGCAGCGCCCGCGACCAAGAGAATGCCCTGAATATTCTCACAAAATGTCAAGACTAAAAAAGAACATTTATACTAATGCTGGTGGCCCGCGCCGTTTTCAAATGGCGGTAATGAATAATTACTCCAACGAAATTTCCGTTTCCCTTACCCTTTATTTTTGCTATGTTCTCGAGAACACGTTTCCCTTTTCTTTCGTGTGGTTTTAGCGTTATTAGCTCAAAGAAAAAAGTACAAGCAGTTGGAAGAAAGTGGAGTTTCGTATCGATGCTGTAACTTGAGAGGGAATTTACTTCAGTTACTTATAGTCAATACTTAGATTTCAAAAACTTACCAAGGAAATAACACTTGCTATTCAGCAAGTGCTTCAGATCGGGACGAAGAGACCAAGCAAGCAACCAACCAATCAATCAATCAACAAACAATGTATTAGTATGTTTAAATGTGGTACAATTTAAATGTACAACAACGGAAATGTTATCTCGCGCTTGATAAAATGCTGTGATACTTCGCACCTTGGAGGGGGAGCAAGCGCCCTCTTTTGAGACCCCTAGTGTACAGGGAGGAGTATGTCTTCCAAAGCCACGAGCTTATTGCAAAATCTGCTCTCCCTCCTCGGCCATGCGTCACAGTCTTGTCGCGTCCCTCTAGTGGCCACTGGAGACTACGCTGCCCGTCGTAACTTATGCCCGCACCTAATTTTACTGCTGACCGTGAATTTTGAAAATGCATACAAAGTAATCAAAGTTGGAACATTTGTTTATGGGGAGGCCCCCTCACTATAATTAAGAAAGTTTGCGGCGGCGCCCCCCAAGGCTCGGCGGCTACCTACTTTAACTTTGCCGCAGCCTTTGCCGTAAGAAGCTCCAGATCGGGCAAAATTGCCCCCTTCGTTTTTTATAGCAAGGCAGTAGCTGGAGGTGTACTATGCGTTATGTTGCATGTTATAGTGTCGAGTTATGTTTAACGATGCTGCGCTATGTTACATAGTATGTTTTTAACTGTGCAGCGTTTTGCAGCATAGTGTACAGTGATGTTTAACAGGGCAGCGTTTTGTCACATATTGGGCAGTGACTGTGAATTGTGCAGCGTTAAATCGAGAGTAGTGGTTTTACGACGAATATTGGAAGATTCGGTCAACTGCGGGTTTTACTGCAGTGTAGTATATATGTACTTACTATGCGATGTCTACTGATAACGCTGCGAGTTTATAATGATATGTCACGCTATTCTTCTATAGCATGTTACACATGTGTCATCATTGTGTGACGATGTTCACTATTAGCTACAGTTGCTAGAGTGACCGTCGAAACATTGATAATACTTACGTATTGTTGTAAGTACGTATGGGAGTATCCATTGAAATAAAATTTTGCAATTGATACTGGGTGTCTCAAAAAAATGTTACATTCTCAATTGAGTGCTGTGTTTCGGTATATATATATATATATATATGATACATTTCCAACCCGTATAGGATCTATTTTTTGTCTGATGCGAATTGAAACTGCATAACAGCTTGTGCAATTTTCTTGAAGATCCGTTCATAACTTTATGAGTTATACTGCCAACAAACGTTACGACAAATATGAATCAAACATACAAACGAACAAACCGATCGGCACAAAAATTTAATAATTTATGTCTTTCAACATTACTAACAACCCCTATAAACTTCATAAGGATCCATTCATTATTTTTTGAGGTATTGTGCTAACAAGCATAAAATTAAAAACAATGACAACCGAACGAACAAACGGATCATTACCAAAATTTGGTCATTTACTCTTCGTTATATACCTAACAACTCATGTTAATTTCATGTTATCCATTTTAACTTTTTGGAGTAGGGAAATGAGAAAAATGAGGCAGACAAACCAGCAAAAAAAACGGATGGACATATCTTCACCAAAAGTTAATCATCTGTTCCTCCTATTATAACATACCTAACAATCCCTGTAAATTTCATCCAAATCAGTTCAGAACTTTTTGAGTTATCTTGGCGACAGACAGACCAACACACAAGCAGACAGACAGAGAGAGAGACAGATAGACAGACAAACACGACGAAAACATAACCTCCTTGGCGGAGGTAATAAACAAGTGTTGTCAAAGAGTCGCATGAGGCTAATTGGCAGCAATGATTGTTTGTAGCTCTGTGCACAAGAATCTGTCGATTATGCAAGGCGCGTGTTTCCTCATTGTGCCTCGATCGTGTCTGTAAATCCGCCCGTGCATGGTAACTGATCGTATGTGTTCTGTTACTTCTAGCCTAACTTGGCCATTCAAAAAGTGTCTTCCGCACGGCACTTGTTGCCGCTGGAAGAATCCAAAACGCGCGCTGAATGTCTCACTGTGCTACATGGCGTCGTGTTTGTGGTCTGCAGGTCTGCCTCATGCTCGCTGTTATGTGGTTCGCCTCCCATCTATGTACAGCGTTAAATCGTCCTTGATCTCTTCAGACTTGAATTATCTCTGATCACTTCAGTGCTGCATTCTCCTTGATCACTGCACTGTTGAATCGTACTTGATTTCTTCAGTGCTGCATCGCCTTTGATTTCTTCAGTACTGCATCGGCTTTGATTTCTTCAGTGCTGCATCACCTTTGATTTCCTCAGTACTGCATCACCTTTGATTTCCTCAGTACTGCATCACCTTTAATTTCCTCAATACTGCATCGCCTTTGATTTCTTCCGTATTGCATCGCCTTTGATTTCTTCAGTGCTGCATATCGCCCTTGATTTTCGTCAGTACTGCATCGCCCTTGATTTCCTCAGTACTGCATCGCCTTTGATTTCCTCAGTACTGCATCGCATTTGATTTCCTCAGTGCTGCATTGCCCTTGATTTCTGCAGTGCTGTGCTGAATCTGATTGCATCAAGTTGTTAATGTCTGTACGCCGATATATTGTAGGTTCAATACAGGTTCTTGTTCCTTATCTACTGACAGACTCCTTAACGTAACATTTTAAAAAAGTTCCTTCAATAAATAAATAGCACAATTGTTCTTAACGAGTTTTGAGGAAGTTCACTGTTCGATTTCTGTATTATTTTAATGAATCTTACATGGTTTTTCCTCATCACTTTAAGCCTTGGTAAGTGAGGTGGCACAGCGGGGCTGGATTTGGTAGACAGAAGGTAATCCGTTGGTTAGGTCTGCTGTACCTACCCCTGGCAATTGTTCTAAAGCTTATTAGAGAGCTACCTAAAGCATCCTCTTTCATTACTAAAATTCACTGAAGAGTTCCCTAATGTATCCTTTTCAGCCATCATAGTACCTTGAATGGTCACCTTTAGTTGGTAAATTTCATTGACGAAAAATACAGCTTATCTTCAATATTTAGTTACTGTACTGTATTGCACTCACCTAAATGCTACCTGTTTAGTTACCAAAGTGCATTAAAGCGTTACCCAATGCATCTTCTTTAGCTGCCCAAGAACACAGGAGTCTATAGACATTGTTTTGTTGAACAGACTTACGTCCTGTTGAGCCACAGCTGAGTGGCTAACCGTCAGCGTTAAATCGCATCCATATAAAATATTCATAAGCGTTTATCCGATGTTATCCGATACCGCTCACTATTAACTCGTAGGCAGCCAATAAATGCCGATAGGCAGCCGATAAATGCCGATAAATTTCCGGTTGGAAAAGGGCTGTTTCATTGCAGACTGGCAGGCAGTTATGATGGAAGTTTGTGCTACATTTATAGGGTAAGTAATAATGTGCAGAATAGTTCGAAGAATACGTACATATTTATTCATACGAAGAGTCACTACAAAGTGTCTGTAATATAAATTAAATAAAAAATAACCCTAGTAACCTGTTAACTATTTTTATGCGTATCTAACACTTTCTGCTTTATTGTAGCACATTGGTAAAGTACTGACGAAAGAAATTCTCAAAATTGCGTACCACCGGCTGCAGTCTCCCTACTTGTATATATCGTAGCATCCTTCGACATCACGTAGGTAATTCAATAGCACAACAGGCCAAATTTCATTTTGTACATGAAACAAATGCTGTTCTCGTGCACGAGTCGTTGATTTTCCAATGGCAGTATTTTTACTGAGCAAGTCCAGCGTCAATGCATTGGTAAAACGACACTGCCATGACCTTTTCCTAACACAAACTAACGCTCCATTTTTCTTACCCAGTTACGTATTATTACCCAGCGCTGGCCCGTGTTTTTGGGCCCGTACCTCTGGGCCAAGAAAAGGACCAGCTTCGACAAAATCCCCGTTTTTCTTTCCCATGATTGGGGTCACGCCAAGACGGATTAGACCACAGGGATCGAGGGACCACAAAGAACAAAATTATTCATTTGGAGAAAATTTTTTTTTCTTGCTACCGCTTGCTCTGGATGACCTCTATCACATTCGTTGCGGTTTTGTTCCTTGTTCGACGGTTCATGTTATTTTCGTTCAGAACGAGACATCGTAGGCTACGTCGTATAAGCACGTACAGAGAAATGTTCACTGCGCACATCCAGAGCTGCAGGTTAGAACAAGATAACAAGATCTTGTTTGTTGTGCGAGCGTAAAACAAGCAGGCCAGGAAAGCTAAGACGATTGCTGCCGCTTCTCAAATCTTTTATTTTCCTTCGAGCAAGAATTCAACGTCGCCTGCAGTGTTTACATTCAATTACACCTGGAACCCTTGAAGCCAAAGAAAGTCTTAGGGAGGCGACTGACGAGAGGACACAAACACAAACGACACAAGTAGACGATTTTTTTTAGCAGGCGAGTTGATTATCTAAACACTCTGCACGCCTTTGAGGATCTATCAGTGACAAAAATTGTTTAATTAAATCTGTTTTGCTTAACAGTGTAGAGTGAAAAAGCAACCCTCGCTTTGATGCAGCTCACCTGAAGCACGAAACGTGAGATACAAAGCGACGCATTTTTATTCTTTGAAATCGGACACCTGCGAGTTCATTGATTCCAGTCAGATTCGAAAGCAGGTCAAGGAGACTGGCAGGGTCCTTGGTAATTTCGAAGTGCTTGCTGATTACGGTAAGATGAGATTTTAAAAGTGAATCATGGAAGCTCTCTGAGTTTTTGATAATGACATGAAGTGCTTGCTTGGAGGTTTTCCGAATTTAATAAGTTCAAAGTGAAAACTGATTACAGTAAGATTAGATTACAGACGTGAGCCGCAACTAATATGTCCAAAGTGTTTTTTTGATGAAATTAAAATGAGGTCTTCAAAGTTTGTAAAGGAGGCCCTCTGAGTTTCTGACAACACCAAAGTGCATGCTGGTAAAATGAAGATGAGATTTCGAAAGTAGGGCATGAGACTTTCTCAGTCTTTGTTGTCCAATTCAGTGCTTGCTGATTACGTTAAGATGAGCTGTTGAAAGTGGGACATGAAGGCCCTCTCAGTTCCTGACAACACCTAAGTGCTTTTTTTGAGTTTAAAGGATGTGATCTGAATTTGTTATAGAGCATTACTTAAATAACATTCCTTTGGATACCTTCTGTTGCTTGACTACCGTGTCGTACTTAGAGATGTACATCGTGTCTATCATGTAATACGGTATTTTTTAGGCTTGTGTAATGAAACTCCCAATTTACTTTCATATCTATGTAACCACAGCTTATGATATGGACTGGTGAGATATTTCACAGTCTTCTGCTTACGATAATGATATAAAGTGCTACGCGTCTACTTACTCTCTCAAAATATACGCTCAGAGTGAACCAAATTTGAATTAGGACGACGAGGGTAAACAGTTGAAACAGTTCTTCACTTATCACTAAATAAATGATATAGACTATAACGGGAGCATTATGAAAACGCTCTAAATTTCAATCAATAACGATAGGTGACGCTCTAGATTGTGAGTTACTGAACTTGCATCATTGGTCCTGCTAACTCCTTTAATTATTTTAATTCCGCTGAACTACATAAATAGTAGTAGACTATATATTGCATACCAGAGTAGTCAATTTCCAGATATTACAGGGAAGAAATTGCACTGATACTCTTTACATTACTGAGCTGGTGGTAAATATTCAGGCGCAGTTGTAGCGAATTTGCACAACTGTGATCAAGAAATTATCCCCTCTTCCCCCCTGTCTCAGTAGTGACCAGAATACTACGATAAACAGTTATTTATTTAGCCACTCACCACGAAATTATTATTATTATTTTTTCATTTCCCTAAAGACCTGCACCATAACAATGTCCCTAAAAAGGAGACATTGTTATATCATTTTTAAAAGCACATCGCTGTCGCACCACATTTTTGTAAATGCTGCCTTTTCGGCACGATGAGCCCTGCTCATACTGCAGTTTTCGTTCAATTTGTGTTGTGACTTAACCCGCAATTACGGTATAAAAATACAACGACTTTTAGAAAACATTTCACCTCTTTTCCCTTAGTACGCCCTGTGTGAGTTCGAGTAGTTCCCGCTCAAACCGTATAGTATTTAAATCCATAATTATTGTGTAAAAAACAGAGATATTCCGGATACCCGGTAAACATGGCTACTGACGCTAGTTCTTCTTTTCTCCATCAGTACTAACCTGTGCCCTTTCGTTAAAACCGCATTGTGACTAAACCCGTAATTACTGTACCACTATGGTACATGAAACTATTTCACCCCTGAGTACGCCCTGTGCCATTTGAATGAATACGTCGTCGATGAAGTATTTCAGTAGTAATTCAAAGGCCACAAGACCCAGCACCATGTACGTACGGAGCGCTCTGAGGCTCGCATCCGTACAGTGTCGAGTGCTGTTCATATTGATCGACACGCTGTAACAGTCAAGTTTGTAGGCCGCATCATGAATGTTTTATGAAGTGCTGCTCACGTTGTCGAGGCTTGCTTTAACTTAGTCGGGCATCGGAGTCGCTATACACCAGATGGCGACAACGAACATCGGTGTATTGTTTTCAATATAATTTGGGTTAAGCTCAGCTTCTTATTGCAGGGGAACTGTATCATGGATAAAAGAACTTATTCTTCAGTTAAAGAAACACTGCTCAAAATGCTCATGACCACTTTTCGAAGTACCCAACTTGCATTGTTTGTAATATAATTTTGATCAGGATCACTCTCTTTTTTTTTATAGCGGCCATATAAGAAGAAGAAGGACATCAGTCATTGCAAAAACGTAGTTCAAGATACTGTTAATTATATCTTCCTGATCAAGAACTTGTAAACCCGGTCATTCATTTCCCCCTTTACATTAGCTATTATGAAGTAAACTGCGCGTTGTTATTGTTATGCTATAGGACAGACAGCGTAACCCCAAGCCTACAAGGGCATGTTTACGGGAGCAAGATAAAACAGAAATAATGACAATGCTCATAATATGGCTCCAACTGAACTGCTATCTCAACCTTTAATTAGATTCGCAGATAGCGCCGGTCCTGTTCCATACATCACAGATATATAGTTTTCTCAGGGGTAACAATGTGTTCGAGAGGAGGTGTTGATACCTTTTCATATGTTCCAATTAAGCAATTAGTATTTTAACTGATCGGTAACGCTGAGTACACGCGAGGTGGAGTGCTGTTCCATTTCAGAATATTTTATATGAGTCACAGTAGTATCCTGAACTCCCTCGTCGGAGAGGGGGGGGGGGAGATAATGGGTCAAAAACTACTAAGAATCACTGCCTGGCATCTTCATGTGATGACTTCGTTACATTGCAATTTAGTCCAGTATCGTCTTTTTCATGCTCATATTGCATACAGTGCGACACTTGCTGATGCCCGTGCTTGCGACACGTCTTACTCTTAGATTCCACGAATTTTTACGTTGGCGGCAGCCCTACAGCGCTTTCCTTTTGTATCAGCGGCAGCGGACTTTACTGTGATGCCAAAGACAAAAGCTATAAGGTGGCTGCTGACGCAAAAATGGGTGAAATCTGCAGAAGAGACGCGTCGCAATCACGGGCAACAACAACTATCACATTATATGTAATATGGGCATTGGGCATCACAAACGGAAGATAATGGTCATTTTGCTGATATTCATACACTGGTCTCCATCGAATAAAAAATCAAGAGCAGTTTGCGGTGCCCCTCGCATGCCACTCGACTTTGTGCAGCGGAGTTCGAGAGGACAAATCATGTCAAGCTGAACTTGACGGGTGAATGCGTCGGCTAAATCTGGAATATTGACAGGGAGATGCAGAGGTTCAAATTGGTCAATCTTGTCATTCATGTCGTTTGCATTGATGTAACCAGTACGCTGACTCTTTCCTTGGGAGAAAGTGAGATAAAAAAAGACACACAGGCGTAGACTTTGGTCTGCCTGAATAGGGCCACGTGTGGAAAAGGAGGCTTCAACCAACTAGTAATGGAATAAAACTGACCTAATTTCAACTGCGAACTAAGAATAACCAAAGAAATGATCCGCCCCTCTATACAAAACTGGTTATCTCCCTTGCGTTTTTCTTCTGGTTCATAAAGCGAGATGAAACTGGAGTGCCTAGACTAGAATTATGTGCAGCAACCCTCATAGAGCCGCTATAAGCTATTGGTAGAAATTACTACATTGCCTCACTTGTCACATTAACACTTCAAATTTTTAATTAACCCTTTGTCATACCCGCAAATTTTTATATAGCGAACCGTTTTGCTATCCAAAGGAAGCTTCACAGCACGCTGAATCTTAAAGCAGCCTAGAAGTTAAGATTCGGTATGCAGTTTCTACGGCAGGATCTCTGGCTGCGTCGAAACTATTATGCATATGCGGTCCTGAATCCCTCTTGTTGAAATATCTTCGCTGCGCGTGATATTTTAAGCTATTGGAATGTACCGTGTAGCGGCGTAAATAATTTAAATATCACGAAGAACATAATATCACACTGATGCATGCAGATGAGAACCCAGCGTAAGATTACTTTGAACATTTTATTAGCCTTCTATTACTATTTATGGTATCATTCGGATTTCATGACTCATATTCATCAAGCTGGCCATTGCTTAATACGGAACAAAAAACTAAAATGATAAAACGACTCATTCACTAGCTCTATCGAGGTCTGACGTGTGCCGTTTTCATTAATTGTGAACCTCCCAATGATTTTTTTCGACATACTTTGTGAAAGCCTTTAAATATTCTCTTTAAGTCACCACAATCTGAACTAGAGCACTCTGAGAGTGCATACCTCCACCAAGCGAGGCAACGATAGCAAAAAATTTAAATTGGCTCTGAAACCACAATTTTCTTTGTGTTAACTCCAAATTCGAATCATTTGTGTATTTTGATAGTAATAAAAACTTGTGCAATTTTGTTGAAGATCCGTTCAAAACTTTTTCAGTTAATACTGCTAACAAACGTTACGACAAACATGAGTAAAACATACAAACGAACCAACCGATCTGCACCAAAATTTATTCATTTATGTCTTTTAACATCACTAACAACCCCTATAGATTTCAAAAAGATCCATTCATTTTTTTTTTAGTTATTGTGCTAACAAGCATAAAATTAAAAACAGTGACAAACGAACGAACAAACGGATCATTACCAAAACTTGGCCATTTACTCTTTGTTATATACCTAACAACTCATGTTAATTTCATAAAAATCCAACTATACCTTTTTGAGTTATAGCAGTGAGAAAAATGAGGGAGATAAACAAACAAACGGATGGACATATCTTCACCCAAAGTTAATCATCTGTTCCTCCTAACAATCCCTGTAAATTTCATCCAAATCGGTTCAGTACTTTTTGAGTTATCTTGGTGACAGACAGACAGACAAACAGCAAACAGACAGACAAAGAGACAAACACGACGAAAACATAATCTCCTTGGCGGAGGTAAATATGGAGATAAAAGCAAAGAATATCGAGTTGGTCCTCCCTGACACCCGATTTCGCCATTTCGTGGTGTATGCTTTCATCTCTTCTCATAGGATATTCGTACGACTTGCAATAAAGAAGAATAAGTTATGAGATGGGCGGGTTATCGCTGAGCAGAGGTCATAGCTGTGTTCGGTCAGTCATGACCCTCCATTTGGACCTGTGAGTT
>LQNS02277217.1:13910501-13940931 GCA_001587735.2 Parhyale hawaiensis
GTTTGGGGCAGCCTGAGAGGACTCGCTGGTCCCGCTCTCTACGACCACTTGACATGCACTGAAGCTCATTGACACTAATCAGAGCTTTGGCTTTATTGCACAAAGGCACGAACTATCAGTCATCTGATTCATTTGTGACATAGAACTGTAATTGAGATCAGACCTGACTGGCACCACAAGCATCACGAGTTTCATCATGCCATGATAGTCGGGATATATTTATGTGCCAGTAAGCAAGATAGATGACGGCGGGGCCATGCGAGCTGAGGCATGAGAGCTGCAGTGCCTACCTGTGCAAAGGAAGAAGGAAACTTCCAGTACGCAGAAAGCTAAAGGATTATCGTGTCAGAAATCTCTAAGCTAATGAGGTTTAGCTTGAGCAGTTATCTGAGAAAATAGTAACACTTACCAAGAGGTAAATGGCCAGTCTTTACGTATTCACATTCGAGTAAGCAATACAGATAGCATGCAGCGCTTGGGACCTCAGGAATGATACTTTCACTACCTACATACTCATGAGAAAATTATCTTAACTATGTAGAGAACATCTTAAGGATTTTTGTGGCACAACTGAGAAAGCAAGAAAGATTAAATCTAAGCAGTTACTTGAGTATATTTGTAACTGGAACGGAGCTTGATACTTCAATTCTGAGCAAATTTTAGGTCTGATCATATCGTAGAGCTGCTTTCTGGTAGATTTCGTAAGGCAATTCCGAAATAGGGTCTCTCAATGATCTTGTACGCGGTAGCGAGCTCGCTACGAACAGCCTGTAATCAGGGTATGTTATAAAGATGCTACGGCTCTGCAGATGACAATAGAGCGTGTGAAGTGTCACACTTTAAGAGTGATTTAAAGTTTGTCCTGAAAATTTGTAGAAAGCCGTTCGATGGCCTTACAGTTATAACTTCTAAAGAAATAATATACTACAGGTTTTTTTTTCGTAATTTTTGCTATAGCTACATGAAGTCCAAAAAATTTTACGCTGTGCAGATATTATTTACCAAAAGCTCTTTCCGATGTTATCTACGACAGGAAGTTTAACTGTTTCTGATTCTCGAACCCCTGTGCTAAAAAGATAGCGGCATAATCCACAGCTTGCACATAATATGATAGAATATCGCTATTGTATGAAGGGAACGACCTTTTCGCTTATGACAATAATTAAGCAGTAATAATTAAGCACTATTTTCATAACAGTATCGAGCGTACATAGTTTCGTGCACGCATTTCGTACATAGCATATCGTACTATGTCCATTGATATTTTTACATTTGATAAGGTGTTTTTGTTGTTATTTTGTGGTGGTATTAATCAGCCTAGTGCTGTACTATTTTGTGGTGGTATCAATCGGCCTAGTGCTGTACTATTTTGTGGTGGTATCAATCGGCCTAGTGCTGTACTATTTTGTGGTGGTATCAATCGGCCTAGTGCTGTACTATTTTGTGGTGGTATCAATTGGCCTAGTGCTGTACTATTTTGTGGTGGTATCAATCGGCCTAGTGCTGTACTATTTTGTGGTGGTATCAATTGGCCTAGTGCTGTACTATTTTGTGGTGGTATCAATCGGCATAGTGCTGCACTATTTTCATACGGCGAAGAAGCGCAGCAAACCAGCAAAGCTCCATAGAAGAAAGCCGTGTAAGAGAGACTCCCTTACGGGCCCGTACAAGGAAGCACTCTCGGTCATCGTTAGCCCAGAAGGAGGTCCTTTTCTCAATGGATCGTTATAGACTGAGGCATTTTCTTGGAGCCTTTTGAGGAGGTTTAGAAAGGCTCAGCTTGGACTCCTTTCATGTCGGACGTTGTTGGGCGTTTTAAGACTAAATAAAACTTTTGGCTCGTCCTTTTCAAGAACTTGCAAGTGACTTTTCAAGAACAAGATTACTTTGATGACAAACTTGAGAGTAACTTTGGAACATCACAATCTTGGGCGCTTTCAGGGAAATATTTAACCCAAAATCTCCACGAGTTACAAAAGAATGCTCAGACTATTTACGACATCGTTTTGAAACTACAATTTTTTTTTCGCCAGCTCAGAAAAACATGGAAAACTCTTTGCCTACTTCGCCCCACAGCGAAGTTCAAAGAGGGATTTGTCAGGATGAAATTTGACCACAACATCTCTTTGTCTGCAGTGGCCCTGTGATGTGTTTTTGCTAAGTGGACGGCGGTCTGAAATGTTGGGAAAAATTTGTGTAGACACCTCTTGTGCAGACACCTCTTGTGTAGACACCTGTTTTTGACTTCTGCTCGTGGCCATAATCTAACTGTTGACAACATACTGCACTAATTTCGCTCATCAGATGTGATACCGACTCCACTACATCTTCACCATTGGGTTTTTTAATCCGAGTACTTAATAAGAATCCTGGGATTTTGAGAGAAAAATCCCGGGAAATTTAAAAGATTCGTAGTTTTTCCTTATAAAGGAAGAAAGGCTTAGCAACGCATGTGGAAACATAATTATCCTTCCTGACGCAATACTAGATTATATTTAGCCCCTAGGAATATATATCATATATTATCAGCTTGAAACGCTCCAGGCGACCTGTAGCAGCGCTGTCTATAATCAGTAGGTATTGTTAATTTTTCAAGCATCCATGTTACCGCTCTCTAAAAACCTATAGATGCCTAATACTTTTTGATGTTAGGCGCGTTCATTGCCTAAATTCCAATTGAATACATTTAATGATCGTTTGATCTGTGCTTTACTTCAGTGATGGATTCATTACCACAAAAGAGGTAGGTTTAAACGACATTCAGCAGCAATGTTAGAGTGGAAATTCCTCGTCCCAGATCGCAGAGTCTCGCGCAAATTTAGGAACTTTTATAATGAAGGCACATATTTTGCTGCCTTCATTTTTTAGTAAAAACTCTAGCAGGTAAAACTGCATGACTTAAAAATCACCTCCTAAGAATCAGACAATTACATTAGTAGGTAATTGATATGCACGTATACAAATATAATAACATGAACTGGCTCATATCCTACTAAACACAATAGAAGTGTATCACAAAGTAGTACATTAAATCTGAACAATAAGTGTTTTTGTTCTAGTTGATTGACTCATTCATGCTTGCGTTTTAAAAGTTCAACTACTAACGGTTACATATAGGTACTATGGAGATACCTATAGCGATAACTATAGCAGCTGATACTTCCGCTGGTCCAACCTTGTAATGTACATTGACACTGAGATATTCTACCGTATTGGAAAGCATTTAGTTCGTTTCTTACTATGTAGTGCCACAATATAAAACTAAAAAAAAAAAAAAAATTGCGACAGCTGTTGTGTAATTAACGTTCCGAAGACAATAATATTGTACTAACTTGTAGTGTAACTCCAGAGCTGAAATACAATGCAAATCCCAATCACAAGGTGACTGAACAGAGAAAATTTTCAGCAAGAACCACACAAACAGACCGATATAGCGAAGTTTTTACTGCAGAAATAACCTTGTAACTTTAATTTGATACTCCAGAGTGAGTTAGCTGTGAGTTACATTGTGGATCATCGGGATCTGCACAACAATTTTTTTTTTGCGAGAAGTAAAATTTCCGGGAATCATCCTAAATATCTGGAATTTGAAATTGCCTTAGATTCAACCGGGGATCCCGGGATGAAACCTCTAATCGCCATCCTCCCTCCTAAAATATAGTAAAATTGTCTCAAAAACAATTCATGATGAAAATGAGCAGAGGCGAATTGTTGAACAGTTAATTCGCTTTCACAGTTTGAAAAATTTTGTCAGTATCGTAAACGGCCATGCCAAAGTTCTTTTACCAGTTGTGCAGAAATGTTTATTGATGGAAAGTAAAATGTATGTCTGTGGTCCACCTCAGAGGCACATTTATTCCCGCACATGTTTAGCTGTCCAAGACCAAGTTCTCGTCCACCTTAGTTACACACAAATTTCGCAGGTTCACCCGTTTCAAAGTTCCGGGTTTTAAGGCCAATTTCCGGTGTAACACATTTACCAAACTTCAGACATGTGTTCATATGTCCAAAATCAATTTGTGGTTCGCCACATTGAACATTTACACAACCCTCGCGCATGTTCACCTTTCGAAGTCCCAACAAACGCAGTCCGATCAGTTGGAAAGTTTCCAATCGAAAAGTAAGGTAACTGTAAAAGTTGCTGACTGCAGTGATTCGACAGTGACAGTTTTTAAGAAACAAACTTTGGCCGCGGGAATTCTCGCCTGTGCCTTGAAAACTAATGGGATTTTAGCTTTCTTTTATCCCACGGACGAGGCCAGGATCAGCGTTTTTGTTTTTGTTGTCGAGAGAAAAGAAAATTCGAGTGTCCATGATATTGTACATGCGAGACGGCAGGATCCAGTGAACAAAGTGAGAAGGATATTTGAATAATTTTTTTAACGGTGTTGATTATCTGGCTCCTCTAAACTTTGATCAGATGGTTATACGTTTACCAGTAAGTGTAGGAGTTTTTCCCGCGGCTCAACAGAGTGCTAGTTCTTTCCTACAAGTCGCATACTGAGATAATGATATGAATGCGCCTTTCATGACGCTATAAATAGGGAAAACTAAACATATAATTCGAGTGGTAATATTCGAGTTTTCTTCAATTTTTGTTTTCACAATATCTTTATCCGATTTTAAGGGCTTCTTCAATGATGGTAACTACCTAGCTAAAGTTACCACTCTTTCATTATGCAAACTACCGTCGAACATTTGTTTCGCCCACAGTGTCTTTACCCCCCATTTAACTAAAGTGTCTGCCCGATTTTACGGCAGTTTATCCTTTTATGAAAGTGCTCTAACGAAAAAAATATTTTTTGCTATCCATTTTCATTGAGAATAACAAGTATCTGAACTTAAATTTAGTCATGAACAAACAAGACACGTAATTTATACATAAAACTGCATCTGGGATCTAGTGAGACGCAATGTAAGTGCGGCAGATGGCGTCATTTACATGAAACCTAATACAGTTTAAGGCACACCTTCGGAGTCCTGAAAATTGATACACTGACATGCTATGATTTTCTTTTGTTTAATACTAATATAATAAGACGCTTCGTGTATTTCTATTTCGTGTCCGCTTTTTAGGAAGTAGGTTAAAAATAGGTCAGGTAGCAGATTTTCTAATTAAGTTACGTTTTCATAGACATTGATGACCAGGTTGAAGAAAATGGTGCAAGTGCGATCCTTTTCCCTTAATCTAAATGCACGTCTTTCTTGAAACACTTTGAAATGGGAACAATATGTATATACGCAGCTTTTGGAGTCCGATTTTATAACTTTTTCTCCCAAGTCACAACTTATAAATTCGGCCGATGATCAACAGAGTACTCACGACCCGTCGGGCAGTAGACAATTGTTTCACGAGCAGTAGACAATATTTCTTTAAGCCTACCCTCCTTCTCTGATATGGCGGATTTCGCTTCATAGGCCAAAATTTCAGCACTTCATTGAAGCAGATATTTGAGCAAGGAAGACAGTACCATAGATACGATGCATTCACATTGCATATAACCTGACTGGAATTGCATTCAAGTTAACTGCAGTGTTTTACTGAAGATTTTAATTTGGAAGAAACACGTTTATTTAAGAAAGAGGATAGGGAACGTAAAAGAAGAACGAGACTACTACAGTCTGAAGAACGAAGACGTGCTACCAATGGAGAGAGATGAAGCGCCTATGCGGCACAGTGACAAGAAAGACTTGAAGCAGAAAGATTATAGAAGGGAATAAGAGCTGCTAATAAGTGAGTGGGAAAATGTGGAAACGGCAAGTTAGAGAAGAGAGCAAACTTAACGATTATTTTGTGAATTTTTTTACTCACGGGTCCACTAGAATATAAATGAAGGCTATCTACTACTCAGTGATGAGCAATATCCCACGACGATGAGAGTCTCCCACATAACGTTTTACGGTAGTGTGGCATGACCGTAAAAGTTCGCGCCACTTCATGCAGTAAAACTTCAGCTCATAAGAAACCTAATTATTCTCACATTCTTGCCCTCGTTTTCTAATAAAGTGAGTGAGGTCCACGAAGTTCATGGTCTTCTTAAGGATATTGCACCAGTACGGCCGAACTGGGCAACTTTAGAATGTCTGTAACGTCCCGCACAGCTGCCAGGCGCTATTGTCAAGTCCACGCGCTGTAATGGAATGACAAAACTCCGTCGCTGCCATCACAATAGCCATGGAAATGAATGGAAGGCTAAATCGAATGGGTTTTCTGGCGGTGGCTGGAAGGCTGGACGAGGAAATTCTGTGTTTCTGGATGCGCCAACTTCTTGTACGGACTTTCAAAGTCACTAAAGTAAAACTTGAATGCCTATAACTTGAGGTATTGTAATATACTCTGCACGTTAAAAATTGTTACGAATTCTATTACAATTATCCCCGGATGTCGCTTGAAGTTAGAAAAAGCTACACGACGTTAGCGATTTATTAAGATGTGTTATTTCTTGGGCTTCCATCGGGAGCTAAATAAAGCAGCAGCTAAGGCCGGCTGCCCACTAACAACTTTCGTTGCCGCTAGCAGCGCTAGAAGCAACGCAACTAATCCGACTGCGTAGACGTGGCCGTGACTTCAGCATGACGTCTATGAACATTGTACTATAATTCTTAAAATATAAATCTTTGTGGTCTTAAACCGCTCATAATTAGGGGCGGTCGTTGAAAGATCAACGTTGCCACTCGCTAGGGTGTAAAAGTTGCAGTAACGACAGAAATATTTGAAAATATTTGATACAGTAAAACTTTGCGCAAGCTGAAGCCGTACCGTAGCTACGTGAACGCGGTAGTTGAGTTGCCTCTAAGCTGGTAGCGGCAACGAAAGTTGCCAGTGGGCAGCCGGCCTTAGACAGCGATAAAATGAATATAGTATTGACTAATTGTTTAATGCCGTCCAAAGCGCCGCTCACAGAGGCTCGCTATACCCCGTCAGCTATATACTCATGTACGTGTCGCACTCGTAAATCAAGAGAAGTCTGGGCCTTCTGAAGACTGAGAGACGAAATTCAACCACGGAGTCGCGATACAACTCCAAGTAGATATTGCTTGTTCCAATTAAAGCAGGTTCCAGTGACCGCTCAAGGGAATGTGCCAAATAATAGGTACTAGTTATGTTACCAAGTTATACAGTCATCTTGATTTAATTTGATTAGTTTGAATATGACCAGAACTTCAGTCTCGAACGTTAGCTTTCCCACTTTCGATTGAATTTTAGGCGTTAATCAAAAACTGATAACGCTTCAGGGACCCGAAAACTTAATCCCTCGAGGCAAGAACACTATGATTTTTTTTTTCCAGTGGTATTTTCTTAATAATTGCTTTTAAAAAAGTATTGCTTAAAATAGCCATTCTGCCATTTCTTATAGCAATACTGAGGGTACGGTACTAAAACAAGCTATTCGATCTCGGAGCAAGAACACCACCTTTGGAAGTCGTCAAACTCATCATTATATTTAGCTGATTCCCTTACCTACACTTATTACCAAAGTAGGCAACTAGGTACTATTTTCATCGGGTAAATTTATGATGACAGAAAAATGAAGGAAAAGCAAGCGAAGCATGGCAGGAACGGGAATACAAACTCTGACAGAGAAATAAAAGTTGTTACGATCGTAACTTCTTTGTCAATATCACGCTTAAATAATGGAATACAGGTCATGGCCGTGCTATAGTTTGCAAAATATACTTAATCACACTTTGCGTATATCTACAGTCACAAGAATACTCAGACATTGTATGCTATATACTGTACAATCTCCACAGTCCATTAGTAACTATACTTACATATATTGATTCATAACTTCTGATGCAAAATTACTGAGACATAGCATTAGTAAAACAACCTCAATATATACAGCATTTGTTACTACTCGTACTCTTCCGTTTATTAGATTATGAACAAACTCCGCGGAAAAGAACGCGTGACTAGGAATCCAGGTCTGACACGAGGGTGCAGTGCGGAACACGGACGCAACATTTCCGTAATGGACAAAGTTTGGAGACGTTCATAAATCACTAGGGCGCTGGTTGACGTGCACCGCAACCAAGTCATAGCTTTCCATAGGTGGGCGCTTGCGGCCACATGGAGCTACTTGTAGCTCAGCCACAGGAATAAGAGGAAAGGGCCGGAGGTGTACGGTATCCGGCTTATCTTAACTAATGCGGGTGAGCTACAAGTGGCCGCAGGTGCTGCCCACCTATGAATATGACCCGTGCTGGCTCACTGGAACCTCAAGGGCGCAATAGTGGTGTGGGTCTACCCGGTGGGCAGTAATATACCGTAATCTTCTGCACAGGGGGGAAAGGAGTGAGGGCTCCACCTTTTCTGCTCACTGTGATTGCCACCCCGAGCTTGCATTGAAGAACCGACCAGCAGTATTATTTTTAATTAATTCATCGTTCTTTAATGAAACGCGTGTTCTATGATGTATGCAGCATAACGAATAAAGCGGTATAGTGTCATTAGTGACCATGTTCGTATATACACATGATGTTTCCATTGCATAATGTTGGTTTCACATTTTGCTACACTGTTGAAGCCATTTATGGTGCCAGAACATTTACATTCAAAGTGTTGAGGTGAAATTAAATATAATTAGTTTATAATAACTAAAAATATTTCTAAATGTCGTTTGTCTGTATAGTAAGAATGAACTCTTTTTACTGTGAACTTTTGTGACAGTAATCGAGTTTCTAGTTTGTAGCGTAATCCAGTTTGAAGTTATCCCGAAAGAGGCTCAATTCTTTTTAAGCGACAGACATGACGACTTGTGACACCTTAATTCTGACTCAGAGTGAATTTGGTCAGTAAAAAATAAAAGACGCTTTCAAAAAAAAAAAAAAAAAAAAAACTCAAAACTTTTCTTACGCGCGCATCTGGTTTCCAATTAAGGGCATTGCAAAGGTTTCTAATACAAATTAGGATCGGATAATATTGCTAAGAGCTTTCATAATCTAGTGACTCGAACGCCGCGGTTGAAAGCGGCAAATTGATGTAGATTAATGTATATCTCAACGGGGCATTACAGCCTGCAAGGCAGCTCAGAGCGGATGCCAGTAATGTTGGGGGCACTGCTGCAACTTTCCCAGTATCGCTAAACTAACTATACCATTCCTGCCGTATCTCATCCCACGCTGCGTAATGGAAACTTTTATTATGTCCGCGAAGTTTACCCATAAAATAGTAATCCCAAGCTGACCCCCCCCTCCCTTGGTTGTGATTAGCTACCGAAGAGTGACACTTACTATGGGATCTTATGTAGCTCCATGTATCATTTTGTCCAACTAACGCCATCGCCTTACAATGATCAACCTTTTCGCGTTATCGTTTCATGTTTGCATCACTTCATATTGTGTTGTTGTTGTAGCTGAGAAGCTATGTTTAAATCATGGATTAACTGATTAACATTCGGGATTTTCATTTAACGGCGATCAGTGTTCTCCTGGCGCAGCGCAAAACAGCTCTGCTTCTGCAAATCAAAGTACCGTATCTGAGGCGAGTCCATTACAGCTCATGCCCCGATGTTAATGCGATTCAAAGCTGCTCTTAATGTGTATCCATTGCATTTATGAGGCGCTGTTCAATGGAATCAATGAAGACGAGATCGCATTTTGACAGCGATTTATTGCCTTACAGACCGGGCGGGCAGTTGTCTGTTGTCAGAGGGAGTGGCACGATCGAGCGCGAGATGTAGCTAGTTCGTATCGACCAGCCCAGGTCACTCGGGAGTGTCATGACCATTGCCATCGTCACTGCCAACCGACCGATCGTTGCCATGATGGTTGCTGTAGGGAGAAAACTGTGGACAGTAAGTAGCAATGCCCGGATATTCATTTCTGTTCGTACCCTAGCAGAATTGACACCCGCCCCAGAAGTTGATTTGTGATTTTATAGCTTCTGGATTTTCCAAAAATTATGCAAGAGTGTTGGTACTGCAGCTCTGTTCTGGCATTTCTTGAAGAAAATATAGAGGAACTACGGTACTGTGTAGTACCACTCTTCTTATCTATATTCATTACGAATAGAAACAAACGACTAGCAGCAGTGTTCTTGTATTCATTTCGGATAGCAAACATCGAGACGCTAGCAGTGCTGTTCTTGCCTCTCGACAACATCTGCGAATATTCGGGACGACTGTTGAGAACACGTTTCACAAATAATAGTGTTATTCCTCTGCTGATAATGCATTTACCTAATTGTAAGTGCAATTTCCTACAGGGATAAATACATGTTTATTATGATTTTGACAGTAACTCTCGTTATCGCACATAATCCGTCGCTTGAGCTTCAGCTGCCAGTTTCTTCGTTCCATCTATTCTTCCTGCTAGTATGAGTCGCACTGAACGCCAGACACATCAATTACGATGTATCCTACATTCTTCCCCACTAACCCTGCTTCAGAAACATATGCACGTCCTGAAACGGGTGTCGCCAGGTGGTATTGGAAAGAGTCAGTTACTTTAGGGGTTGGCGCTTTTGAAGGCACTCTAAAGAAGGCACGGTAGGATGTATGTATACTAGTTTTACGATTTCCGAGTAAGGTCACCGGAGAAGCAGATCCAACTCAGCCCTTTGCCAAGCAAGTTGTACGCAGCACAGTTTCCTTTGGCTTCACCATAGAGAGGCTACTGCATGGCCTGGATCGATGGCGGAGCAATCTTTTCTTTACAGTTGTGCTCTGCACGGTACAAACAACTGAGGCCCGTGCATGTTAGTCTCCTAACGGAAATAATCGTTAAGTTCAAACCAGCTCAAATGCCTACAGCCACTCGCTGACGTCACTGCGCCGCACTTTGATCTGGCTCACCTTTGATGTTACTGTCGTTTTTGTACACGTTTTTATTTTCTTTTCCTCGCCCTGCAAGGGGCAATTCCTCCTTGTAAACACATGAGACACCTTCCTTGTGTGGACTGCATGAAAAACAAGCTGAGAACGGGAAGGCAAGGTGTCGCAGATTCCAGAAGATAGAGCTTCTGGCTCGCTCTAAGAGGGAAGCGGTCCCTCTGCTAAAACAGTCTTTGTTTCCGCACTTCAAGTGGCCCGTCTTCTGCGCACTGCAGCAAAACAACACGGTGTTCTCCGGACAGTTTCATGCGACAACCCGTTCTGTACAATTCGCCCAAATAAACTGGTCATTCGTTTAACAAAACAGCTACCTGTGAATAATAGACACATCCTCTTCCTTTACGTATTCAGTCAGACAGTAAATAGAAACTAAAAACTCTGATTGATTTCGAAATCGGGATAGTCAAATTAGCTTCCAAGCTACCTAATTTTCTACTACTAACCTTTCTGCAATTTCGAAGTTCGCCACAGTTTATGTTCTGTTGCACAGTTTTAAGTAAACGAGAGAAGATTATTCAAGGGCTCATATTGCTATAGGAGTGCTGAGACTGGCAGTTGGCTATTTTTGTTCAATAAGTGTTAGATATACGAATGAGGGTCTCCAAAAAATACTACGTCTTGCTTCTTGACTCTACCGGCCAAATGGATCATTCCAAAAAATACTACGACTCCCTTCTTGACTCTTCTGGCCAAATGGACCATTCAGTCGTGTTTTAACTAGTTCTGTTTCTACCGATATTGTTGTCTAAATATATTATTATTTCCGTAACGTTATTACCACCAGTAACACTTTGGAGTATTCCAGCCTCCCGGCAGGCACAGGGTTAATAAAGAAGATAAAGGGTAAGACGTAAGAGTGAGTATTGTCTTTTGCACACTGAGAAGAAAATAAGGAGTGCTGGTTGGTGGTTGCCCAAACCTAGAAAGCCTTACCGAACACAAATAATAACACTGCTGGGAACTATCAGTTTGTTACTGAAATTGCTTGAACTGCAGTTTCACCAGTTTTACTTAGAGGTCCCAGACCTAAGGAGGCTTTCTTTACTATAACGTCGAATTTTCAAGTAATCACGTCCTGTTTCTTGTACTTCAGCTGTGCTACGCCTGAAGGACGCCCACGCGGAGCATTTTCAAATGGGTCCTGTAATGCTATTCCTATGAGAATGTTAGGTACGAATAATCCTAAAAAGAACTGACGAAGTAGCGAAATTCCAGTTGCATGTCTGAAATCAGCGTCCATTAGTGACTTATGAGCAATTCCTAAATTTGGGGCACCAGGTAAGGAACAAAAATTTGTTGCCTTGTACAATAACCTTCTTTGCGGGTTCGAACAGCGAGGTACTGGGTAGTTTGGAGTTCAGAACTCATTTTCACAAGCCGACCCGACTTTTCTCACTGTCGATTTCGGGGAACACGTACATCAGCAGCACTAAATAGACCAGTTTCTCTTTCTATGTTGATTCCAGTGTCACCTTCCAGATTACGGGCTGCAGATATGAGACAGTAAGATCTCAATTATTACTAGTTTCCATGAAGAATTCTCTGTTTCTTGCAGAAAACAAGTACCATACTTTCATTAATTTCGAGCACAACCAGTACACCATATATTAAGCTCAGTACACTAAAGTAAGCCAGTATACAGAAGCACCAATGTACCCCAGGTGTAGGCATATCGTTCGGATGTATGGCACATTAATCTTGCCTAACCTCGCCATGCGCCTAAAATAAATTAGGCACGCCCGAGCCCAGGTGTACAAATTAGAGTGGAGGTAGCGAGCTCAGCATTTGGTATAACCGCACCCGAACTCACTTTACATCGCTCGCATGTGTAGTTTGCGGGGCAGTTTACGCTGATCGCGACCCGGGTCTTGTTATACGGTCCACCCAGGGAAGAGCATTGCGCGCTCTGGTCGGGAAGCTTAGAAAAGCGCATTCGGTTCGTCCTGTGTAGGAGAGAGCGGCAAATCTGGACAGCTATATCCTGCCTGGAGCTTCAATTTTAAGAGTTTAATTCGGCACTTTGGATGGTCTTTCATAAGCTAATGGTAAAAGAGTACGCGTCAGTTACTCAATACTTAGCTTCTGGAGATGCTACCGCTCTTTGGGTAAGATTCTATCGTATAAAACGAACCGAAGCGACTTGGAGCTGCATCGAGAATTGCAAAAAATACAGATGCGCGTAAAGAATTATTTCTCACCCAATGACTTCTGCAGTCCTGAGTCCCTCACAGAAAATGTAGTTGTGTCAGTTCTTTCGTCTGGTTGCCGTATGACGGTTGTGGGTCTTTGGAAACCCACACCTCAGCTTTGTCCCCTCTCTGGGATGCACATCTTGGTGATCTTTTCACTGTCCTATAACTATGCTGATGAGATCACAAAATGAGCGATGGCGCCGCAACCCTAACAAAATGCATGTTTGGTCTCACATTGCATTTCCGGTTGTGGGGCGGCTGCAAATGTTGTTAGGGTTGCCTCCAACCGTAGGACCTCAATTGTTGAAGGATAACATTAAATGTTTTTTTTTGTAAGAAGTGTCACAAATTGGAAAAAAAACGAGGCATCGTTTTCTCATGGGTAGCCACACGATTGCCAGAAGGTGGGCACTTACGGCCATTTGTTCAAGCTTGCGGCCCTGTCACAAGAGGAAAAAGGTCGGAGGTCGCAGATTCCAGACCCTTTTTATTCAATTGGTTGGACTGTGTGTAGTCGGCGGGGGCCGCAGGTGGCTGCAAGTGCCCTCCACTGATGAGCACTGATAGAGAGATTACTCCTCCTCGGCGGTTCTTATTTTACAGAAATGCATTATTACTCTCAGATCTAAGGCAACGAGGCACTTAAGATAGGTATTTTAGGTATAGATGTTTTTTATCGCTGCCCTTGTGTTTCTTTTTATTCTGAAGATAAGTATTTTATTCTATACCGTCGGGACATACTGTTCACTGCTAGGTTAATTTCCGTGGATAGGAGTATGTCAAGTCTGGAAAAGAAAGGGAGAGAGTTCAGTACAAAAGAGGAAATATCATATGCAATATGATATACCCTGATAAAATTAAAGAGTATAAAGTTAGATAGCAACACAATCACCTGCTTAAATGACTATACTTGCTTTTATGAAAGTAACACTTTGGGAGGTGCCTAAATGCGGCCCAGCAATGTCCAGTTTTGTATTTTTACATTTACGTTTACATATATTCATGCTGTAATGCAAAGGGAGAAAAATTTGAGGACTTAAAACTATAAGCATGGCTAAAAAACTCTAATAAAGAAGATAAAAATGTGAGAAAATGAGTAAATTTTTAAGGATATATCTATTTTCTCAATCACATCATTTGCTGTGCTCATTTATATCTCTCTGCGTAAAATATAGATAGTGTGTGTACATAGTATCTTATGAACTTAAAGTGGGTGCCTGCCCATCCATTGCTACCATTCATATCACCATTAGCGGCGCCAACCGGTTCAGCAGAGCAGAGACGTAGCAATAAGGTCGGCTCCATTTATATAACTGACGTGCGTTCTGCTTCCATTACTTTCACTCAATTTATCATTCGCTCGCGGTCTTTAATTAAAGCAAACGCACTTCTGCCTTACGACAGTGATGACGCGCAGCACGACCAGCACGATGAATTGAACACGTGGAAGGCCAAGCCACATAATTACGCCCTAATTTCTCAACTGCCTTTGTATTCTCTAATGCACACTGTCAGCCCTAATTGTACAGCTGTAGGACTATAATGCACACTGCGCTCTGTCAAAGAGGAGTTACATATATGATGTGCTCGTTGTCATGGCGCGAAATTAATTTTTTTTAGTCCTGCTAAGCGCCGGTTTTTTTGATGAGCTTGTCAGCCGCTCGTACATAACGAGCGATGTGCGTGTGGCGTTCGTACCGGCCGCTCAACTCGTTTGCAATGCCAAGGCTACACTGTACAATCGTAAGCTCAACTCATGAGTGTACGTTCAGCATGTACGTCATTCAACTTGAATTTTTTGTAGGAGTATCTTGGATACCGACTTTATTATCAATGTGATCCTCACATTAAAATCTTCATGTTCTGGTCACCATGGACAGGAAGTGCAGCTTAAATGAATGCAACATGCAACACCGCGAAGCCCGAAACGCTACCAAAGGAAACTTCGACAGGAAACCACTAACAGCTGACTTAAACGCCTGCAGGCCGACACGACCGAAAGCTGATCGCGGCAATGAATTCCAGACCGAAACGGCCCAGGGCAGACGACACAGACGTCACTGACGAGCTCGGCACCTAACAGTCTCCAAAGTGAAGGAGTGAGCATCAACCGCAGCACGTGTATTTCTCCCAAAGACTTAATCAACAAAACGGTAAATTTAGTGCTACGAGTCAGCCCTGTTTTCAACGTTCATTTTATAACAGTGAAGGATAATTATTATTTATCAGCATCATCATTCATCCAATGTCTTCTGACATACTGTACAGCAGCATCAGTCCTGCAAAAAAAACAAAACAAAAAAAAAAAAAAAAACAACGCTAGAGGTATTCGATGGGCTACTGACCCACGTCTAGCAGAAACGCCGCCACGCAGTGCATATCAAAGAGTCCTCGCGGACTCTCAACATACCAATGCTCTGCTGGGGGGTCGCAAGGGATAAAGAAGCTACACCCACAGCACCTCATGACCTTCATGAACAACATGAAGAAGCATTAAGCCCCAAGCAACTTGCCTGAGATCACAGTCAAAGTAGACACCGACACTGTCGTAAATTAGAGCTACCAGCTTTGCCACAGCGGCATGTAAAATAGGTAAATAAGTGACTAAATCAGTGCTTGCTAATGTGCATGATAAATCAAATATACAGTAGATGCATAATGCAGATTTTATATGTACGTCATCCCGCAGAATCAATAATTGTGGAATAATCTTTACTTAATATCTGCCAGGTTTTTACTTGCGCATTGAATTTTGATTTTTCTTTTCATATTTACCAAGAAGCCTTTCCGCTATATTGGTAAGCAAGGATCTTATTCGTTGTAAATATCTCCGATATTTTTACACTGCCGCCAAGGGACTGCAAATAAGAGGAAATTACGTGACATATTCCTCTTGGGCGGTCCAGTAGCAATCACGAGGTCATTATTGAATGGGAAATAAGAAACAACGAGCTTCGCCATCATCCTTCCCCAATACATTCTGAGAACTTAAGCGCGCACAGCACACGCTTCAATTGGTTCGAGAATAGAATGTGGATGCAGCAGTAACTATAGAGCACTCTGAGAGCGCATACCTCCGCCAAGCGAGGCAACGGTGGCAAAAAATTCAAATTGGCACTGAAACAATAATTTTCTTTGTATAAACTCCAAAATTTAATCATTTGTGCCTTTTGATAGTAATAACAGCTTTTGCAATTTTCTTGAACATCCGCTCATAACTTTTTGAGTTATACTGCTAACAAACGTTATGACATACATGGGTCAAACATACAACGAGCAAACCGATCTGCACCAAAATATAATCATTTATGTCTTTTAACATTGCTAACAACCCCTATAAATTTCATAAAGATCCATTCATTATTTTTAGAGTTATTGTGCTAACAAGCATAAAATAAAATACAATACAAACGAACGAACAAATAGACCATTTCCAAAATTTTGTCATTTACTTTTTGTTGCATACCTAAAAACTCATGTCAATTTCATCAAAATCTATTCATAACTTTCTGAGTTATGACATTGAGAAAAATGAGGGAGACAAACAAACAAACAAACAAACGGATGGACATATCTTCACCAAACGTTAATCATCTGTTCCTCCTAACATGCCTAACAATCCCAGTGAATTTCATCCAAATCGGTTCATAACTTTTTGAGTTATCTTGGTGACAGACAGACAGGGAAACAGTCAGACAGACAAACACGACGAAAACATAACCTCCTCGGCGGAGGTAATTAAAGGGTAAAGGTAAAAGGTAACGTCAACTTGACCAAACCCCGTTAGCTACTTGGAAATATGCACGCGTCAGTTCGTGTAGCGGATATAGGCCCACTGACCCTAGACAAGTGTACGACTGCAGTCGACCACAGATCGTCAAGAACTATAGCGCTTCTACGGAAGGCAACAGCAGCTATGCAGATACTTATCAAATGCTGAATCAGAGCGGCAAGCACTGCAAGAGATCGCATGCCTCGGTTGGCATCCAAACTTGCAACACCCGGTGTCATGAGCTCAGCACCATAAGCTGCCGCTATTCAAGGAATAAAATGTATCTATGACCGTTGAAACAACAGAAAAGATTATCGAAAGCCAAAAACAGCTAGCAGCCTTACTGCATGAGACCGCCAAGGTATAGGGAATATCATCTGTGCGCGATGCTAATTTGGGGTAACTTGCATGCCTTACTTTTCTCAGTGACTGTTGAACGAGAGCGCATCTGAGCTACCGTCACTAACCAGTAACCACTCGTGGCCGCAGCATAGAAAGTCAAGTCCTGACGCCTGTCGCAAATGGACGCAGAACTGCTCTGCAAAGCAGGATAAAACAGTGGCTCTACCTGCTTCTAAATCACAAGGTGTCCGAGGCGCGGTCGCTCCCGGGAGCTGGTGCACGCCTCTCCCGTAGAATCTCATTCTCTCATTACAATAATGATTTCGAATATCCTTTCTTGCATCATGAGACATCAAAGGAGAGAGGGATCTGAATGAGAAGTACATCACGCGAGATATTCCATAAGGGATCCACTCGAGGCAGTTTCTTTTAGTGCACTGGTATCTTCTTGCATATCGTCGAATCTTGGCCACTGTTCTCAGTTACTCGCTCATTGCGCCGCCGACCTGTACCCTCCCCACCCTCCTGTATTGCTCGAGTTTCCCCTTTAAAGCATCACCTGCACGATCAATACCCCCACGGCAACACGTAGCTTGGCCACGCCCTCGGTTCTCTACGCTGCGCCCTTGCGCTCCACCTTCGTTCCTCTGGGTCTGCCGGCGACCCAGCCTGGCCCTGGCTCTGTTGCTTCTATTGTGGTTCTGGAGCTGGGGGTGCAGCTGGTGCCTGCTGCTGCAGGCAGTGCCTGATGAGGGCGAACTTGCTGCTGCAGGTAATGTCTGATGAGGGAGTACCTGCCCCTGCAGACAGTGTTCGATGAGGGAGTACCGGCAGCTGCAGGTATTGTCAGGAAGGAGTACCTGCCGCTGCAGGCAAGGCCTGATGAGCGACTACCTGGCGCTGTAGGTAGTGCCTGATGAGGGAGTACCTGCCATTGCAGGCAGTGTCTGATGAGGGAGTACCTGTTGCTCCCGAAAGTATCTGCTGTTCACTGATATGGATTATGGATTGACAAGAACAATTACGATGCAGGCGGTCGCTTCACCAGAATACCGCGCATACGTAACAAGTATCAAGTAAGGGATTTCCACTTCCTGTAATTGCAGCAAGTCCCTACAGCTGTAGCTAGTACTTAATATTAAGAAACTTTATTACTGACATCAAATATAGCAACAAGAGGTAATATTAACTATTGCCCTTACCATGGTGCACCTTCCTTTATTAATCGGAGTGACAGAAGCATTCGAAGGCCATGCATCTACATCGTATTGATTTTAGCTGTGCAAATGTTAGTGTTCACCACACGCGTAGCTGGCACAAGCTGTCATTTAGGCGCACTGGTTGTCACAGGTCTCTGTTTTTTTTTTCTGGTCAAGCAAGGCATTTCGCGATGAAGATAAATGGATCAGGCAAGGTTGTGGACTTACTGGGTTTTAGGAACAGGGACTGAAAAACTCTAGAGACGGGCAGGTTTTCAAGCAGCTTGATCCACAATAAATATTAGACAACGACAATTTGCATTAGTTTGGCAACGGAAATCTTTTATAGTACTGGTTCCACTAGCACCTGAAAGTATAGACTTTGGAACTTGTCATTAAAATAGCATATGCAAGGCAAAAATATTACGAAGCCGTGAAAAAACGCAATCGCTGCTGCGTCTATTCAGCTTTCCATTTTAGGTAGTGGATAAGCTGAGAGGTCATGTAACAAAAGGAGTCCCGGGAATTCCCTATGAGTTGAGTATCGGCAAAGAGCAATAATTTTTGAAAAGTACTGCAGATATGCTGTTCATACAATATTTATGGCGAGGGATGACTAACTGACGTATTTACATATGAAATTCATATATGCGTAAGGCTTAGAAGAACTGCGATTGTCAATGAGAGGTAAAGATATAGTCTGAGCTTAAAAAGACATACCAAGGAGTCAATTACATGTACAGTATGTGGTAGTTGATACCTGTAGAAAACGATATTGATATGCTTTGCCGGTGCACTTTTTCTGTCTCTTAATATAGCTATCACATTTTTTCATAGAATAACGTCATAAATGGGGGAAGCATTACGCCGACAGGGTAAATGATAGTGGAAACCTTGAGACTCTCTGATCTACTGTGAAGATATATTCCATTAAATGGTTGAAAAAGAAGAATTTTTAGTAATGGAAAACTTTAAAAAGTGGACTACAGTAATGTGAGCAATAACATTCTTAAATAAATTAATGGGTTCAAATCACTGAAGATTTCTCTATTTAAAACAATGGCGTCGGCAGATGATTGAATAAAAGTGAATCGGTAAAAGCTCTACAACAGGAAAAACTTTTTTGCGCCATATAAAGGTACAGCAGAATTAAAAAACGTGGTAGAATACGTACTATTTCACTGTTACAATATAGCACGCGTATCTTAAGGTGATGACTGTCCTAAGTCTGCCTGTACCATGCATTATGTATGAGACTTAGAGATGAAGGAAAGCCTTCATATGTGTCAAAGCAGAAAGCCCTTGAAAATTCATGGGAAAGGAAAAAAGAGCGCATGAAAAAATTTGTTCTTTGAGAGCACTAAAGTCCGGAATGGAACGCGTTACAGTCGTAAGTGGAGGAAGTTTGGGTCGTAAGTCCTAACGATAACGAGGAACTTCTGCGAGCTCGACATCATAGGTGTGTGTGTTGCCGACGCTGGGAGGCGGCCTGGGGCAACACCCGCTTCCGTTCCCTGCCATTCAATTCGTGATTTAGTTTTACCATCCTCACAGGTATAGCACTATATGAACGTTCCACATGATACGACATGGGAATAAGCGCTTACGGAATGTATTTTTCTACATAGTTCGCATTATTGAAAGATTTATAAAATGGTGGTTAACTCTTTACAACTCCACCAATCACTAGACGCATTTATAAATTTTCAGAGGAATATTGCTATTTACTTACAACTTGACGAAAAGGTTCCTTAGACGGCCCAAAAGGTCAAGGGCGCAATAAAGCATCATTTTGCAAGAAATAAATCTATCTGAATTATGACGTAAGCCTTTCAGTGAGCGTTAACATATCAATTTCCGGTGCTAGGCATGTGACTGGCGCATAAAAAAAGGCACATACTGCTCCAGGGACGAAATGTAAGTGAAAAAAAAACACAAATCGTGGGCTATCTTTAAAAATATGATACTGGAATCGATATGGGAATAGTTCATTTCACAGTTGAGAATTATGTAGCAGCTTATAAGAATATTAATCACCACCGCTAAGCAATATGCGATTTTGCAGCAGTTACAAGGCGCATCTTGTAGAGTTTTGTCTCTCCGTCTAGAATAAAAAAATAAAATAAAATAAAATGATATAGTATCAATGGTAGTAGAGTACTAGTGGGAGGGATTAAGTGAAAGCTTGGCGTGAAATTCTGTCCACTGTCTAAGCAGTTGTAATGAGCTGTAAAGACTCCGTGTGCATACACCACATTTACTGGTCGTTGGCCTCCTACACAAAAATCGCAGACTTCCTCAAGATGCGCAAAGTGTACTAAAGGTAAAACCAATTTGACCGCACCTCCAACTGGGAAACCCACACGCACTGGGTCGTGCTGCAGATATAGAGCAAATGGCCCCAGAGGACTATACGGCTGCAGTCGACCACAGATCGTCTAGAACCATGACAACAGAGACAGAAGGCTCCATGCTACAGATCTTCGCCCCCAACCCTCCTCCCTATTGCTGGCAAAGGTCAGTAATCTTACAGCCTCGCACAGACCGGATATTGACTGATCACGTAAAGCGCTGCAAAGAACTTGCTTACTTGGTAGAGAAGTTTGACTTCGTGGCTTTGAGTGTCAATCTCAGAATCTTAAATCTGCTACTACTGCGGGTCTAGTTCAGTTTATCTCTGCCCCAGGAAACTTCCCAGACTCCCACTGCATATATAGCTGGTTGTAATAGAAACGATAGTATAACTCTTCCAAAAAAATAAAATAAACTCTCGAGGTACTTTCAACCCTTACAACGCCACTTTCTATGCACTGGATAACCGCAAACTGTGGGCTCATAATGAGTCACTGCACTGGACCCGCACAGGACTGGACCAGGCTGGGAATACTTGTTTCCTCAATCTATGTGTTTATGTGGTAAATGTCGATAAAGTATGGCCCGCCTGACAGTTTACATGTGGTCCACCAGCTTTTTCAGATCAATGTAACACACACTAGCATTCTATTTTAAAACAAAGTCGGTATGTATGTTTTCAAAAATCTTTGAACTTGGCCATCATAATATGCTATACCGTTTTTAAAATTACAAATTTGTAGGGATGAATGGCCGTCATTCTGAAGAGTTTTGCCACCCTTGCTCTAA
The DNA here is from genome assembly GCA_001587735.2 of Parhyale hawaiensis. NCBI lineage: Eukaryota > Metazoa > Arthropoda > Malacostraca > Amphipoda > Hyalidae > Parhyale > Parhyale hawaiensis. The sequence goes on from LQNS02277217.1 coordinate 13,931,986, forward strand.
GGTGCTTATTACTTTCCACTGATTTTCCACCCTATCGTGAGCCATTCAGTGACAAGTGTCGGTTTGAGCAGCAGGATAATGATCGTTGTGCTTTCTGCTCGTCGCCCGAATGTTTATAGTTGCTCCATTATAAACACAATTGTGCATCTAGCAAAAAGTTACTAAAATATTACCCGTCAAGTCAGTAGGCTTAGCAGGTGTCACTTGAACAGTTTCGGATATTTCCCCACTTGTAAAAAAAGGGTATTTTTCTGCTGTTAAGCATACACAGCAACGCTTTCAGACGCTGTGCTCAGACAACCTGTTCGTTTGATTATTGCGTATTCCCGCCCTAGTCTTTCCGTAGCTTAATATCTTCTCCAAAGTCCTCGAACGCAATCGACACGTAACCGAAGTCGTTCTCAACGACACCAGATGGCTCGTAACAGAGACTTATTAGTCGCATCTGCATCGGGACACCTTTTTTTCTTTCTACCTCTGAATATACAGTTCATTGATTATGTCAGAAATGTACACGTGCTAAAGTCAGTCATTTCATATGCGCGGCGGAGGACGGCGTGGGAAGCCCCGTGGCGTGTGGGCGAAACCGGTGAAGAGAACACGCGGCTCACTCCCTGACCACCGTGGGCGGCGGACGAAGTTACAGTGTGACGAGATTTTCTCCTTAGTTTTCATTCAAAATGTGGACCGCCTGCTGTCTATACTTTCAGTTCTGAATAACAATGGGCAGTATTGACTTAATTATTAATTAACCGAACACCTCTAGTCTAGAAAGATGGATTCTGAAGCAGAAGTTGGGTAACCCCAATAATAGTATTGCTTGTCGTGAAAAGTCTAAGTGATCTCTATAGCTAAATGATCGATTCGATTTCACACTGGTATAGATATATATATATATATACACATGCAACAGAATCAGAGACTAAGCATGTACAGTTGGGTCTCCGACCGTGGCAGAAAATTGGATGATAAAACGCTACTTTAGCAAGGACACTTACCAATCGCTTCTGAATACGGATAACAACATCACTCCTTACGCGGAACTAAGAGTAACCTCTTCAATAGCTACAGAAGAGGATTGAAAAAAGCAAATCTTTAGGCAACTTTCACCTTCCATTGCCTAGCAATACAGATAAAAGAATGCTACCATAGCAGATTTGTTCTCTAATTACTAGTGAATACATAAACATTATCGCTACTTAACAAACTTTAGTTTGGTGAAGCTAAAGCTGCAAACTGCTATAGTTTATGAGAAGTACGATCAAGTGCTTATGAAATAGTTTCGTCTCACACCAGTGCCACACAGCATCATTTTCTGTTTCAATTTTTGCATTGTTTATTCTGTAAAAAATTAATTGGAAATCATTGATGCACTGTAGATGTTAATAAAATTGAAACTTTATAAAATTGACTTCGTTAACGACCGGTGACGGCACTTTGACCTATCGCCACCATCGTAGGCGTTCTTGACAAAAGCATCACTCATGTGTGAGGGGGAAATTTTAATATTTAGAGAAGAAACACATTAGGGGCAATGTCCATCCGGTGAATAGCGTAATCCATGAACATTCTAAGTCTAAATCTATGACATACAAACGCTATAACATAATAGTAGTGTTTGAAAAATATTGTACAGTTCTTACGAAGTTTAGAATTGATAATTACCGCACAAGTAAAAACAATTTTGACTTGTGTAATTCGACCAATCAGAATAACTAGCTGTACCCGTGAAATTTTCACGGTCTGGCGGAGCCTTGTAAGTTGGACCACTGGAAAGTCCACAGTAAAAAACAAATATTATCAAGTTTATCTTATACTAAACTGCCCATGACTCGTTGGATACTCATCACCATCTACTTTCCTTTCGCAAAAGTCAGGTGTTATTTAGCTGGTCATATACCGCACGCCATTTGTCCCTGTTTATTCCTGCTGGTACGGATCACAATCACCATCTTCTTTGCTTTGAAAGATATATAGTTAATACTGTTCATGTGCGTGAGGAAAATATATATGTGACGTAGTCTAATTTTATTCAACGTTTCACCTATAAATTTAACGTACACGTTTTTGCAGCCGAGCTCAGATTCATCTTCCGTATAACGGATACAACCGCATAATATCTCCAATTTCCTTCTATCTGTTACTGATGAAGAGCGTGACACAAAAGGTAGGTAGGTACTAGCCTATTTTCCCATCCTTGATATCTTAACATCACGCAATTCATTCTGGAGTTGACTCTTCACTGACTCTCCTGTGCTGAGCGAAGCTAAAAAAGTAGCAGTAATTTTCCGTTTTAATACTCCAGATTTAAAAAAAGATCAGTAATGGGACTCATCAATGTTCTGTATCGAGTTTATAAAAGAAATTTACTCTGACTTTTATTGAAATGCAATAGAAGCGAATAACTTCGTCCGGTGCAGAACTTCATTTTCTGTTTTGGTATCAGTTTAATATCAAGTAAAAGTGAATAAAAGCTTAAGCAGATAGTAAGGTACGGAGCTTCATTATTTCATGCAAATTTAACTGTTCGACTACGCTTTATAGTGAGAAATGTACTTACTAAATGCTTTAAAATTTGAACAATTCTTCTTCTCCTCGGTAACTAAAATACAGAATACTATTCACTTTCTTTATTTTTTTTTAACTATTGATGCTCTACTGACTGTAAAATGAGCTAAGTGCAGTTGGAACAATATCTAATTCTTGTCAGATTATTTAGTTGTTTATTACGTTATTGACAAGAATTAATAATGATTTCCGAGATTAAATTATTATTTTGTCAGTGATAAGTGGCTGCTTAGTATCATCTAATGTCCGAAGACTAAATTACTTCACGAGTACAAGAATACTACTAGAAACACTTCCATTTTCTATGAAGTTGCTGCATTTCCCGTAATGACCCAAAATAGTGTTTTATTTTGATGGGGGCTTCAGTTCGTATAAAATCTACGGATATTACTCCTGAAATTTAACTTACTCGCCTGTTTAATTGGTCCGCGAAGCATACTTACAAATAAATGTGTTCTTCATCACATCATGAAAATTCAAGGAAAATTGCCAATCAGCTATCTAGTTATGAAACAGATGTAAGTTTCGTACTATATTTTTTCACAAATCCCTCCCCCATGCAGTGAGCGTAAGAAACGACATGAACTACTGCTGCCCTTTGTTAGCATACTCCTCCTCCTCACAGTTTCCCGTTTGTGCTGCAAAAATCAACGACGAATTCTTGATATTTTGCAGTAGTTTTTACAAGAAATAAACGAGAGAATAAAACTGCTGATTCAGGAAAGAAACTTGGTTTGGCGGGCAGCAAAAGGTAAGACCTGTAAAACTGGTCGGTCTTAACAACAACGGAGGAGAGCAAACGGTTCGTTCGTCGTTTTATATGGTTTCAGACAAAGCAAATTGAAGAGACAATATACTAGTACAGCAAAGGAAAAAAATACACTAATTTATTTGGAAACCTTTTGGTGTTGTCACGGGAACCAAACAAGCTATCCAGTTACATATGCACACCAGTTAAGTCTAAGACATAAGTACAACGAGAAGTTTCCACTTACTGCCTAATTTTCACGAAATAGACAGAGCAGATACTAGTTTTTGTGACCAAAATTGCGCTTAAAACTTTAATTTCAGTGATAAATAACTGAAGACGATGCTGCCACATTCACCAATGATAACTTGTACTCCTAATATTAATGATAAAATTTCTTTAGCCATACCACCTTCATTGCTGTAACTAGAGCCATCAAGAGTTCACTTGCTATAGTAGTTATGTCAGATCTGAGAGCATGCGCTACGCCTTTGAAATTTTCAGAATTGTGACGTCACAACGTCACAATTACGCCACGCAACTGTGGAAATACCAATGATTCCTGCTGCAAACGTGGCGTGACGCAATTGTGACGTCACAATTACGATACGCCACTGTGGAAATATCAATAATTCTTCGCTGCAACAATGGCGTGACGCAAATGTGACGTCACAATTCTGAAAATTTAGGGGCTTGTTGCAGACACACAAACCTGACACAACTATCCTCTGTAAATGAACCGTGTTCCTTCTCTGTACGTAGCGTCTTTACAGGGCATTATCTTAGCTCGATGGCCCATAGCAGCTTAGCTTCTTCATGCTCGTACACCACTAGAGCTTGACTGTGCAGCACCTCTTCAAAGTAAGAGTTATTTCATTTTCTTTAGCTGAACTGCTACCAGTGATGTAATGTAGCATAATGGGCGATGAGAGGCGTCAGAGAGAAGCCCACCTGACCGGCAGGCCAGTGCTGTCACTATTATCGACATGCCAAGCCTGGGCCACAAAAGAAATTTAAGTTCGTGCGAAATTCTGAGCAATTACAAGACGCCCGAAATGCTGCTTAGAACTGATGAAAATTCCAATTTTGTGTCACTCTTATACCATGAGCCTTTCTGATACACGGCGTAATCTGCTTAGGCTACCTAATGATACGTAAGTCGTGCAGCATGTCCGCAGATTTCACCTATGCATACTTTTGAGTCCCTGCGGTGCATTGAAAGCCTACTTACTTAGAATAAGTGCACAAAAATGCACTTTTGTAAACAAAAACTAAGGCGTATAGGATACCAGTAGATATCATACAATAAGAACTTATTGTGGTATAAAACTCAGCGACGACAGCTCAACTAACTTCATACAGTAGAGCCTCGAGGTACGAATTTGATTCGCTCCAGTATCTACCTCGTACAGTGAAACACTCGTATGTTCGGAGCAAATTTCCTTGTTGAAAATAATGTAAATCCAATTAATTCGTTTTGCACCACAAAAGCATCAATATATTCCTACCAAATAACACTGATGAATAATATAATATACTGTAGTTTACTTTAATAAATAGTACAAGTAATATTGCTGCTTCTCGTTTAATTCACACTAACAAAACTTTCTCAACGTATGCATTCAAGCAGTTGTGGACGTTGCTTGGAGGTAACAGTAGCTCCATTAGTCACTGCAAGTCTCTAAATATTTTATTTTTATTTTTTTAATTGTACAATGTACATATTGTCCGCCACGCACACACTGCGGTCATGTTTATCAATTATTTCTTTCGTAATTTCAGCAGATATCGATTACCTTTTCTTCTTCCTGTTTCACGAAAGAAAACAACACTGTTCTTTGGGGTCACCGCGAATAGTTGTTTTTACATTAAGTGCAGAAAACTAACAACACGAAAACACAATGGCGGAATACCGAACACATTCATTCTTGTGAGACAACGTGAACTGAATGGTCTTCGGGGGGCCCGTTAGCGTTGCTTGAATAAGAAAACGCGTCACGCATACCCATATAGTCATATGTTACTCGAGGCAATGTTCGTATCTTGAAACAAATTTTCCGCTCAGATTTTGCTGGTATCCTGAATTATTCGTACATGGAGGTAGCCTAATTGTGTATCAAGGCGCCACTGTGTATTACTATAATGTCTTCAAGCTGCGAAAAAACATTTCTATATTCCTAATTAAGGAAGAAGCAATGATCGCACTTCAGTAGTAATGAATAGATAACAATTAAATGGATAGATTCATAGGACTAAATTAATTTTGGAAAAAGTGATTGCCAATGTTGAGGCTTCACCCTCGAAAAAAGTATTGTAGAGCAATGCTAGGCCAAGCGTTGGCACCATTTTATACGACCTGATACCAACATTACACAGCAGCGACTAGTGCATCTATTCAATATATAAAGACCCCGAGACAGCAAGCTTCCATGTTTCGTGCTTGCGCACAACTCGTTACTCAACAATTTATTCTTTACGCTGCAGAGAAAAAAGCGGACCAAGCTCATCACCGCAGTCGCCAAGCTCGGCTGCCCGCCGGACAACAATGCAGATGACATTGCAGGAGACAGTCTCTCGGCAGGGTCGGTGTAGCGGTTTTACTGCATATTTTTTTGTTGTCCGTGGAGATGGACTTTGCGGCCGACGCAAGTTATATATTTGGTTCCAATGTGCGCTGTTTTTTTATTGTTGGATTGCTAACTCTACGGTGCTTCGGATGCTGAATATAACTGAAGGGGAAATTTTTAACACTGATGTATATAGACAATGCCTATATCCATCCGGCTGAGGTGCTTCAAAAAATAAGCTTCATATTGATGTATGCATAATATCAATGCATTGTATTATTGATATATGCGACTAAAATGCTGATAAAGATAAGCTTGGTATATAATTAATTACTCATATCACCATTTGGGTTCGAGACAACCAAATAAGCGGCGCACATGTTGTTTCTTAAATTACCTTTAATGTACAATGTGCTGATTTGGGCACCTCCAAGCCGAGAACTTCCAAGCACTAACATTATTGTACGCTGCATGCAAGTTATATTATAGAATATTTTCTGCCCTATTTCGATAAGCGTGGATCTTGAATGCAAATTAGTAAAGCAGAATCAACATATTGTTTTCCAAGAGCAGCTGAGAAGGGGGAGGGGGTGCAAGTTACAGGCTTGTAAATATATGCAGCATTTCAGAAGCTCCAATGAATTTAGGGCATGCATCGTAAAGGGACTGTTTGGAAGGGAGATATGAAATATGGATACATCATATTGAAATTTTTAATAACTGCCCTTTTTACGACATTTATGGCAGGCTTAATATATGAACCTAGAATTGACGCTGTTAGAAGATATGACAAGATGGTAAATTCATCTATGGCAATTCCATTGCGTTACATTCATCGAAAGGAACCCGTTGATTGGTGTATACTTGCACCAATTATTACAGTGCATTACAATTCGAAGAATTTGCCGTTCAATAAATTTACCGTTTAATGAATTCCCTATTCGCTAAAGTTACGGTTCGATGAATTTACCCTTCGACGAATTCACCGTTCGCTAAAGTTACCACTCGATGAATGTTCCCGTGTTGAATTTACAGTGAACCTTGTATATGATAAGTGTATTTTTGCTCAGCTAAAATAGATATTAATAGAAACAGATAGCAGATAAAGATAGATAAAAGAAATAAAAATTATGGGCAGCTAGACACACATGGAAAAAGGGCGGTAGATGCGAGCCTCGGGGGGAGAGTGTGGGAGAATTAAATTTCTATTGTTTACTATTCATACTGCTGTTCCTTACTAGCTTTACTTACCGCAGTTGGAAGAAAATATTAATTCTTCTAGAGAACGATGGTGAAAACTCAAATTAGAATTGTTTACAATATCATAGTGCTGCTCTTCATGAGTTATATGCAGCACTGATGGAATAAAAATAAAAGTCTAGCGCTGATTCTCTTAGACCGCATGCCTTAATCCCTTTACGAACAAATTCTTACTAAATCCTTTCAATTTGGTTGGAATATGTAACATACAAACACTAGGTAACTACTGGGCTAATATATCCGGGTTAGTATGTTAAGGGGTTAATTGTTGGCACATCGTATGATGTTCTCTAGCAGTAGGTAACATATCTACTTCAACATCGCGTAGAAGTAGATACGTCGTGTGTACTAAGTACAATGTGACACTTCTGAGGCCATTTCCCAGCAGCCGGTACATAATGACTAGGGAGTCCAGCCGTTCGTTTATCTTAGCAGGACATAATTGGGTCGCTGCTATGTGCCTCCTATGTGCTCCCAAGCTCAGACCTGTAGTAAATTTAGCCTGCCTGTTAAGGTCTCTGTTTAGAACCTAACATCGATTTGTCTGCCTGGGCCTTCAGTAAATTAGGTAGGACAGCGGCACTGCGCGCGTTCTTAGATGGGCGGCATTTGGTTGAACTTACTTCTTTGGCCAATCAAGCATTGAGAATTTGTTAAGTTTTAGGAACGAAGAGTTTTAGCATTATCAGTATGACAAGAGCCGAATTTAAGGCCCGTTTCAAATAATAAGTACTAAGTTCGATATCTCATGGTTTCGAAATGTCTGTATGTAGCTCGTGTCATGCTGATAAGAACACGCAAGTTTCAAACAAAGCAGTTCTGCGATAAACCGAGGGTTATAGTTGGTGTAAGTTGCGAATAGGTGAGTCAGAAATGAATATGTTCTGGGTTTGACCAGTGCTTATAAAAACGAGAGAGACAAAGCAAGCTAATAATTGTTCTTCTTGACGTTCGCTGCTGATTGTCTCTCTCTTGATGCGTCCTAAAGTAGAGCAAGAAATTTATGCATTGCATTTGATGTAAGATATCTACACTCATTCTACAGTCAGCTGTACGGATTACTGATAACTTTGGCCTAATGCAATACATATATGGCAACTTAATGCAACTAGTTTGTGGCTTAGGCCTGATGCCAGACACGTGCAACAAACGAATGTACCTAGTTGATGAGTTAGGCCTGATGCCAGACACGTGCAACACACTAATGCAGCTAGTTGATGACTTACACCTGATGCCAGACACGTGCAGCAAACTAATGCACCTAGTTGATGACTTAGGCCTGATGTCAGACCCGCACAGCAAACTAATGCAGCTAGTTGATGAGTTAGGCCTGATGCCAGACACGTGCAACACACTAATGCAGCTAGTTGATGACTTAGGCCTGATGCCAGACACGTGCAACAAACTAATGCAACTAGTTGATGAGTTAAACCTGATGCCAGACACGTGCAGCAAGCTCAAAAGTAACAGATATTAAAGATGTACAAAAGGGCGTAGACCTTGTGTATCTAGACTTCCAAAAGGCTTTCGAAAGTCCCCCATCTACGGCTACTGAAAAAATTGGAAGCCCATGGCATCCGGGGAGACTATTTACGATGGATCAGAGCATGGCTTACGGGTCGGCAGCAGCAAGTAAAACTTGAATGAAAGACGAGTGCCTGGACGCAAGTTACATAAATGGTTCTCAAGGTAGCGTTCTTGGCCCACTTCTGTTCTCAATTTACATCAATGATCTCGATCTTAACATCCGTAGTAAAATCAGTAAATTTGCGGATGATACTAAACTATGTCATCCTGCCACGA